>VWZI01022958.1:1032507-1089629 GCA_013396835.1 Psilopogon haemacephalus
GGAAAATGCTGCTGTTGAATTCTTAGATTACTACTTTGTTTCCAGGATTAACACGGAAGCAACAAACTTGTTCTCAGCCTTACTTAAATTCCGGAGCCAGAGATAGCACCATCTGCTTTGACAGCACAGCTATGTATAGGAGATATTGTTATGAACTTGTAACAGCTTGTTCATGTTATTTATATTTCAAGGAAATGAAATCAATTCAAGGTAACAATTTGCCCACAAAATTCTCCAGAGCCAGGCAGTCCTTGTGCTTGCTGGATAGCTACAGCAACAAAACAAATACTTGTTTACAGAGACAAAACAAGAGTGGCAGGATGAGTAATGTTATTTAGTAGCAAACCTTAGCCTTTGCACAGCAGCCATGTGACTTCCCAGCCAAGGGAAAAATCTCCATGACTGTATGCCACAGCAGTATTTAAGTTGGTCAAGCTCAGACTCTATGCAGAAGAGCACAAAGCAACACAATCTGCAATTCAAGCAACTTGTGATTTATTTCTGGTTCTACTACTGCCTTGCTGCATTGCCTTGAGTACTCCACCTCACTGAGCATGGCTTCATGCCTCTAAAAGCATCCTGAGTAGGCTGACTGTAAGCTCTTCTGGGTCAAGGATTGTGTTTTTACACTCTGCAGCATCACAAATTAGCACAGCAGTGTCTTCCTTATGGTGAGAGCCCTTTGGCCTACATCCAACACAAATAGGATGTAATGGGGATCCCTTTCTGTGTGAAGAGAGAAGAAAACAGACTAATGGGCCAAGAATTGAAGGTAAACAAAAAAAAAAAAAATCCTCTTTAGTTACACATATGGAATATTCCTGCCACAGAAAAGGGTTTCCACCTGCAAGAGGAATATTGTCCAAAACATAACACGTAAAGGAAACTTGGATGGTTATGTAACCACTGAAGTGTTACCAGGCAGGTCCCACTGGAAGCACAGAATGTTCTGCCAATACTAAACCACATGGTAGGGTGAGTGTGAAGGTCACCGAACACTCCTTGAATGTTCTCCCCCTCTTGAAACACCTGGGCTGAATAACTCCATGTCAGAAAGAAAAGCATTAATTCACTAGCCATTCAGCTTCCTCCTCCTCTGGGGGAGCATGTGATGCTCTCGGCGCAGATGAGAGCACAGAATAAAACAGGACAAGCAAGCACCCCTGCTCCCCAAGCTTGGGATACCTGCAGGGTAGCAAGGGCAGCTTATTCATGGGCCAGCCAATTTTCTATTTCTATACAAAGTATGAAATTGTAGTATGTAGGAAATGTCAATATGCAGCCCTATCATCAAAACCCTAAGCAGGAATTAGCAGAACACACCTTCAAGAATCTTTGCCTGTCACTGGGCAAAGACATAAGGGACAGTTTATGTGCTTGAAGAGGTTGGAAGTAGCAAGTAAACCACATATGAAACAGGAATACAAGCACTGGGGGCAACATATTTTTTTCTTTTTCCTCCCTATGCCCCCTTTTTTTTGAACGCACTTGCAACAATTATTTGAGCAACAATCTCTAACCAGCTTTCAGCCAGAAAGATCTTTAAAAGTAGATGTTTCAGCTGAGGAAACAGAAGACTATGTACAAGCAGTTATTGTGTATTTACAGAGAAACGCAAATATGGAGTGATCTCCCTAAAAACCCAGACAGAAACATAACACAATGGAACAGCTCACCGAGATGAGCATACCTGACACCTTCCAGGTTAGAATGCATTTCTGGCTAGAATGCAAGTAGCACTTCAAGGGTCGTGGGGTCAGCTAACTGAAAATATGTTGCATCTAAAGCCTTACGTCACCAGTCCCACTGGTAAGCACAGGCTGTAGCTATGAAATATGGCAATATGTGGTTTTTAAACTTCACATTCCTCCTTTTGAAATCTGTTTCAAACGTGTCTGTATGCTTGACAAGTCAGTTCATTAGGGGAAATGGGGTTTTGCATCAAGCATGCTAAAGATTTAAGTAAGAGAAGCCTGGGCAGGAAGAGCCCTTGTGGGTAGTTTCAAACATTAATACGGAGAAAGAAAAAGGAAAGAAATGTGGCCATTAGCAGCTCTGGTGTCTCCCAGTATACACTTCTTGAATAAGTGCTGAAAGATAAGAACATGGGAAAAAACAAGGAAATGCTCACAAAGTCCATGCTAGTTTCATGTCAAGAATGAGAGAGATTCAGCAGAGATCAGGATTTTCCTGTGTCCTTTAAGTCAGCCCTATGAGAATAGGTTTTCCTTTCTTTTTCAGATTTAATAGGTTTCTGAGGGACAGCCTCAGGAAGCCTTCTATAAAAAAGACTTTGATTACATTACTGTCAATATTTTAGGTCTAAAAGACAGACATGGGAGCTTGCTCAACCTTACTACAAATGAATACCACAATTTAAACTGCACTGTCAACATTGTGATATCCCTTTTAAAAGATTAAATGCTAGCAGCACACATTTTTATCTCTAAGATACACATTCTATTTAGAATATTTTTTTTTTTAAATCAAATCCACTCTGAATTCAAAGTTTCATTACTTTAGTAAGGGCAAGATCAGATGGCAAAGCTAGCATCTAATAGTGTGTGATAACATCACTAAGTGCTTCTCCCCAGCTGTAGCTTGGTGTTAATAGTGACAGATGAAACAACTCTTGTTAACACTCTAGAACCAAAGCTACAGGACAACTCTGCCTGTTCTCAGCAGTTCTAAGGAAAGGATGTCTAGAAATCTAACTGAAACCAAGGGCCTAAATCCTCAGTTTGCAGCTTGCTCTGCAAACAGATGAGGCAATGCCTTTGATTTGAACATCCAACTAACTTTTGAGCACTCCAATTGCAGACTAAAACCTGTATCTCAAATCAATTTACTTAAGGGCATTAAATGCTTTGAAAGAAGTGTGTTTATACCAGTACAGAAGTCCCACAGTCATGTTCCTGCACAGTGCCCTGTGCCAGCATGTGTGAAGAAATGCATGTTGTATGGGTATAAATGACTAATGAAACGAGACCACTCCTATTTGGTCTGTACCAGTAACACAGTCACAGCTAACTTTAAAGCAAGTCATCGTGTCCACACAAGTAACCATCACAGGCTTCCAATGCAGTACCCATTTTTACACCAAATGTTCCAGTAGCATGCCTACATCTCACCATAGATGTAGAGAGATTGTACAGAGCTCCTGGCACAGTTAAAACAAGCACAGAGCAGCAAGAACATATTTCTCAAACTCTGGTCTACCTCGAAACATTAAATCTGCTTCTCACAGTTTAAATGGACAGCAACGCACCATCACCTGTGGCCCAGAGGAGCCAAAGGTCATTTGCTATGTCAGGGAAAGCACACTTTTTCAACATGTACAGTAATTGGGATCTCTAAGCTGCAAGTACAACATTAGTCATCTCCATACTGAAAGACCTTTCCTGTGCAGCACAACATCCAAAACAGATAAGAAAACGGCAATTAGAGTTAACATCAAGCCAAGCTCACAGCATCTCCAGGCTTGCAACCACTCTTCACAGTGTGCTCATGAATAAGAGTTTGGGTTTCATTCCTGTAAATTTAAACATACTTTGCCTTCCCCGTCTCCACAGTAACAGATTTTAGATTATTTTCAAAACAGCTGCTCTGTCTTTTAGAGAAGTGAGTAAACCTATGAATTATATGTACTGGCTGCCTCTGAAATAGGACTTGGATCTGAAGATAAAGATCTAGAAGCAACTCAGTTTTATACAAAGCCTTCCTTTTCCTCCTCTACCATCCCTCTTCCTTCCCCTTACCCCTCTCAGTTCTCCTAAAATGATTACACATCGAATGGATAAAGCAGTTGAATCCATTAACATTTAAAGTTAGTTCTTCCATATAGCTCTGCCTTATATAGAATAAGCAACCGAGTGAGAGCATTTCAAACACTAACTGCTGTGAGCCCTTTTTATTTTGAGAACACTAAGGACTCCATTTAAGCAAAAACTCATGACTTTGTACCAAATCAAAGCTTTTTTTATCTCCTCATCCTCTCACTATGAGCATTCTTCAGGTGAACTTGTGATCTAGCTAAAATATCTTGCATTTTTTACAATAACAGGTAAAAAATGTTATAGAAAAACACTTGAAAGCTGAATAAAGTCTTGTATCACACAATTAGAGCTGCTGGTGTTCTCGGGGCCTAAAATGCACAAAAGCTGTTGAATCACCAAAACAACCTTCCTATCTGCTGGGACTAGCCCTTCACCTTCCCACACAGCATTTCACATTATCACATTTTAAATACTTACATGGGTTTGTGGTTTTTTAGGATATGAGGGAATCAAAGGGTTATCTTTAAAATTTAATGCAGAGAGGTTAACACTAGAATCTGAGAAAGGTACCAAAGTCCAGGCTCTGCTCACCTCTGGACTGCAGTTTGGAACAGACTTCCTGTGTGCATCTGGGGAAGTTATTTAACCTCTCTGCCCCCTTCATGCCACCTACCAGATATTTTACTTCCAATGCTGTAAGTTGCTGACATTTAAAGGGAATAAAACCTGCATTACTTGAAACATTCAAAGCTACCTCTCCGTCTTCCTATTCACTGAAGAGCTACAATTCTGTACTGAATAGAGATGCTCTGGCAGCAGTCAAATGAGACTGTCTCTAAAGGTGAGATTTCTACAAATAAATGGGAATACTGGAGAGGGCTAAATCTAGGGAATGGAAAACAGCAGACATTAGCTGCAATACACACCCTAAAGACTGCTGTAAAAACAGTAGCTTACCATGCTGTACCACTGGAAAGTCACCATACAGTTACCTAGCATAAAAGGTCACTCTGGGATCAGTTTTGCCCATAATACATGCCTGTAGTTCATTTACCTGATGAATCTAAATTACACAGCTTCTCCCCTGTGATTTCAGCCTTCTTCAACTAATCCTGATTAGCCATCCCAGCACTTCTTATTTAATGGTTCAGATTGGCAGCACCTAACTCAAGGGGTTAGTAATAGTGTCAAGTCACCTAATGCATGCCTAAGAGAAATAATTAGACTGAGCCCCTTGGCACAAAAGCAGAAACTAAGGGAAGCAAACACAGTGATAAAGATAGAGGGGGGGGAAAAAAGAGTACTCATTTCACGCTATTTTAATTGATGAGAGAAACTTACTCAGAGTGAGAATCTAACAGGTAATTGTAGCATGGACAATGGAAATGAGAAACAGCAGAAAAAGACAATATATTCCCAGCTATGCTTACAGCACACAGTTTTATTTGCCAAAGAAATTTAGTGCTCCATAGCAACTGCCTAGAATAATTTCCTTGCACCAGTGAAACTGTTAGCCTTTTCATTTGTAATTAAGGCATGCCAATATTATTTGTAGCTCGATTTGATGAGGACCCCTGCATTTGTAGAAAGGATTGCTTTGACCAGTAACATAGGTTATTTTTCTTTTTTTTTTTTCCTGCAAGAGGTGAAACTATTGTTTCTAAACAACCCTTTCACACATAAGTAGACAAAATAATTGAAACTAAAACTGGTTATATAAGGCTACTAATTAACCCATTTTTCACCAACCCATCTGTTACCAACCAATTTGGTCAATTTGTTAAAATGCATTGCCTCATTACATTTAGCACAAGTTATGACAAGTGTGAAGCCTAAACACTGTAAGAAAGAAGAAACCCTTTCTTCCTTGTAGAAAAGTTCCTAGTTGCCTAGAAAATCAATTAGCAGCACAGGGCTGTTCAGTAGACCATTTACTCCATCTTTTGGCAGAAGAAAGGAGTGCAGTGCTATTGAGTTTCCTCTTCCTCCCCCACTCTGCCAATTGTTGGAAAAACAGACTGCTTTGGACACAAACAGCCTTACAGCACTGCTTGTGCCACAAGCTGAAAGATTATCACTGAACATCTCACGTTTAGAAAATAAAATCAGCTACCCAGTAGCGATGCCTTGCACAAAATGATGCTGCCCAAGAGCACCAAGCCACAGATAAGAACTCAAATACTGAACTGGAAGTGACTGCAAGTTTCCAGGCTCTAGAGGTCTCTGTCCTCCCTCAGGCTGCCAAAAGTTATCGCCAACATAATTCATTTGATTTACAAGATCCAAACCAAACCCAAGAAAATCAGAACCTCTTCAAAGGCACATTGAAAAATAAAATGCAAATGAAGCAATATTTTGCAAACAATAGAGTATTACTGTAGATGAAGTCAGCAGCCTTATTCATTATTCATTAATATTTCCTGGGGGCAAAGGGAAATACAGTTTTTGCTACTCAGTCCTACAGCAGCATCCACGCAAAACCAAACCAGTAAACAAAAATGCAGAGCTATGAAAAGTAGAAGTGTAACGGTGCTGTTTTCTTAGAAAAATAAGTAGAAGGTTAACAGAACAAACAAGCAGCTGATGCAGCATTCTGAACACGTGCTTATAAACAGCTTTAAGCAACTAAGACAATACCCAGCTCTGTGAACATCCCAAAAGCTGCATCCTGGACCACCACAGAAGAAAGTAAGTTCATCTAAGTCTCATTTCTCTTTGTTATGGGAAATACTTTCACATAACTGTTAAGAGGACATTGTTATTTCACTGTACTAATTTAGGCCATATTAGCATTGTGTACAGAAATACAACCCATGAATACAGAACACAGACAGATGGGCTTACATGGAGCAATTTCCCAGTGTTCTTCACTTGAATAACACACATTTCTTTCAATTATCATTAAAATAAAAATCAAGGAAGCCTTATTCACAAACCCATTTATAGAAATATAAAATTTGAATACTCCAGTTTTTGTTAAATGTTCTCAGAACTGCTGATTCTCTCAATTGAAGCAGCCATAACTCTGTAACACAAAAACCTGAGACAGAAATAACCAAGGTAAGAGCAAAAGCCATACCGCACAACTGAATTCCAATGCCAGTTTGATCCCTGCATTTCTCTCCCCTGACAGGGAGGAAGAATTTGTAGCCTAAGATTTGGCTAGGGTTTACCTCACAAATTTTAGAAACAAAAAGTCCATGGAGAAATTATTAATTGACTGGAAACTATTTACACAAGAACAGCTTGAGGCAGATAAAACACTTTGTACTTCACAACTACAGAGCAGATCACATAAACAAGGAAAAGAAAATTGCACAGCCTTATAGGTGTTGCCAGTAAGTAGTAAAGTATATCTTTACAAATGGCAGTCACAAATAGCTTAATAAAATCATTCCACTCTGGATGAAAATTTGAGTCAAATAAAAAATTGTACATTCATACTGAGAAGTAAACAAGATAACTAGAAGCAAGTTAACCAACTCTTCATTACTGTAATAAGTCAAACACCAGTTAACAAAATTAATTACACATTTTTATACTGGAGGATACAGAAAGATCTTGTACAAAAGGAGTGAAAGAGAACACAGAACCCAAAGGAGAAACATCCAGAGAAGAGCAAAAGAATCCATTGGCTGGCCATCAGGCTCAGTGCTGAGCAAATGCCATTACTGAAAGGGCAACACACGCAGGCAGAGAGAAGGGAAGAGGTACAGAAGTGATAGGAAGAAAAGGAAGGTGGGGACAGAACAACACAACTTCAGGATATGTAGAAGTCTAAGGGAAAGTGAGGCATACAGACTCCCCAGGGGCAAGGATTGTTTAGTTTTCACCATTACGAGTCATGATTAAAAAGGCTGAGCAAGCTCTTCAGTATCTGGTCCCACTTGTTGATGCCATGTACCTCAATAAGATCTTTAAAAAGGTTACTTCGGTTAAAAGGAAACTCAGTGAAAGCTTCCCCATTCACTGCACCTAGAATCAGAAAGTTCATCTGTTGATTGTGAGTGATATTTCTGTCGTACCTCAACTGCATTTCATTTCAAATTAGGAGCTCCAAAAAAACAGGTTTAATCAGAAAGCCTGACTGGCAACATGTCCCAAGACAATACATCTTTATGGAGACAGTGAATTATGCATGTTCCTTTTCATTTGGGCTTAGGCACCAGAAGAATTTTGGATAATACCTATAGCATGTAAAATACTTAATTAGTAAATGGAAAGGGGAGCAGATTTTCCCATTATAGTTACAGCTATGTAATGTGCAGCATGTTATGCATCTTTATATAGGCTAATTTTATTACTTCTCAAACATGAAGGCTTTATCACTTCCAGAAAGTTATCTGTTCCAGACAAATTTAAATGAGGAATAAATTAGAGACTTATCATTTGGGAAAAATTCCTACCAACTGCTGCATTTTTACCATATGCCAACTGTACACTGCTAACCTATCTCATTTCTTCCTCCTTCTCCATGCCTTTCAGATACCTGTAAACTGACACAATCCATTCCTGTTCCCACATGTGTTTAGCAAAAGTTTATACAATCACCTGTCGTAAACAGCCAGCATATTCCAGAACCAGTACATGAAAATGAGTTAAGCTGCAGCTAAGTCCCAGCCCAGCCCAACCAGGTCAGGTGCTTGCAACCTTGAACAAATCCAGCACACTAACAGGTGAGCTGTTACCAGGACTGAACTGGCTACATTGGATTTAGCTTGGCTCTGTTTCCACAAATCAATCTCAGTCTTGCTGTTTAGATGTAGGCTGAAAAATTCCAGCCCTTCAGTTTAACTTACAAAGCTTCCCTCCCCCCCACCTTTTTCCATGCTTTACTCATTTTTATGATTATTGTAAATGTGTTAACTTTACTCATTTTATGATTATTGTAAATGTGTAAATGTGTTAAGCGACAAAATGCTCTGACCAAAGGTCAGGTTCTAGTTTCTCTAGCTGCAGTCACCCACATGCTGCAACAGGAGACAGTTCTTACAGTTAAATCACCTATTGCCTTGTTTGTGCCCTCCATGAATGCTGTTATTTTTAGGAGCTGTAACAGCTTCACTGATAAACTTGAGCCATTGTTAGTTTTAAATATATCTATCAAGACATGAGCACTTATTAATATACCATTAATACAGCACAACATCAAAAATCCCTCCTGCTACAAGTTTCAGCACCTCCTCCTCCATTTCTTCTTGGGAAAGCAGTGATTGTCATTAGGGATCCTGGATGTGGTCTAGGATAACAGAAATGGCTCTCTTCATGTAAGCAGAAGCACCAGATCATTTAATGTCAGTCAGAAATGTACCAAGTGTAGAAGGAGAAATGCACTTTGAGAAAAGCCTGTGTGCATTACACACAAGGTTCAGAACTCTGCCTTCAAGAAGCTGGACCTGCACTTGAGGAAGTAACATGAAGAAGTGTAGCCAAAGCTATAAAGAAAACAGACCAGGAAACAAAGCAAACTTGCAAGACAGAAGAAGTGATGTGTTACAAGAGGGTATCAAACACCTAAAACCAAGGAAATAATAACTTTTTCACTTAAGTTAAAAATAGAAATTGGAACACAGAAGGTTTCACCTCAACATGAGCAGAAACCTCCTTACAATGAGGGTGACAGAGCACTGGAACAGGCTGCCCAGAGAAGTTGTGGAGTCTTCTCCTCTGGAGACTTTCAAAAAGCTGCCTGGTTGCATTCCTACCCTCGCAAACTACCCTAGGGGATCCTGCCTTGGCAGAGAGGTTGGACTTGATGATCTCTGGAGGTCCCCTTCCAACCTCAAAAGTTCTGCAATCCTGTGATACTTCTTTGTAACTATCTTTTGCTATTCGATGACTGCCAGCTTAGCCCTTCAAATAACAAATATCCTATGGAAAACAGACTCCTGTCTAGCTCATAGATTCTATGAAACTAGTAAGACATTTGTAGCTGAATTTGAAGCTAAGTAAAATTCCTCTTTCCTCCCCTAATACACATACAAAAAGTAAAAGTATGAAGACAGTTCACCAACTCTTCAGTAGCTGCAATGTATCAGTAGTCCTTGTTTATGATTTTGGAAAAAAAAAATAGAAGAAAGCTGTGAAGGAAAATTGTTTCATATTTTGGTATCCATACCTTAATTCTATGACACAAATCAAGAGTCACATTTCAGAAAGCAAAAAAGCCTAGGAGAAACCAAATGCTTACCGGAAAAGATGCTTCTCAGATTGAATGCCAAAGTCATCATACCAGAGCCCAGCAGAAATAGTTTGGATTGATAAATGGAATACTGAGGCATGTATTCCTTTCCTCTACACATACAAACACAAAATACAGTAAAAATGCAATTGTGCAAAACAAGGATGAGCTATTCTAAGGCATACAGAAAATGTCAGGATGATAAACCACAGAAGCACAGAATTAAATCAAAGTTAATGGCCACTAGCTAGTATTTAACTTACTTTCATTTCTCTTTTCTTTCCATTTTCCCACCTAGCCTGCTCAGCTAATAAAACTGCCATTGTAAGTGAGAAGCAAAGGCACGATTCACTGCTACATCAATTATTATGACTTTATTGTGACATACTGGTATTCAGCTGATCCCAGAAGGCTATACTGATGACTTGGATGAAATTAATTTCTGATTGATCTAACTCACTCCAGTACTGCATGTAAAACATTCATAGACATTTGAATAATTCTATTATATGTAAGAGATTACTGCACAGAGATCATTTGAAATTAATTGCCAAGCTATTTTAGTAAATGTAAAACACGAATCCAGTCCTATTGTGGAGGCAGTTATGTAATTGCTTTAGAAAGTAAACTAATGAAATAAATGAACTCTGACTAATGTGTGGCATAACAGAGCTGAAAAAGTGAATTTACAGTGTAGATTTCCTACCCACCTCTGCAGGGTTGGGGCTGATGAGTTAGCTTTCCCATTGCAGAACAGCGTAACTTCAGAAAAATGATTATGTTTCACTGGCTGCAGGTGACTGGAAGAGGTGAAGCTTCTAAAAGAATTACAGAATTGACTACACGATACCTTAAGTGTTTGCAAAACCTGAAGATAAAGGAAATTCATTATCACAAGGGGCTGCCAGGGTTTGCTTAGTTTGGATGTGTGTGATGAGATTTCTCAGGGCTAATCACCACTTAACACTATCTGCTCAACACAGAAAGGTGAGATCTGCATTTTGAGCTGCTGGCTATCACTCAGTTAAGGAAAACATGCAGTTTACAGCACAGCTTTGACGTTAGTGATTGAGACTTTCAAACGAGGTAGCTTGTAGCAAGAAGGACAGGAGTTTGGCGTACCTGGGGAAAGCAACTACAAAGTTAAGGCACAGAAAGAGTTATACTAGCACAGGAGAAAGGTGCTCATTTCTGGAGGATGAGTGCAACAGCAGTCTCTGACTTTCCCTGAGAGCACTATTTCAAATCATTACTCCAAAGCACAGAAACACAATACTGTGATAGTTTCAAGTAGGGTCAGTGGTCCAGGTAGCCACAGGTGTCAATACAGTCATTGTAAAACATTTCTCTTAACTCTGAACCTTGCCTCCAAGGATGTCAGAACACCTCCTGCCCTCAGCAAGTGCTGACTAAAAACTGTAATTCAAAATTGTTAATAAAAATACCAAAAAAGACATTTTGAAATCAAAAAGAAACATTTCATTTTTATGTTAAAATTTAAGTGTAGAGATTTTCTTTCTATAGATGAAAGGTCTCTAAACATGATCTTATAATTTATTATCAAAGCCTTTTCCAATGAGAAGAGGGACTGGATTCACTGGAGTCCCACGTGACAACCTCACATACAGAACAGAAAAAACAGAATCTATGAGATGCTGACCTCTACTCCTACCATTGCCAGACACAAAGAGAAAACTGTCATAGCAACTGCTCCTGCAACTTGTCCTGGTATTAAATTGCTTAGGGAACTATTTCAGCTACTCTTTAGTCACAAGCTCCCAGCTATACTGCAGCAGGTTGTATTTTGGCTTAAGTAACTAGACTTCTATTTGAGAAAGCAGGAGGAAAATGAAGAAATAAAAGCAGCATTTTACAGAGGAGAAAGAGACAAACAAGGGAGTGAGCAACCAAAGGAAAGCACTACTGCAAACTCCACCAGACACTAGTAGGCATAAAGAAACAAACAGCCTGCTCCCCCATTAACTTTAATTATTTGCTGTGTCACTGAGATTTTCAAAGAAAAATACTTACACGTTTCTTCTCAAAAACATATTAAATGTAGAGTTATTTGCGGTAGACTGTCTGAGGATTTTAATTGCAATCCAGACCATGTAAATCTACAGGGAAGCACCACTCCTGCACGATGTCAGAAGCTGTGGTTCATGTGAAATTGCTACTGCTTAGAGCTGATTACCGAACTTGTTACATTTCATGTGTGACTTATTACCATTTATAACATTTTTAAATACAAAAACCAGCAGCAAAACTACCCAAAGGAAAAAAAAAAAGAAACACTCTTAATATCTTTCCACAAGTCCTCCAATATACCAGGGCTACAGATTTTTTTTTTCTTAAAATGCAAGTCACTAGTAATATTAAGCACTAAATCTGATCCCAACTCTGCAGCAGGCGTGATAGTCACCAAATTTCAGTGGCAAGAAGAATTTTTGCCCTTTTCACACAAGGAACTAGAGCATCAAAGAAGCCAGAGTTAAAATGAAAATGTACAGAATAAGCAATTTCTTCAATTGCTTTACTATTACTGGGGCACCGACATTTTTGGTTCAGAAAACCCTAGCAAAGTGGTGGCATTTTGAGTAGCTGCTGCAAAAGCTAGCACTATCAAGAAGAAAGGAAAAACAATCGTTCGTCTGCATACCTATGCTGACCTGTCAGAGATCTGATCTACCAGGTAGCCCAGGGCAAATCACCATTTTTCTAGCCAAGTTTATTCTTGTGTATAATGAGCCACCTCCCTCACAGTATCAGTGCAGGAAGAATTCCCTATGCTGTCATTCTGGCATAGTTCAGAGAATATCTCAAGTTGGAAGGAACCCATAAGGACCAGGTCCAACTCACTGCTCTTCAGGACTACCTAAACTGAAATCATATGACTAAGAATGCCATCCAGATACTTCTTGAACTCTGACAGGCATATTAAAGCTGACAGACATAAGAAAATCCCTGGAAGCTCCAAGTAGTCACTAGCACTTCTCTTTTTGCTGGATTCAGCTTTATTCAAAGCTGCAATTGTCTTTATCTGGCTTTAGAAGAAGTTATGAAAAATTAGTCAGAATGCAAACAGGTAAAGCATGTGTCCAATGGTATCAATGCTTAGGCACCCAAGTTACACACAAGTTTTTCCTATTATTTGAATGATTTGTCTGTAAAAAGCTTCAGCACAAAGGGACACATATTGTGGTACAGTCAAAAAAACCCTGAAAAACCTCAGAGATGTCCTTGTCTCTGGCACACAAAGGCAGTCACCCCAAGATAGAGGTAAGATGTTATTAGTTACAACTAGCCCAGGGAATCACGGCACAAGAATCAGCCAGTTCAGATTAGTACCAAAGGGAGAGGGATTAACCAAAGATCTCAGGGTGAGATCCCTTAGCATCTCATATGGATTGTATTAGCCAAAAATTAAATCCAAGGAGAAATGTAAATCATTACATGAGTTTAAGAAACATTAGTCACACGCCTCCAGAATACTGCCTGTAAAGTCACTGAAAATGTGCCAAGGAAAAAAGAAACAGTTGTGGAGATCATGAGGCAGAGATTCTATCACAAAGAAACAGCTCCATCTCATGTTTGAGCAGCAGGAGCATTTTGTGCAAACCTACCTTCCAAACATATTTCTAGGAGCTAACATAATCCATAGATGCATGGTCGGTCAAAAAGGCATCATTACAGCATCCATGTTATTTTTTCCACTCCAGTGCTCGCAGTATTACTGGTGGTAATAACTATGCTGTCCACAAAACAGATGTTGTGTCATGACCTCTTTACTTTTCCAGGCTGAATTCAATGCCAGCAGTGAATTTTCTAGTGACAAAACAACGTTATGTTCAGCTGCAGTATTTTTCCACCTAATTCACAGCTGCAGAGGAAAAGAAATACCCACACAACCAGTCAAACCCCTTCATAAATTGCTCAGTTACCAGAGAACTAGTTTTAGGTAGTGTATTTCAATTCAGCTGATTGAATCCATTTGTTATTGCAGAAGTATATTTGTGCTTAACATCTCCTGGCGTTGCCCCTCAGACTTCAGCACCAGACATGTAAAAGTTATGAACTGAAATTCATGCTTTAAAATAATTAGTCTTCACTTTCTCTTTGGTGTGACTAGGTGAACATCCTCCTACCTTGAACACAAACATTTAACTCCCAAATTATGTAATGAAGTTCAACTGACTGTGTCTAAATCTTGTTCTTAATTGCTATACTAGGACTTTGCTCAAATAATACACTACTGAATTAACTGGAATATGTATATGAGCATTCCACAGTTCAGAACACAGAAAAAGGTTTCTTTGGGTTTCCGCGGCCTACACAGCAAAAGGACTTGAAGGAAAACACAGATGGCATCAAGACAGAGCAAAGAGTGGGAACAATGAGATATAATATTCAGTGGGGTTAATTTTTGTTGTTTTTGCCAAGATGATGCTGTTGGCAACAGCTGAATGTATCAATGCATCCATGCACACCACTCTGAAGACAGCCTGGGAGGGGAAAAAAAGGATATGCAATGAATTACTTTACTCATAACAAATTGAAGCATTCTTAAAAACCAGTCTTGATTTGTCAAAACAAATACTGTTCAAAGAGCCTTACACAACCCCAAGTGATCTTCTAAACTGTAAAGAAAAAGTTAAGTTGCTCCATGCATGCATGAGAAGAACTGTTTTTATATATAACCAGCCTGCCATGGCCCATCAGGAGTAGCAGGGCACCATTCCTTCAGCCAAAGGTCATCCCTTTTTCTCATCCTGACTTTATAAAAGCTGTCAAGAGTCATGAAGATGCTGTGCACTCTGCCACAGGAAAACAAGGAAGTGAAAAAAGAAACCATTTGGATTTTCAAATTGTTTCAGAGATGAATTTGTGAGCTACCTCTGGCCTTCCATTGGAAATGGGCTCAAAAAGGTACTTTAGTAAATATTTATGAATACAACAGCAAAAACTGAACTGCATTTCATTGACGTTTAACACTTTCTGTGTAGGAACAAAAACATTTCCTTCAGTCTGTGATGTTTTGAACAAGTATTTGCTTGACATATACACTTACATTCACCCAGATGAAATGTATTTGGCAGTCACTGCACATTGCCATAACCTATAAAACATCAATAGTTTGTGATGACAGCAAATTGCACAGAAATTGATCAAGGTTTTGACATTTGAAAACAATGATTCTTATTCGTGGCCAGGTTCTTTATTAGTAACTGAGATATGGCATGAAAACACCGGCTAATTGCAGTGCCAAAGATTAAGTGTAATTGCATGTAATGACTTGCTCAAGCTCTGCATGAGCAGCTCTGAATTACATTCCCTCTTGTTTTCTTTTTAGGGTTGCAAAGCTCATCTAACTTTTTTTGCTTTTTAAAGCTTGTTTGTAGTCAAGAGATGGCCTCATCTAATATTCCATGGCAGTGGCCTTTTTTAACTGTAAGTTCATGTCATCACTGCTGCTTGTAGTTTCTAATGACAGAGAAACACTGTGTTACCACTGAAAGAAAATAGAGTAGTATTATTTTTTAGTTTTATTCCTGAAGCTACCCATTGATCAAGCTTCCCATGTTTGTAGGGCACTAATTGTATCCAGACAGCAAACTTCTTACAGAGAAGAAATAGTATCACACACTACTGCCTGCACTTGCAATGCATAGGTAAAAGCCTACTTGACTGGCAAAAGAAAATGACAAGTGGTCTGCAGCAAAGTAGACTGCTTCACCGGCACGCTGAGCTTCCGAGCATGCTCAGTGGAAGAAGCAGTTGTGCAGATACATATTGAAGAGCTTTATTTGCAGTGACAGAAATGCAAAGATAGAAGCAGCTCTCAGAGTAAAAGACCTGTCCTCAGGGAGACACTGTGCTCCTTGCACATGCACTGTACTCTGCCACATTTCCCTTCTTCCTTTCCTCACACTGCAACACCTCCCCACTCTCCAGAAAGATTGCTAAAAATGGTTACACAAATAAGAGCAGGCACATTAATGCACTTTATGGTCCTTGTTTTATAGAATTATTCCACTCAAATCTTTCCAGTAGGAAAGCATTAATATTGCCAAATCAAGCATCTAGAACTGAAAAGACAATGGAATAGAATTTTCCTGTGCAACTTAATTTGCTCCCTCCTCACTCCTTACTGTCAGGGCTTGCAACCAGTCCATAATATAAACTTCAGCTAGCTGACCAACACATTCCTCATTTCACCCTAGTGGAAGACTCCAGTGACCCACCACATTTTTACATTAAGACTAAACTGATTTTTTCAGCAAATAGAGGAGTTATGAATTGCTGATGAATTTCTCACAGGCAGTGCACAACTAAGCCTCAGTTGCTCTCCAAAGCTCCAAACCTCCTTGGAACAGTATCAGTGTACTATCCACATTCCTACTTCTCCCAAGGAAAAGTGATGATGGACCAAGGGTCCAAAATATTTCTGCATTCAACGAAGTCAAGGGCAAGACTCATCAGTCTTCTCCCAAGCTGTTATGATCTTCCCTTCTTGAAGCTCTCTCTCCAAAGTGCACCACAAACAAAACATGATTGTTGTTTACTAGCAGACTGCATACATTTTATCTGTGTTTAAGAATAGCTCTCTCAATTTTTTTCTACTTGACACATCTTTCAGTATTTCAGTCCTCATAAATGGGCTGGAGACATAACATGTTTGTCCCCTTGGTTACAATTCCTTTCCACTTTCTCGGTTCAGTAAGATGCCATAAAGCTCTGGTACAAAGTCACACTGAATCAGCGAATCACAACATCTCACAGGCAAATTGACACAGAACTCTACTAGATGCCCACTTACCATCACTGAACAGGAAGTCTGATAAAGCAATCCCAAAAGTGGAAGTAGTTTTACCTTCCTCCACCAGTTACACCAGGAAATTCAACTACCCTACCCTAGCTGTACACGTGGAGTCCATGAATGAAGATTCCCACAGCAATGTGTGGTTACAGACATCCCAGCCAAACAGGGTTCATTCCTCCTTTGAGATCACAGCAAGATACTGCATAAGCCACAGTTCAGATCCATACACTAAACAGTACAAGCATCTTTTTGTGGAAGTAATCCAAAATGCAACAGAGATAACCACTTCCTATCAGTGTTTAGATCCCCCAGCTGCTAATGCTTTTGAGCATGCCGTGCACTTAGTTTCCAAGGCTCAGCTGTACATCAGATGTGGAGAACTTGAAACTTCATTTTAAGCTTATAATGGAAATGAACAGCATTTACAGAGCACTATCAGAATGCAAATGAGTTCTGTATTTTGTGCTGAACAGAATCATTACATCTCAGCAGATCTATTGATGCAATGGCATGGTTCGAAAAGCCTCAGATCCTCTCTTTGGTATTATCTTTAAAATAAGGATAATTAAACCACAAAAAAAAAAAAATTCAAACAGTACGAAACACAAAATCCACCAAAAGAATTTTGAAATTCAGATTTAAGCACTGCATAGATGCCAGCAAATTAGGACTAGGTGACCTCAAGGCACTCACATTCAGGCAATTCTTCCCATGCACTAACAGGTCAACACCTCTTACAGGTGCTAAACTGTGGTCAATATTCAAAGGTTATATTTATTAGTTTCCATGCCTACTAAAGCAAATTAAACATTAAAATAAAAGCTTTAACTCCTAATCTCTTTTCACATTAAAAAAACCACAAAAAGCACACATGGCACCCCTCCCCTCCTTCTTTACATGCAAGTAAATATTTACCATACCAGAAAATAATAGCTCAACAATTGGTTGTTACCTAGCACTAATGTTTCAAATTGCAGCATAATTCAGCAAATAAACATCATTAAAAATCAAGTTTACTCCTGGCCACTTGAAGAGCTTCCATCACAACAATGCATTGTTTAAAAGTGAACAAAGAAACCTTCTCAATCCAATTGTTACAAACACACATTTCCACAAAAGCAAAGAGGGGAAAAAATGTGACTAATGATGCCACAATGAACAGCACAATGAATTTCCTCAATGTGTTTCTTCGGGAAGAGTGTGCAAATTGCTAGGTTGATATATTAGTTTGTACATAAAAGATGCTAAACAATCCAAGTCAGTTTAAGAACCAACTGTACCAAAGATACAAACAGCACTCCAATAAGCCCAAACTGGAAGACAAAAAACAAAATGTGAGGGAAATTAATTTTATTTGGTATTATTCTAATACGTAATCATTATAGATATATAACCATTGTATCTTACAGTTGTTTGAATGTTATTAATCCAAGTATTAAAAAAAACCAACCAAACACACCACAAACAACACCCCACACATCACACAATGAAACTGCTCTTCCTCCAAAAAACCCAGTTTCATTTTGGCTTACACAAAAGGTTTTCAGAAAAACACTTCAAAATAGCTTAATAAAATTTATAGGCAAGGATCCTTTTGACAGACAGAATAACAAACAAGGGGGAAATTCAAACAGTTCAATCCCAACTTCGTCCCTGAGTTTTATGGGGTTCGCTACTTGATAAATAAAGCAATTAACAGCTTTCACATTTGGGACCACATAGATAAATAAGAAAACAGGAGACAGTTTTATATACCTAATAGCACTGGTCCCTCCCTACTTGCCACTTCCTGCCACATAAACCAGATTAAATATATATATATTTAAAAAAACCCTAAACACATAAAACTCAGCCAACCATCACTACAATGCATACAGACCACGTCTAAAACAGTGGTGTATCCTTAATTTGCAGATAAACAATTAAGTCACCTTAAATGTCTTCCTGATTCATATGAAACTGCATTTTCATTTGACATGCCACAGATATTTATAAGCTTTTCCAGTATGAAATTACACTAATTAGTTTAAAAATGCAACTTCTCTTTAAATACATACAAAACATTTATATTAAAAAATAAATAAATTGTGAGACTAGACAACCCACTTCTTGAACAGCAAGATCTCACATCACCCTATGACAATACCAGCAGCAGCAGTACTACCCCTGCGCAGCTGGGACCATAAGCCTAGGCAACACAACATGACCTCAAGCTCATTTTGAATGAAAAGTTGTTCAACACCCAAAACACTTGATGTATTTCTCATTTTAAGAATTAGTTAAAATACACTATACAGATTGAGATAGTCCTACAACAACATCCCAAAGTTATGCAGAAAAAGACAGACCTCAAAATGACTTCATAATTTCAATTGCCTTGGTTAATTATGAACAAGTAGGTAAAGCAACTGCATTTACAACTTGTAAGAAGTGTCAGCCCTCTGCAGTGTATGGAGCTGTGCTTCATCATAAACTCCATACTTGAGAGAAATGAGACAAAAAAGCTGCAAGGCAATTCAGAAAAAAGTTTTAAAAGCAAAGACTTGACAAATTGACTTGGCAGACAAATTAGTGGGAGCATTTTTTATTTAGATAGATTTCATAACAAATTCAGAAGCATCAGCAATTCTCTGTTACCCTTCCCAGCAAGGCAATGGAGACACCATCATTACACCTCGGGCAAGTACACCTTTCTGTTCCTCCCACTGGTATGTTTTGGCTTCTATGCATTCACTTTCTAATGTCTAAATTCTCATATAACCCATTTCTGGTGATATTCTCCAAGTGAAAACTACCAGAGTTTAGAAAATGTTTCTAACTACCAAACCGAGGACACCAACACCAGAAAGTGTTTCACTCTCTGAACTTTTGTTACCAGGATGAACTCCCTAAGTTATGGCAGTAATTTTTTAATCAGCCTAAGGACCTGAGGAATTGCTACATAATTAAACTAAATGCTTTCAACTGAACATGTCTGAGCACACCTTTTTCATCACTTGACAAATCTGGTCCATCCAACCACCACAAAGGGAATGCAAATAATCATAAACCTGCCACTTGTACATTCTCAAAACTGCCAATTGTAGATCAACAAACATACCTAAGCCTAAACCAGCATCCTAACATCTCATTCTACAGCTGCTGAATGGTCCAAATTTTTAAAAACTCAAAAAAAAACCCAAACCCACAATATAAAGGTTAAGGCTGAATAGGACCTGAGAAAAACTGGTTACAACAGAGAGAAGCATTTTTTTTATCCAATAATCAAACTCCGAACATACATGCATCCTTGAAAAAAATCTTATTTAATATATTTAACATTCAGTTTTGCAAACAAGTCAAAGCCATTTCTATTGAGACTAATTCATATGTGCTGGCACTTAAAATCTAAAAAAAAAAAAAAAAAAGTTTTACAATTAACCTTCTGTAACTTCAGTATCACTGTGATTGCACTTAACACCTTCTGCAAAACACTGCTCAAAATTTCTAAGTTTTTTTTCTTGTAGCTAAGGCTTCAGTGTTTCTGACAAGCTAATCAATACTCTTATAAAGGAATAATATGCTGAATGAAATAATCTCACACAGCTAGCATGGCCACATGCTGCGTCCAACATTAATTTACTTGTAAACGTCAGGACTTTCTGTTCACTGCTTCACGCTTCAAAGCGCTGACAACTCAATCTCTGCACCACATTATCTTCTAGTTCAGAAACAGTTACATTGTTCTTGGTCCCTCCTCTAGTGTTTTTTTCAGCTTTTGTTTTGTGGGGGGTTTTTGTGATTTTTTTTTTTCCCCCTGGAGTTTTTTGGTCAGATCATTTATTTTCTAACCAGTTAAGCAGCCCACCATGACAAATAAAAGCATTCTTAATTACATCTTAAGATGTAGGCCATATGATACCTTCATACACATACTCCTCAGCAGCAAGAACTGGAACTCTCTTCATGATGTCTGTCAACTAGGTTACATCAGACAAGCGTACCTCAGATCTTCATTCTTTACCAAAGAGGCTGTTTGAAGAAAAGCTTAGAAAATAACGATGGGTAAAAGTGTCTCAGTTCTCTTTCACTGTACTGACCAGTTTGAAAGACAAAATATTACTCAGTTTGCAGCCTTTTACATTGTCACTCCAATATCAATTCTTTCAATAAACACACGTGCAAACATTCTTCCACACAGACCTTAGGCAAAAAAGATACAGTCCTTTACTGCAAGCACATACAACAACTGTTCTGCACGAACATTTCATGTTCCTTTCTTCATATACCGGGAGAGGAATTGGCTTCTGACGAAGTGGATCAGCTTGGTCTCTGTGCTGAACATTGTAATGATGGTTGCTGCAAAGCACAGAGCTCCCATGCAGACGTGAATCAGCCTTCCCATCCAGCCTTTATCACAGCAGAGGAACACCTACAGCAGAGGAAAGAACCAACTGCAGGAAAACATTTCAGCACAAAGTAGATTGACTGTCTCAATAAAAAAAAAAAAAAAAAGGTCCAACATCCCTCCTAATTCTGCTAACATCACGCCACTGACAAGCTGAGTGTGGTTTTATTGCATTCACTGATTCTACTGATCATCTTCAGTAGCCACAAACACTTGCTTTATGAAAAAAAAACTGTCAGCAAAAAAAGAGGCATTCAGCAGATAGCCAGTACATGTGGAAGCTGTTACTATCTGGCAGGCATAAATATGTTAATTGAGATATGAGGCAAACTGATGGTGCCATCACACAAGTCTGCTACTTTGCACCATGTATTAGTTTTCTTACAAAGCCTCACCAGAAATCTTCCATTCCAAAATATAAATCTCTCCTTTTTAAGGCATAGTTTATTTCCCATCTGCCTGATTTCTGTACATTGAAATGTTACCACCTTCCTAATAATTACTCTGGGCAAGTACCATTCTGTAGTCTGAATAAACGTGATTAACATGCTCTTGGCAATTTTTGTTTCTGTTTTTTTCCTCTGTCATTTCTCTGTGCTACTGCAAAACTACAGTTACAAACTAAGGACGTGGAGTGGTCTACAGACAGCAGAAATAGGCTACCTTTTATATTACTTGCCAAACCATCTTCTACAGGTGAACAAATAACTTTATATCAAAGATAAAGTCTCTTAATATTGTAGTAGCTTGCCCATAGTGTGAATCTTCCAGCCTATCCTTGTGAGCCTTTTCTTGCTAATGGTATTGCTCTACTTGTGGACGCAAAAGTCATTTGAGGTGAATTTTCACAGTAGAAGCAAAATGAGAAAGATGCTTACCTCTGAAAAACCAGTGATAACTCCACTTAGAATGTAAACAAGCACCAAAAACGGTGAGGGAAACAGGCCTCTCAAAGGTCTGTAGGTGCTCCCTTTGAAGTAATCATAGATATAGTGGATGCTGTGAGCTATTCGAATACCCATGTTAAAGCAGTTGGCAAGGATAAAGCCTATGCTGCCATGCCAGTGGGTCAAGAAGTAAGAGATGCACAGAAATGTGAAGGACAAAGCCAGCATGACAAAATTATACCTAGGGGGAAAAAAAGGAATGACAACAGGTATGGCTACAATATTTATATACTAACATTATCTTTGAAGAAATGTAACATTTATTTTCTTTAGCGAGAAATAGAAATTCTCTTACTATTTTCTAATGAAGAAGATAAATTGGAGAATGGAGAGGTTAATTTGAAAAAATCATTGGAAGAATGGAAAAATACATCAAATTAAAGCAAGAATGCCATTACATGCAGGAAGTTCTATTTCACTCTTCAGCTGTATACTCATTTCAGAAAGTCAAATCTAGTATCAATGATTAGGAATGTAAAAGCTTGTGCATTTTTTGCTCTTTTATTTCAGGTATGTATTAGAGAAAAATAATGCTCAGCAACATGATAATGCTTTATTTAGTTTCTGCTCCAAACAGTGGCTCTGAAAACAAGTTCACACTTCTGAAAGCAGCCCTTGGAATGTCTAGATCATAGTGCTTTGACTACAGAAATCAAACCTCATTGAAATCAATTTGGAAAGGCTTTGTAATGGACAGCTGCTACATAAACCAAAAAAGCTTGATAGCAGCTGTGAGAGGCAACGAGCCTTAAAGTCAACAACCCAGGATGAACACAGAATCAGGAAATAACCAAGGCAGAAATGGATCTCAGCAAGCCCAGCTTCCTACTTCAAGCAGGTAAACCACTGACTTCAGATCCACAATTTAGATCATTCAGGAGTGTATCTGATGGACAGCAACCGTGCATGAAAAATCTCAACAGCTGCAAAACGTTCATGAGATTCTAGTGATAGCCTGTCTTGAAATCTGTAACTTCAAAGTACATATACAGAACACAGGTCTTCACATTTTAATTCATATAGTGATGTACAAAAAGTTAATTAAAAATATTATTTCTAACCTTTTTTACTCAAGTATTTAAACACTTGCTAAAGCTTCTACATCTAAATCTACAAGCAGACAGCGAAATTTGTAGCTGGTGTTCAGAGGCGTAGGCTATTTTTATGCTGGTTTCAAATGCCCTCTTTTATAAGGTCATTACAATTAATTTAAGAAGATCAATGTTTATGAACCAATACATGTAAAAATCAGAAGTAATGCATGTTTCCTTGCCCATCTTTTACATCTGGCTTTGGAGATGAGAAGCATAGTTCTTAAAGCAACCACAGAAAGAAATTTGTTCTTCAGAGAAAAAAAACCCCAAACATTTCCAAGCATATATTTATGCAGAACAACTGTTCTGTTTACATACTGAGCTCCAAGCAGACCACTTGAAGATTCATCACATGAATATTCTGAGGACACTATTTCCTACCTGTCTACCTCTTCTTTGCACATCAAAGCAAATGTAAAACACTCTGTCACTCCATTGATAGCAAGAAACAGGACATACAAAGAGTAGCATCGGAGGAGATCTGGACCTAAGAAAAGAGCCATCAGAATAAGTAAATTATTATTTCTTTCGTGAAACTGCATTGTTTTTACATTAAGAAATAAAAACTATAATTTAATAATGGAAATAAGTTAATCTGAAAAAAAGTTTCCTGCCTAGGTATTTTGACAAGAACACAAAGCAAGAAAAAAAACACCCTAATGACAAAAAACCCAAACTACCCAAGAATAGCAGTTGTTATAGTAACAGGAAAGATATTCTTCAAAACAAATAATTTTATTTGAAGGTATTTACTAATTAAAAGTAGTATTTATCATAACCTAAGTCTTCTATTGTACAGAAATTTGTGGAAATTAATCCAACTGTTATTATGTGGTACTATAAGTAATAAGTAGTATATTTTAAACACAACAGTAAGAAAAGCAGAAAGGCTGTTCAATAATGTGTTACCTGCTTCCATTTTCCCTTTACCTTTCTCTTAATAGGTGTGAAACAAAAAATGCAACTAGAACTTTCCCATGATGGCACATGGGAAAAATTCCAGACAGAAATGCAACAAAAACACTCTAACAAGCTGCTAGATCTTCATACAAGACAGCTCAGCTAGGAATTGAGCCATTACACAGGGTTCAGCTGCAAAAAGCAGATTCTTTTCCCTAGCAGGAGGTACTGTAGGTCAACTGACAAACCACTGAAAGAACTCAAGAAAACTCCAGACTACAATTTGGTGTTTACATATCAAAAAAGAATTCAGTGAACCTCCACTTTGTCTCCTGGCAATCCAAGGTGACCTATGAATTCCTTGACTGCTTCTGTAGACAGATTTGTAAAAATTACTTTTGTAGGTACAACTATAGCAAGACTGTTGCCATTACATGGTTTATCACTATAAAAATGATGAAGCCAAGCTAAGTCATTGAAATCAATAGTTTTGCAGAAGAAAAGTACTGATTGATGCAAGATTTCACAACAGCTGCAGATTCATTTTAAAGAACGGCTTCTTTGTCTGCTCTGTAAATCTTTACCTGTTCCAGAACTGAGCACAGAGCCTCCATAAATATCCAGAGCCAGCTGAGAATAGGCATAGCCAAAAACTGTGATGGTAAGGCCGATAAGAAGCACAAGTTTCAACAGCAATTCTAATACATTTGCAGCCATAGCAACATCATCCTGAAAGAAAAAAAATAAAGAAGAAAAAAGAACAAGTAGTCAGTGACTGGAAAAAAAATACACGAACTACCATCAACCTGCAGTGTAAAAAAAAGGTGTGAAACTTTTCCTTTCTTACTGAATTTACCATACACGTGGTCTTAACCTCCAACAATTTTCATGTATCCATAATTCCATTCTGTGTTTTACTTATCAGAAGTTCTACACAAAGCATGAATGTGTTTGTTCAAGGAAAAGTACAGACAGTTTTAAATGCTCTAAATAATCCAAAATAAACATACCTGCTTCTGGTCCTTTACATTCTTCCCTCTTTCCAACACTTTAGCAAAAAAGACATAAAAACTCTCCTCAATAGGCAAAAAGATAAACCTGGCCACCAGGGAACCAAGGTTATTCACGATATCATACACACCTTAAAAGAAAAATAAAAACCATTACAAACAAACGTCACAGAACAAGACAGCAGTAATCTGTTACTTTTGGCACATTTAAACTCCAAGTCCTTAACAAGAACATGAATTCTAATTTATTTCCATCAAACAAAGAGAAATTCAGTGCAACATTAAAACAGTGCTCCCTAAAATTTCTGACAGTCACAGCAACCACAGCTCAGAATTACAATGGTTTCCTTATGTATGCTACCATCTAGAGCAACAGCATCAACTGCAGAGATGTCAATCTAGTCACAGCACCAAGCCACATTTAACTTCCTCTACGGGAAGAGCTGTAAAAAGCCATCATGAATTTCACTAAATGAAAGTAAGAATGGTAAGGATTTACTGATTTGGAAGAAAAAATATTTTTATTGGGAGGTTTTTCTTTCTTTTTACTTCCACTGAAGTATAAGAGCAATCCTACATGATATTTTGCAAGCACTTCCATCCTCAGCAAGATGCTGTTCCAAATCTGCTACGATATCTATGTTTGTGTGTGTATCTATCCACACACAGAGAGCACAGTCACTGAGAGCATATGATGTCAGGCATATGGAGAAGTGCTTCAAATATTCACAGTGAAATCACGTAACAACATTCTGGATGATTTCAAAGGACTTGGAAAGGAACCACAATATTTCTCAAGATTTTGAAACTACAGACATATTTGTACTTATTGCTCTTTTAAAGAAGAGGCAGCTCAATTGTTCCGCAAGGGGGCAGGATCAGCAACAGCCAGTTACTGGTGGCAAGCACATATACTCATTATTTATGGGGGGCAACATACTACTGCCAGTAATTAAAAGAAATTCAAACTGTCCAAGAAAACTCCAACAGTGGGCCAACAATTACATCCAGTTTTCCTTCCCCAAGCTATAAAGACCTGAGGTGTTGCCAACTCAGTTATCTGAAGGGATACTGCCATATACTACTCAGTAACTACACTGAATTATTCTAGAAAACATGGTACAGTTTTGAGATGCAGTGCCACAAACAATGATGTTCTTGTCATAACAGCTTACACAGATTCAAAATTAAGACAGCAGAAAAACAGAATTACAAAAAGTACAGAGAAAGAACTTTAACACATCAGATACGTGTGAGGTACACACGAAGTTTTGTTAGAAAGAAACAAGATCTATGGTATCATCCATACACCAATGGGAAAGTTTTTAATTAAAATTAAAAATCCAAAGTCCAAGATTGTCAGTTGCATTCTTTTCTATGTATCAATCATTCACCTAAATGCATCTCAAAGACACAAAGGCATTTTCAGGTTACCTTCAATACTTAATTTTCAGAACCATCTGAAGTGAAATGACTAAGAAAACAGCATTCCACAATACCATCACACTTACCTTGATCTCCAAAATTTAACACGTTCAGAAAAGTCATCACATATCGTTCACCTGTAAGTTTAAAAAAAAAAAAAAAGAACTAAAAAACCAATAACAAGTCTTTAAATCTTTCCCAGTACTTGTTCAGGCACTTCCATCATTAAGTATAAAAGAGACAAAGTCAAATAAGACAGCACCTGGTTTAGAATATTCAAAGAAAATTCAACTAGGTTAGAAAACTTTGCTGCCAACAATCACAGAATCACTAAGGCTGGAATAAACCTCAGAGATCATCAAGTCCAGACTATGACCTAACATCACCACATCAACTAGATCATGTCACTAAGAGCCATATCCAATCTTTCCTTAAACACCTTCAAGGGACGGTGACTCCACCACCTCCCACCACCTCCAGTGTCCAACTACTCTTTCCACGAGGAAGTGCTTCCTAACATCCAACCTAAACCTCCCCTGGTGCAGCTTCAAACCATGCCCTCTCATCTGGGCACAAGTTGCATGGGAGAAGAGTCCAACCGTCACGTGACTACAATTTCCCTTCAGGTAGTTGTAGAGTGTAGTAAGGTCCCCCCTGAGTCCACTCTTCTCCAAGACAAACAATCCCAGCTCAAGCAGCCTCTTCTCACAAGACGTTCCCTCCAGTCACTTCATAAGTCTCATTGCTCTCCTCCAGACCCACTCCAGCACCTCAGTATCTTTCTTGCATTCAGTGGCTCAGAACTGCACACAGTACTTGAGGTGAGGCCTCACCAGTGCTGAGTACAGGGGCAGAATTACATCCCTAGTCCTGCTGGCCACACTATTCCTGATACAGGCCAAAATGCCATTGGCCTTCCATGCCACCTGGGCACACTACTGGCTCATGTTCAGCTAGTTGTCAACCAGCACTCCCAGGTCTCTTTCTGCCATTCATATCCCATCTCTGCCCTCTCCAGCCACTCATCTTCCAGTCTGTAATGCAGCATGCTCACCTCCACCCCTGCTTTCGCAATCTTGTATACAGCATTCACAAGCCTTTCTCTATCACAACTAGATGTCAAGCCTCACCTTCTGTCAAAATCTGCTTCAGGAAGGATTGTTTGAAGAAACTCCAAGTTAATCGTGCTTCCTTCCAGTTAACAAAGGTCTGCAAAGAAAAAGTACTGAAATGTAATAAGCATGACTGAAACTGAAGAGTAGAAACAGAAAACATAAATACTCTTGGTTAGCTCTAACTGTACTGACAAGGAAAACCCAGTGTCATAGCTCCTAACAACTCAACTAAAATATTGCTAAATACAAGCACCAATCTGATCTGGCAAAGCTTCTTTTTCCCTTGGTGAAGATTACTGTTGTTGCAGATAAAGTATCCAAATAAGCTTTCTACAAAATATACTAACCAAAGAGACTGGAAAAAACAACTCCTGTGCTGTTTAGTATGCCAATATAACTTTCACATTCGCTGTACACAGAAATTGCTTCATGCTGTCCCACCAGTCTTGCAACTCCCTCTATCTTTTCAACCTGCAAACCTTTTTCAAAACGTCATCTTTCTTACTGTGATTTTTCATTTCTTTCTCGACTCCCTCTGAGGTGACATCAGAGTAGCTGTAGGATGCTGTGTTCCACCGTGTTTATTTTGTGAAAAAGTCCAAGTACCAAAATCAACATGGTAGAACAGTTCTGCTTTCTCTGCTGCTTCAGCTCCACCTGGTCATTCCCCTGCCCACTGCAGATGTTCCATCTCTAGTTAATGGTTTGTGCAAAGATACTAAAAGATAAGTCAGCAAAAACAACAAAGAACTTTCATAATAATTTTCTGACAAGTATTTTTGTTTCTACAAATCACAAACAATTTGAATGCTGGGTGTTTTGTTGGGTTTTTTTCAATCAGTCGTTCTCTACAGTGCAGAGATATCGCCAAAATCACTCCATTAACTCCATTATCTCAGACTAATTTTCAAAGATCTCAAGAAAAAAATTAAACCCAAGAAATTAACTGTGCAACCTACCTCATCTTCCACTAAGGTAGGTAATAAAGCTTTCATTCTAGCAACTGGAAATGACTTCTTCCTTGCTTCAGGAGACCCCAGAAACACCACAAAATAAATTATGTAGCACATTACTAGAACACTGACATATAAAAGCTGGAGAAGGGAACAGAAGAAAAATCATCAGTGATACAAAATAAACTTGCAATGCAGAATTACATGCTAGAGTTGCAAATTCAGTGAGAGCAAAAAGTAGTCCTTACTCCTATCAAATTCTAAAGCAGATAAGACTTTAACCCCCTGGAATTCTGGCAATTTTTTTTTCATCTGTATGTTATCATGGCCCTTTGACAACTTTTATTTCAGTTATTCAGCCAAAAATCGATCTGACACAATAGCTACCACACCAGGATTCTGTCTTTGATCAGTTGTACACTACCTAGGACAGCCACTGCAAAAACTAAACAAAAAACCCTGCCAAATGCCCACATCTGAAGTGGATCACAATTTTATTTCTAGCCAAACTGACCTTTAATAAGTGACAACCCAATTTTCCAGGAGCCAGTATAGCCCTTCTTCATTGTAGTAAAGAAACAGTTTTAATCCAAGGACATTAGACAAGGGTAGCGCATCCTGATGCAGGTTGGTGGTACAGGCTGATAAAATGACCTGTGATTATAATCTCCTACACAGCAGAATCCAAAGTCTGATATTGAATCCAGGGGGTGAACAGTCTTCAAGCATCAGAAGTATATCTGACTAAGAGCTATCATGAAAATTGTAACAGAATGATATAACCTGATGTGGAAAGTATGCCTTCACAGGCAGAAGGCGTTTTCTTGTATATCCACTGAACTGCTCAGGGTCAGTGCCAAATCAGTAATGTCTATCGGAAAAATATCAAATACAGGTGCTAAATCTTAAACCTCCCTGAAGCATCTTCTCTCACCTCCTCAAAAGTTATCCAACAGGCAAAGTATCAACAGCAGTGGCAAACAAAAATTCAGATGGATCAAGAATTTATAGAAAGAAAAAATAAAAAACAACACAGGAAAATTACCTGAGCCAAGGAAAAAATGTAGAGGCCCCAGTGAGGATAAAGAACTACCAAAATAACTGTCAAAATGCATTTTGACACCACAGAAAGGCTTTCAGCAATTACCTTTAAGAAAAGGAAAACAGAGGTTATTTTCTGCTGCAGACTTAAAAGTACATTAATTTCACACACACAATATAAGACTCCCAAAGTCATTGTGACTTTCTGACAGAGATCCTTCCTGCTGAGCTGGCCACCTTAGATTGCAATTTCTCTCTGTGTTTTCTATTCCTGCATTTCATATTTTCTCCAATGCACTTTCCCAGTCCTTTGTATGGGACATAAAGGAGAACATTTTTCTTGAGACAATTGTGTTTTCAATTGTCATATTTTAATTTCACAACAACAACCAACTGAAATGCAAAACTGTGGAAGCAATGCATCTCTCCCTGCAATTACAACTTTGAGTTAAGTATTTAGTTTTCACCAATGTTACTAAGCAGTACACACAGTCCTGTAGTTTTCTACATGCCTGAATGTACAAAGATCTAGTTCAGGAATTTGTTGTTTCCAATAGAGAAATGTAATTCACACACACACACAACTCCATATACTTCACTAACCTTAAGTCTCACAAACAAGTGAGCTTGTGCTAAAACCCAGAATGGTTCGCCCAGAAGCTCAATAACTGCAGACAAACCAAATGCCACTACACCAGCCTGATAATGTGGAACCACAGAAGGATCAGGTACTTCCAGCAAGTGTAGCCAGACTAAGCCCAGAAAAAGAGACCAAAAAACACCGAGAGGGACTCTGAAAAGTTAACAAACACAATCAAAAGAAATGTTACTTAAGAAGAAAAAAAATAGATTAAAATTTCACATATTGCCATAATTTTTTAAAAACAACAACTAAAACTCTTAGAGCTTTTAATTAATTTCCACTGTTACCATACCAAGAACACTTTTTTTTTTTAAATAAATACTTTCAAGGCTTTCTGTTGCAAGACATGGAAAGAATTTTTCTGATTTCTCTATTTTCTACTAAAGAATCTAACATAAGGTCAACTGCCCACATTTCTTGCTCCCTAGGGCCAAAAAAATCTTGAGGAATACTTTGCACCCCTCAGTGCTGAGACTTTCATAGTCCACAATTACCAAGGGTTTAGCAGAGAAGTTTTGTTGGATCTTGCTGTAACAGACAAGGATGTTACCACTCCAACTGCTAGCTTCACTCTTTCAAAAATCCTGGGGCCTTCAGAGACTTGACAGCAGAGTGAGCACAAGAAAATGTACATCTGCACCTGAGGTATGTCAGTTCATAATACGCCACTGTAGTTATGAAGCCACTTCAGTTGGTGATGGGAGTTAAAAAGCCAAGGCAGGCATGAATGCAGACATGTATTACTTTCTGTTGATGCTGCTTCAGGAACATAAAGCTTCTGGCAGCATACAGAAAGTTTTATATCATTATTATCACATCCCTAAGGTATCTGATGTGAAGATAAGACAACTTTTCAGATCACTCAAGAAAGTTGTCTTCATTTTAAGTTACTGTGCTGGTTTGAACTAATTAGAAGATTTGAGTGAGAAAATTAGACTATAGGCTGAGAGAGGAAAACAGATGACGCTACTTCCCTCAGAGCTCTACTGAAAAAAAAAAAAAAAAGTTTTAAGAGTTGTAACTCAAATATAGAAAAGTCAGATGGTTTCAGACTGCTCTGGGCTATGGCTGCTTCTTGCATGGCTTCTTTGTCCCTGCCTTTTGTAGCTGATTCTTAATAATTCTACTAAGTACATTCCCTACTGCAAACCCTCCAGCTGATCTACTTTTGCCTATCTGCTGCATCAACAGATGGTGAGATAAGATTGGGGAAGGGGGGCAAGGTGGTAGGGGTGGTTAGAAATCCCTCTTAGGGATTTTGATCTCTGGGAGGGGTGTGGTGTTTCTGTATTACCTTTTCACTGTATATATCTGTAAATACCTGCTATACATTGTAAATGTCTACTTGTATATTGCGCATTACTGTAAATATAAAGCTTCATTTATCAACTTCCAGCTGGTCTCAGTCCTAGCCTGGGTTATATCAAAGGGTGGGGGGGCAGGTAACTGATAAACCACCACAGTTATGCTTCTCTATGAGGAAAAAAATTTAAAAGGGGCACAAATTCATTGTTAACTCAGTCATTTAAAGCCCACTTTAAAGGCTGCCAAATAGCAGAAAACTGATTATGAGGCAGAGATCTAATATATTTCAGCTATCAGTATTAAACTCATCCTTGAAGGGGACAATCCCTCTTCCTTACACCTGGATGCAGATGATTACACATAACACCCATTGCTGGGACTGATCCAACTAATAGCTGTGCAGTAGGGTTACCAAATGGGAGACTACTTTTTTGTCATGCAGGGGTGGTTTTCCACCATGTCAGACAGGTAGATTTACTTCCCAACCTATCTAATTATGGCTGCACAGCTGCTAAACTTGACAAAGAAGAAGTAGCAGAGAGGTGTGTCCATGAACCAGAAAGAAGAAACTACTCATAAAATCTGCTTAGCTCCAATGTACAATTACACTCTCTGCCTGCAGCCTCACATAAACTTAAACCTACCCAGTTTTTTCAATAAACAGCACTGCAGTTCAAGGAAGCAGTCCTGTTTACTCCCTGTTAATTTCATCTCTCTTCCACCTCTTCACATCTCCTACCCAACACATTTATGGTGCCCTGTCAATAAATCACATCAGGGCTCCATACTTTATTTTTTTATCTTCTTAAGTGTTTTTTTTTTTAATCTTCACTAATGCACATCTAATAATAAAAGAAGACAATTGAGAAGGCAAAGGAACAAAAAAATAGAGGGCCATGTATGTATTTGTGCATCAGGGTTGTCCTGTAACGGCTACAACATAGTTAAAACTCCAGGCTAAGCAACAGAATGAACAGTTCTCAGTATCATCTTTGCCAATGTGTTTTCCTACCTGTTCCAAAACCGGACCAAGTCCATAAGCTAAAGCAACATATTCAACCAGTTTCCTGCATCACTCCTGAAACACGATTGAAACTATTAAATGCCCAATGCTAAAATAATTACCTCAGTAATTAAATATTTATTCTCATTTTTAGAGCTCTCAGACAAGAATTAGAAATAAGTTCTAAATAAGTAAATTTTAAAAGTCATCTTACGTCAGCCACAACAGATTAATTGTTTTGGTCCAGTTTCGCTTTGTACTTCCACTCAAGCAAGCTCTGCGGAATGCTTCCCTGGCTAGGAATACAATCGTTGAATACAGCAGAGCCAGCCTAAAGGAGATGAGGAGGGGGAAAAAAGAAACAAAACCATAAAATTATTTATTTAAACTATTATTATTTCTAAAATCCTTCATGCAGTAGCACCACTGACAGTTTTACATGGGACTGTCTGACAGAAATCTAACAGATATCCAAAAAACCCCCATGGTGCTATGAAGTATATTACTGTCTCCTAAAAAAGAAGATAGTTACATTTTACTATTCAAATAGCAGAATTATTTCAAGCACGATGTAAAACAAAGATGCAGTAACAAAATTTATTGTAAAGCAGTAGCACGTAACATGCAATTGTGTCTTGCTTTTCTTCACCAAACTGACAGCTTAACATGAAGACAGGCCAACAGTAACTGAAACTAAGATTATCAGAGACCAAAACAAAAACTCTGAGACATTCAACGATCAAACACTATAAAACACTAAACCGTAAATTAAACGGCATTATGCGAAGTGTTATCAGCGACATACCCTACAGACTTTATAAACCTAGAGACTGCCAGCAAGCGCAGACACCTAAAGCCCTATCCCTAAGCCGGGAGCCCTGTTCCTGGGAAAGCCTCACGTATGTCAGGCTTTAGAACAGCGCGGTCGGGATGCGGGACACGGCCTTCCCGCCCAGATGCTCTTCTTCCTCCTCCTCACCTCACGTTGACCACGCCGATCAGCTCTCTGGAGAGGTAGCGCAGAGTGAACGCGTTCAGCCCGAAGGTGACCACCCGGAACAGCACCTGTGGAGGAAGCCGCACGGGAAGCACCTGCGGGCCGAGGGGGCTCCCGCCGGGCACCGCTGAGGAGGAGGAGGAGAAGAAGGAGAGGGGGAAGCACCTGTAGCAAAGCGCTGGAAGAGGCCAGCCGGGTGGTCTGGCCGAGCACGTCCTGCGAGCTCATGGGCCCCCACCCTGCCCCGCCGGCAGCGAACGCAGGCAACGCAGGCGCCGCCGTCGCGCCGCAATGGCGTCAGGCGGGGCGGTGCCCAGCGCCGCCGGGAGCGGATCGGCCTGTGGGCGGGAAAGCGGTACCGCGCGCAGCACGCGCAGCCTCGGCTGGTTCAGCTGGTCGCCATGTCGCGAAGTAAGCGCGTCCGCACACAGGCGGTTAACTTCCAAAGTAACGGAGCATTCCCGTCGGCTCAGATGCCGAACTTAAGGCTCAGCGTCGGCTGTCTGCTTGGCAAGCAGACACTCCACTAAGCAGAACGGCACAGGAGCTTACAAGAGATACCGTATTACACAGCTTTTTCTGACAAGCGCTGTTTTCAAGAGATATCTGTAAACACCTCTGTGAGACGCATCACTCCCTTTGTAAACCGAAGGCAAACCTGCCCTGACTGCAGGAGGAGGGCTAAGGACCTGGAGGTAAATCACCCTACTGCAGGAAGAGTACCTTACTTTGTTCTGTGTATGTCCAAAAACACCAAACAAGAAACGATCAAACGAAACCCAGCAAAAACTCCAAACACGCTCATGCACCAAAAAAAAAAAACAAAAAAAAAAAAAACCAAAAAACAAACCACACCCAAATAAAATAAACCACACAACAAAACAAAAAACCCAAACCAAAACCAACCAACAAACCCCACATGTTCAAATAACAAAGACCCAAACGTAACAAACTAATACACGTAGCTAAAGTCTTCCAGGCAGATTTTAGACTCTGTGTAAACAGGAGTTCCAGACTCTTTCAGAATCTTACTTAAGTAGCAATATATAGGAAGATTGTATCTTTTTATGCAAACAGCACATTCAACTTCAAAAGCAGCAGTGCTTCTGGCCCAGAAACCCCCTATTTCTACTTTTCACGTCTAACAGCAGCTGCTAATAAGAGCAAGGGGGAAGTATCTACTCGATTTAAACTTCTTAATGATAGACTGTGAACAGCAACAGTAAAAATCAGGACATTAAGAGAAACTAGATAACCAAGATTCTTCAAACTAATGTAAAAACCTGCCTCTCCATTTTGTGTCCTGCACTAAGCCTTCTCCTTTGAGGTCTAACACCCAACTTCTGGCTGGCCACCAACTAGATTCAACTGCGTTTATCACAACTCTGGGCCAGTTTTCAGTCCAGCAGGGTTCACCTGGCTGTGCCAAGGGCTGCAAGTTTCTCCAGAAGAATGCTGTGGGAGATGGTGTCAAAGGCTTTACTGAAGTCCAAGTAGACAGTACCCACAGCCTTTCCCTCATCCTAGGTGGGTCACCTGGTCATAGAGGATGAGGTTGGTCATGCAGAACCTGCCCTTTCGTGAACCCATGCTCACCGGCCCTGATCCCTCTGTTACCATGCACTTGCCACGTGAATGCAGCCAATTGTCTGGCACCTCCCTGTCAACCAGGACTGCTGACAAGCTCCTCTGCTAGCTCCTGCAGCACTCTTGGGTGAATCCCATCTGGCCTCAGAGGCTTGTGAGTGTCCAGGCAGTGTCCAGGTCATTAGCTGCTTCCTCCTGGCTTAGGGGAGTTAATGGTGCTTCTCCAGCCCTTGTAGGAGGGTGAATACCCTGAGGAAAATGGGCCTGACTATCAATAACGACCGAGGCAAAGAAGGTTTTACTTACCTAGCCTCTTTCCTTATCCTTGTGCAGAATGTTCCCTTCTGCATCCAGTAAAGGGTGGACATTTTCATTGGCTTTCTTTTTGTTGTTATGTATTTGCGAAAACGCTTTTTTGTTATCCCTCATGGCAGCATCCAGGTTGAGTTTGAGCTGTCCTAACTCGAGCTCTTGGCTTTTTCTTAGTGGCAAGTAATAGTGACAACTGAAATCAAAAGCCTTCTAAGTATGCTGTGACTTGTACTGGCATCAATAAGGATGGCTGAACTCTGGGAATAAAACACTTCACAAGTTACCAGCTGTGCCACACAGGGAAACAAGAATGGTCCAGAAGAATTCATGTTACTACCTCTCTATACAAAGATTTTTATTACAAAGGTAGAGAACTTCAGGGAATAAACCAGGATATATCTGCATGCTAACTAGAGGCAACAGTCCAATATTTTCAGGCATCTGCCATGGACAAATCTAAGTGACAACTAGTGATGCTTTGTTGGACAGTTTGGCTTGTCACCTCATAAAGCTAAAACAGAAACAGCTGCAAAGCATGAGGAGGTGGAAAATGAAGAGAAGCAACTGTCACTTCAGCTGTTTTTAATAGGAAACAGCTTTGCCACTTAGACCCTTTCGGCATTAATGCTCCAAGCCACTAGATGGCAAACAGCCTTTGAGGCAGACGGCAGAAACACCACCAGCCAGCCCTTCAGCACATGCTTGAGGCTAGACTGAAAAGTGAGTAATTTTACCTCACCAGCATCTTCCAGATTGTACTGCAGGCTGTGTCAGAACAGCAGTTATAATAAGCCAACTCGCAACAGCAATGTGGCTGAACACGAATCAAAATCAGAGCAAGAGCAGTATTTCAAAACATAAGTTGACCTACCAGCTAAATTTTATCCACATCTCTTTGTGAGCAGGCTTAATAATGGAGTTGACAAAAATGCTTGTTTTTAGTAACATAATTTGAGAATAGGTATAATTGAAAGGAGGACCAAGGTGCTGCACACTATCAAGAATATGCAGTCAAAGCTACTACTCTCCATTTCCCATAGCAAGCAATGCCCACTTAGAGCATTCTTGCCTCCTCTCACTGCAACATAAATCTCTTGGTTGTCCTGAGGCAACCATTTGTGGCAGCATACCATAAAATAATTCACCTTGCTTAACAGAAAAGGAGGCAAGATAGCTGTGAACAGAGCTGGAAAGTTCTTTTGTACCTCAGGACAAAAATTCCCAAATTAACGACAGAGTGACACTTGGAAGCAGAAATCTATTAAATCAGCAATGAAACCAGGAAGCAAGTCTGTTCAGATGTGAATTCTCATCTGTTCTGAAACAAAGACCTCACTGCAGAAACAAAATATAATCCAGTAAAGAACCACTAGCAAGTTTGTATTTTATTATCCCAAATAAACACTGCACTTTATCATTAGTAATATACTTTACTATTTTCATTTTATTTGTGGGTTTCCTCTCCTTTAGAGGTCCCTTGAGGAATGAAGTTAGAAAGCCAACTGTACTATGAAATCATAAGCAAAGTTCTCTGCTGCTGCCTGATACCTCCTAGAATAGTGCATGACACAAGACAAAATGACAGACTAGGCTGTGAGCTGAAGACTGTAGATTTCTGCAGCTGCTGAAGCAGCTTTTAGCTTTGCAGTCAAGACTGATTTTAGAAACAAGTAAAACAAATACTAAGAAACCCCAGTGCTATCTGAGCAACCCAACAGTATCCTGTCCAGTTCATGCAGTGCACAGACCAAGCAAGATCCTCAACACCCACAGGGAGTCAGTCAGATGCTGCTCCTCATGTGTCCAGCCCTGCTCTATGCCCCTGCAGCTGAAAGGGAGGGCTCTGAGGGCAGCAGGCCCTCCCAATAGCATGCACTACATTAAGAGAGAGATACACACTCCTATTCTCATCCCTCTAGCCTGATTCTGTCTTGTGTCTGGATATGCAGATTCTAGTAAAAGAGATGAGTATGTATAGAATTGGATCTGTAGAGTCTTGACTATGCAGTGCTCACTGACCACAACACCTCACACTTTGTAGGAAACATGATGCTTAACAGAACTGCTCTGCCTCTGCTTCAAGTCCACACTTTGCCATTTCATTAACAAGGATGAAATACTTCATTCCTGGGGTGGCAAAAGATTATTTTCCCTATAGTGCACAGGAGTCTTGTGCTGGCACAGGACAAATTATATTAAGTCTGATTCTAGTTTCTATTGTTTCTTTTTAAGAAGTAATGCAAAGAAGAGATTTGTCTTTTTGCTCCTGATCATATGAACCTTATTCCTTTTCAGTATAACTAGGAGGCTGGTGTCAAAGCAAGGAGTGACATGGAGACTTGCCACACTAGGCACTACATCTCATTAGGCTTTCTTCCCTCCTCTGAGCACCCTGGGCCTGAGGATGTAGAATTTCCAATTCAGTGCAGAATTGCAGGAAGCAAAAGAGATTCACAGATTATTCAGCAGCAAAGGACACATTAGGAGTTACTGCTGTGCCAGTTTCTCTTCCCTCCAACGAAAATGTCCCCAGAGAGCTTTTTAGATTAGTTTCCCCAGGCCTTGTAGATTGGGTTAATCTCTCTGTGCATGTTAAATAGTTAAACAAAAATTTGCATATTTCTTTTTCCACAGCTACATTATTAGTTCAGTAAGGATTTTATTTCTGTCCTTTCTTTTGGATGGAAGAAAAAGGGTTTTTTTGAAGAATGCAGAGGAGTGGTTTTCTGTGATATTCAATATTTGGAAAATGCACTGTCTTGGCTTTCCAGAGTAGCTTTTGACTTTGTAGTGTAGCAGTAACTTTGCTTTACAGGTTTTCACAGCACTTTGGCCTAAAATTCACTTTATATATGTAATTCAATCAAATGCTTTTGCTGATTTATCAACTGAACCTTGAAATTCAACTTTTCTTTATTAAACGATTAAGTATCTGGAAGATTGAATTTCTTAAATGTAAGCCAATGTTCAGCTCAAAGGAAAATGAAAATAAACAAGAAAAAAGGCAGCAAATATTTAAGTTGAAGATCAAAATACAAAGGAAAGGATAGTTCTATGTTTTCAGAAACAGTGCCAAATTATTACGCTGCATACTTTACAGTATATTAGGCAGATTAAGAAAAAGCATTTATAAATTAGGTGAACAAAGATTATCACTCTGCACAATGCTGTTTCAAATAAGCTTCACATTTCTCTCCTCAATTTAAAAATCTGTAACACTCAACAGACATTCTAAAAGTCTACCCAAAAAATTCAGTTCTTCAATCAGAGGGAAGTAATTACAGCAGTTTAGTTTTGTCACAAACTGGGAAGGTCATTGCTTAAAACTCTTGCAGAATTTGTACATTTCTTAAGCATGCACATAATAAATTCTGCACAATCTTTACTATGTTATAGATTCTAAGCATTTCCTTTTTATTTATTTCCATGTGTTCAGCTGAAGATTATTTTTGTCTTGCCTTCTTCAAGGTTAGAAATCCCAGCCATTTTCACTATAATCTAACAGTCTTGTCTCAGGAAACTTCGTATCAGCGCCTTACTTTGAACACCAAACAGACAATTCATCTAATTGCAAAGTGCTCTGGAAGCCTATCAATACATAAAATGAGAAAACCTGCAACAGAACATCTTTGAGTCTTTGGAAAGTTTATAATGTCAGCAATAATTATAAGTAAGAAGTTCTCTCATGGATAATTTCATTTAACTTGCAAAATATGAACTGCCTTCATTTATTATTCATGCCAGATACACACAACTTTCTCACTAATAAGCACTGTTTCTGGAGAGTAGGACATCTTGAATTCAAACCTACAAACCTGAAATGTAGAGGTGATGAGGAGTAGGGGCTGAGGCAAAACATACATTTTCCCTCTGTCTCGTGTTTTCTGTAAAATTAACATCACAGTTACCCTTGCTGCTGCAGGTTTTGTATTGACCTGTGCATTAACAGTGAACATATGGGAGTATTTTCTGGAGCAAAATTCCCATAGTAAGATTATAGAAATAGATTTTGGAGTTGCGTCTGCACTTGAAAAATCTCTAGTTAATGTTTGGCATCTTTGTAAGCTCCAGGCTACTTCCCCTTGAGGACAGATACAGAAATGCAGGAAGCCTACAAAAGAAACTTCTATTTGCTATGCAAACACGTGTTCACAAACACTATTTACTTTCATAATCATATAGAAATGAGGCTGTGCTCATTGAAGCAGTTCACGTATTCATGCAGAATGATTGTATTTTAGACTTCAATAAGAACAGACATTAAACTTACTTTGACCTCAGTGTGACTTTTGCATGAAATGGCCTTAAGACTTCTAAAAGCAAACGTAACATAACTCAGTGAACACAGTAAAATACATGCATGAAAGGACTTAAGTGGCAAGTACTTCTGAAATAGATATTAGAGGAGTTTGGATTCTGAAAAGCCACTGAACACAAGACATTCCAGTTTCTTTTTCCTTTTCTCCTTCAAGTCACCTGAAGAGTTACTTCTGAAGCAGATGAAGGCATGCAGGAATTATACAAGGAGAGTATCTGACACTAAACAGAGTAAGCATTTTTGCAACTTTCAAGTATCCAGCATCTAAGAGAAGAAATCTCTTAATGGAGTGCCTTATAAAGTTTGAGAACAGAGAATGTGAGTCACCATACACTGCCTTCAAATTCCACTTGTATGATGTTATATAATATTGAACATGATCACCTGTAGAACAGAACTAATTATGAGTCAGGTATATTTCATGTCATTCACTTCCATCTCCCTTGAGAGCTGACTTCTATTCTTCCCTGAAATAACTCCCTTAAGCATGACAGTGATTAGTTTGACAAATTGATCCCTTTATGGGAGCTCCTCTTGAATTCATGACAGTTATAGCTAAGCGAGATGCACCTTTTGGATTCTTCTTACTCCTTAATGGCAAGCAATGAATCTCTTAAATAAGCATATGTTTATCTATTCATCTTCAGAAACTCCCACTTTATCCTTCCACAGTTAAACCCCACTTTCTGTACAAAACACTGAAGTCCACTTAGAAAAAAGCTCACTAACTCAGGAAGCAGAACTTAGCACTGCCCAGCAGATCTCTTCCAAGCACAAATAAGGGAAGAGGAGATCTCACAAATGGCCTATTTACCTTTTAGCAGGAGGTCACCTAAGAAGCTCTTCAATGTAAGGAAATAATATTGAGAATCAAAATCATCTCTGCCCCTAACCCAGATGCTCATGTAGTCAACTTAGTGAGTTTCCTTGCCTCCATTTGAATTGAAAACACAGCTTCATTGTGTGTCATTCTCTTTAGACATAAGTGTGATTATTGTCTGCTAGTTCAAAGATGCCTTAGGTCACACAACAAACAACCTTGATGAGTCCTACTGTTCTCAGTTTGTTAGGAACAAGACTATAGTATCCAAGTTTAACTTCATTGCCATCCTAACTGGCTTAGTCTGTAAGCTTACATGAAACAAACACAGGATGGCTTAGGTCTAAGGACACCAGCTGATGCTGAACATCACAATTCTGGTGACAGACAAATAGAAAAGGCTAGTAAGATTAGTCATCACACAAGACACCACACCAGCATCCTGGTGAAAAGATCAGTTGTAGTACTGTCAAAACACTTGGGCATAAACTACTAGGTAGCTTATCAATACAGGTGGTATAGCTTTAGCATGACTACAACAGCACTCTGGACAGACAGGAATCTCTTTTTTTGAGCTGCTAATCATAAGAGGGCCACATGGGCACCTTGATGCTGGTATCAGTATTTTTTATACTTCCTACATTCCTAAAAAATTATGTCATGAACACTGTCTTATATCCTACCATGTATTCAATTTAAACCTGCATTCCTACCAAGACTCATGGCTTGACTTCTTGCCCAGTGAAAGAGGGGTTGCAAAACAGTCACATCAGCCCATAAAAGTAACCCAATAAACTCCCATAAGTAGGCCTTCCCAGTTTTATCTAAATTCAAAATACTTAGAAAAAAAAAATTATTTATTAGAGGCAAGAAACTGAGTGAGCAGTGTACAGAACTGCTCATAGGAAACCAAAGGAGGTGGATATCCTTCTCACTGGTGTCCACAGAGAGCTATGTACCTGCTGGGCAAGCAAAGCCATACCCTGGCTCTTGTATTCTGCTGTTACTATTTCTTGCATCAGAAGAGAAATACCACTAAATGGAAGAAATTCCATCTTCCTGACATCATCAGCATTATCAGAGATCCACCCAAGGGTCCTGAAGGAACTGGCAAATGAAGTTGCCAAGCCATTGTCCATTGTATTTGAAAGGTCATGGCAGACTGGTGAAGTTCCTGCTGATTGGAAAAAGGCAAATATAATACCTATCTTCAAGAAGGGAAAAAAGGATGACCCTGGGAACTACAGACCAGTCAGCCTCACCTCTGTGCCTGGCAAGATCATGGAGCAGATCCTCCTCAAGGCTCTGCTAAGGCAGATGGAGAACAAAGCAGAGGTGCCTGATGCCAACCAGCATGGCTTCACCAAGGGCAAATCATGCCTAACAAATTTGGTGGCTTTCTATGATAAAGTCACAGCAGCAGTGGACAAGGGAAGGGCAACTGATGTCATCTACCTGGACCTGAGTAAGGCCTTTGACTCTGTCCCACATGACACCCTGGTCACCAAACTGGAAAAACATGGACTTGATGGGTGGACAACTCGCTGGATAAGGAATTGGCTGGATGGTCGCACGCAGAGAGTGGTGATCAACAGCACAATGTCCACCTGGAGACCAGTGACAAGTGGCGTCCCTCAAGGGTCAGTGCTGGGACCAGTGCTGTTTAACATCTTTGTCAGCGACATGGACAGAGGAATCGAGTGCACCCTCAGCAAGTTTGCAGATGACACCAAGCTGTGTGGCACAGTTGACTCGCTGGAGGGCAGGGATGCCATCCAGAGAGACCTGGACAGGCTGGAGAGGTGGGCCCAGGCTAACCTCATGAAATTTAACAAGGCCAAGTGTAAGGTCCTGCACCTGGGGCGCTGCAATCCCAAGCACAAATACAGGCTGGGTGGTGAGTGGCTGGAGAGCAGCTCTGAGGAAAAGGACCTGGGGGTCTGGGTGGATGAGAAGCTCAACATGAGCCTGCAGTGTGCACACGCGGCTCAGACAGCCAACCGTGTCCTGGGCTGCATTAAGAGAGGCATTACCAGCAGGGCAAGGGAGGTGATTCTCCCCCTTTACTCTGCTCTTGTCAGACCCCACCTAGAATACTGTGTGCAATTCTGGAGCCCCCAGCACAAGAAGGACATGGAACTGTTGGAGAGAGTTCAGAGGAGGGCCACGAAGATGATCAGAGGGCTGGAGCACCTCTGCTATGAGGACAGGCTGAGAGAGTTGGGGCTTTTCAGCCTGGAGAAGAGAAGGCTTCGGGGAGACCTTATAGCAGCCTACCAGTATCTGAGGGGGGCCTACAGGAGGGCTGGGGAGGGACTGTTCACAAGGTCTTGTAATGACAGGACGAGGGGGAATGGGTTCAAATTGGCGGAGGGGAGATTTGAACAGGATGTTAGGAAGAAATTCTTCACAGTGAGGGTGGTGAGGCACTGGAACAGGTTGCCCAGGGAGGTTGTGTCTGCTCCCTCCCTGGATGTGTTCAAGGCCAGGCTCGATGAGGTCTTGAGCGACCTGATCTAGTGGGAGGTGTCCCTGCCTATGGTGGGGGGTTGGAACTGGATGATCTTTGAGGTCTCTTCCAACCTAGACCATTCTATGATTCTATGATTCTATAACCTGTTATTACTACCTATACTCGCCTTTCTGCAGCTTGAAGGTCATGGTTCATGCCACAGTATTTTCTTTAGCAGATTTCAAAAGCACTATGTACTTCACCATGTATTTTTAGATCCCCATGTCCATCCTACCTAAATATAAATTTTAAATTCTTTTCTTAGAAACCAGTATGATCAGAGGGTCATTACAAGAGATGTCACAGGAGTTGTTTAAAACTCCCACTTACATCCTGAAGATTGTGGAGAGGTTCAAACAAAAGGATCTGACCACATGTCTGAAACAGAACTAGCAATGTATATCATCTTCTACCCACACCATACTCCTAATGTCCATTATAAAACCATTTCCTTTCCATCTGCATGCAAAATTTATCAGTCTTGCTGACAGTTCCATAGAAAAGGCAAGAAATTGCTAGCAGCAAACTAACTCCTGGAACCCTTTCCACCACAGACACACAGAGAACCATGAACATTCCTATATAAGCATGTATTCCTAAGTGTCCCCTTTGGCAATTCCACTGACACTGTATCCTCAGACTCTGACTTAAATAGCTTCATACTCTTGCAGATTTCAAAGCATGCTGGGCTTCATTCTGTCATGCTCTTGATAATGGTTTAGAATGCTACACACTGCTGCACTCTGAGAAAGGGTCAGTCAGGTAATTAAGAAATAAACCTTATTTCCATACTGTAATTCTGGCAGTTTTCCAGACCTTTATGTCGCTATTTGCATGTAGTAATTGACAAAGAGAAGAGAGATCTAACTATGACACTAAACAAGGTAATTAATTCCATCATAGATAAAGAACACAATCTGCAACAATGCAGGCCCAAAATCTGAGGTGCCATGGCAATCCATAATGACAGAAAGTAAGAAATCCTTTTCATTATGTTATCCTGGGCTTTTTCACCAGTCTATTAAGGATTGATTTTGTCCTTGCATACTGTTTTTTTCAAATGTGCTTTTAATTAATCAAAATAATATTTAAATCAGGAGGATGAAACCTGTTGAGCCAGACTCAAAAAATTGGGCAAATGTAAAATACCTTTATATCCTCGTATCTTATCACCACCACTCAAAAGCTGTTGGCTTTTTTGAAGACCGTCATCGACTGTGACTGCCAACTGCAGGCTTATATAATTATTTCTCTTTATGAATAAAATTGTTGGCTTTAAAGTGCCATTTACTGGTTTGCTTCCCTAATGCAACTTTATATATTCTTTCCTGTACCAAAGGAAGTGGAATTCGTCTGGGAGCATTATAGGCCACTAAAACTGAAATCTGCTCTGGTGGAATTGCTTCTGAATAGTTACGCAACAAATAATTGTAAATTTGACAATGGAAAATGCTGCCAAAGCAGTGAAAGCTGTTTGAAAACTCACATTTTGTTCTAAGTATATTACTAGCATCTCAGGCGATTTCCTGCTTTTTCGTGTAATCAAATGCATGATGATTCAGTGTGGGGACACCAAACTTATTTACTTCACTCGCATTTTCACAATCTAGTCAAAACCTTGCATCATGTAAGAGAGAGAATGCTAAACCATTCATTTAAAGGTAATTCCATTTGATCACCCTAATAACATAGATGCACACAAGGAGGAGGTTACAACCAAGGAGTGCAGTGGAAGAGGTAAAAGCTAAAAGTTCAGCTAAGAAAACAGTTTGCTCTTTGACAACACCATCATCACTGCTTCTTTTCCACAAATACTAAAAAAGCAATGAGCACAACCCTGTTAAAAACAATATCTGTGTTAATAGTAAGCACAAGCTCCTCAAACAGGTAAAGTGCACTTAGATATTAAGCTTTGTATTTCAAAACTGGAAAAGGAGGAACTTCCCAATATTCACTAAAAAAAAGTTAACTCAAAGGTGACTCTGTGAAATGGACAATAGGAGAACACTCAACACTTCATTACATCACAAAGGAGAAAGAAAGGTCCAGAAAACAAAATTAAACCTATTGCATCTATCGTTTCTAATAGAATGATGAGTCTATAATTAGAAAATAAGTCAGTCCCTGGATTTCACAACCATATGTGGAAAACACAAAAAAGAAAGCTGGATGGGACTGCCAAGGCTGTGTGGGGCCAAGAATTGCCATTTTTAAAAAAACTCACGCCAAAACACTAGCAGGGAGAAGGGAAGTTTCACACAACCTTCCTCTACAACTCCTGCTAAAGTAAACATGACTAGTAATATGGAAAAACTGGCAGTGCCGGATGCCTACGGAGACCAAATTATGCTGACAGTGCCAGAACTCATGGAAGGTGGGGGGATGAAGCAAACCATTCCATTGTAAGATTAACACAAACAAACAAACAAAAAAACCCTTGGGATTTTTATTTTAAAATTATGCCATACAACTCCTAAACTTCCTTTTCACCCCAGTTTTTCCAGATGCTTTGTCATTCACAAGAATGTATTTGCCTCTGGGGAAAACACAGTATTTCCAGTGTTCAAGCTTTACAACTGGACAAGACAGAAGAGGAAATAAAGCACATACAATTAAGCAAAACTGCAAGATGCATTTGGAAATCATGCAGAGAGGCTAAGAGGGAATGCCTTCCTCTTAAAAAAATAAAAAAGCATAGAATTTTAAGAGCCACGCCTTGCCAGCTGTCTTTTTTATCACTGAAGAAGCATGCTGACTCCTTATAAGGATGTCTGTATGATTCTTCCATTCGCTAAGGCAAAATATGAGAGGGTTCAAATGACTCATTATGGATCAAGACCTCACAGGACCCATTAACACTGCATCCCCAAGCAAAAAGTAAGCATATGTAGAGCTCCTCAGAATACTCCCTTGGGAGGATATGTACTCCCATAGCAAACGAGGAAATTGGTAAACAGACTGAAAAGTCTAAGACTCTGAAAGGACAAAACACATGGTTTTAGTTTACTGGTTTGCCTTTTCAGCAAACCAGCAAATCACAAGTTGTCCAGAATTAAAAGCAGTTCTGGCACGAAGTCATACTCCCACTACCTGGAACGAGGGTGTTGCTTAGTAATCTGCATTCATACATCATTGAAGAAAGAGGGAACGAATCTGCACATGTCAGAATACCAGCAGAGATTTCACAGCTAATATTCTATATTCTCCTTCTCAAAATCAGGAGAGTCACATTTCAAAGATGACAGCTGTCTTCACTGATTTTTTAGAATAACTACATGTGCAATGACTTTTCAGCTCTTCTCTGTCATATTATAAAACTGCAAGCATTAGAGGTCTTCTGTATACCTGCCCAGAGAAAAGTACCTCCCATTTACTTACAGCATACCAATACAGGATGCTCTCCAAATGATTCCCTACATCAGGCATTATTTAATCACTTCTGAAGGCACTGGCTTTGAGAGATTACATACTATACTCCTGTACATAAATGTGGCATTTATCTGGGTAGAGGGGTTTGTTCCAGACTCTACTTAACTTGCCAGCTGTTATCCTGGGAGACAGGCAATGTAAATAATTAACAGGCAGCACATTCTTCCAGCTGATAGTGCCGTAAAATAAATTCTCAGAAGTTATCCCAGAATTACATTTAATACCAATTACTAAGCACTAGATAATAATGTGTGGTAAAAGACGACAGAACAAGCAGTGCACAGGAAGTGCTGATTTTTATCTTACTGGCTTTCTGCCTCTGTCAAATTCTTCAGCAGTGATGACAGCAGATTAAAAAGCTTTTTTTTTTTCTTTGTATGCAGACAGTAGTTTTCTAGCCCTCCTTCCTGCAGCTCTATCACTTCTCTGTTAGCAGTGATATGCTTTTGTTAGCCATAGGCATCGGCAGCTACTGCCACAAGCTGAGTCACATTCAGGTGTGCCCTGCTGTTCAGAAAGAGAGGAACTGCGATTCCCTCTTAGGGCTAACCACACAGGCCGGCTGCTCTACACAAAAACTGTCCTCATCCGGCCAGGCAGACCAAAGACACAGTCATCAGTACACTCAGATCCATCCCTTGTACACAGGCCAATTTTCTGAGCCACCACATATTTGAAGGGTTGAATTCATGAAGTTTTTATATTCACTCTTAGTTGTGAGAACCAGCAGACCCTTGTTTGAAGTATTCTCAGACCTAAGATCTGCAGAGGAGTCCACTGTCAAGTCCACTCTCAATGGAATATAAGTTATTTTAGCCCTTACAAGAGTCATTGGCTTCAGGTAAGCTTCTGAGCAGATATTAATACAAGTGACACATCTGGAAAAACAAGCCTCCCATAAATATTTACTTGACCATCAGACACTTTACAAAGACCTGCATCTTATCATCATTTGCAGCTTGCCCAGGGTCTGGAATTACTGATCTAGCTTAATGAAAACTTGCTATTTAGGAAAGAAATCAGTTCATGATTAAAACAACATTTCTGAAATAGGAATTCAAAATTAATATGTCTGCAGTTAAGTGTTGTGGATATAGCAGATCTTAAGGGCTGAAGGCACTCAGTATTTATTCCTGGAAAAGCTTCAGGAAGCTCTTTCATTAACAGTGTTAAATCAGTAATTATCATAACAGTTACATAGTTAAGCGTATTTGTCACTACCTGCAGAGGCTTCAAACATCTGGAAAGCAGTTTAAATACAATTGAACTACCAGTTTTGACTATTAGAAGGTTACTAGTTGATATTTTGCTTGCACAGGAACAAGTGTATTGTGCTCCAAGTATCTGCACTATTGCTGCAAAACCAATCTGGAAACTACATTGACCTCTCCTGAGGTCCCATGTTGCATGGCACTACATAAAACTATCATTCTGGGGCATTTGCTGAAAGATGAGGTATCTCATGTCTGGAAAACTGTATACATTATTGCCACTAAAAAAAGACATACTTTGCAGTGGCAGGACAGACCTTCACAGCTAATTTGTTTCACATCACACTGCATTTCTCAGAGGTCTCTCCCAAGTATTTTAAGAGTGATTCAGCAGAAATTCCAAAACAATTCATAGAAATTCTTTACCCTGTATGGACATAAAAGCATCTCTTTTTTTTTTTTTTTCTTTTGGAGCAGGCTCTCCAACTTACCAAATGAGTATAAGATTCTGATGCAACTTGCAAATGGACTGTATTGTAGGTTTGCAAATGACAGGTTATTTCCATTTAGGCTTAGCAGTTCATCATTAAAGAAGAAATAGCACTTACTAGTTAGAAAGAGGGCTGTGAGTCAAGACACCAGGCTCGATTCCCAGTAGTGATCAAGACCTATGAATTCAAGGACTTCACTCAATTCAAAATACTTAATGAAGATGATATAGCACAGGACAAAATATACTCCATCCATATACAAAAATAAACCAGTTAGTAGTAAAAATGTCTGAGATTCACAATGAAATACTAAGAACTGAGTTATGCTGCTGTTCTATAAAACTTCAATAAATATGCATGGGGTTGGTTGGGGAAAGGAAATAGTTGTTGTTAAAAAAGCTCAGGGCGCACAGCTCAAACCTTCACCGAGAGATGAAGATGCAATTTCTTCTTAGGAAAATTATAAAATGCCTAAATTAGTGACTTTCTCACATATTTCATACATTTCCATTAAATACTTTAAGATCACAAAAGATTTACTTGTAACCAAGTTACAAGAATACCAGCCTTGGTATTCCTACAAGGTATATAAAAATAGACTAAATTAAGTTAGTTACAGGAAAGTTGATTTTTAATAAAGAGTCTATTACAGAAAAAAAAAATTGGTTTTAATAAAGAGCCTACTACAAACTTGAAAAAAGAAAAACAACCTACTTGTGGTTGTTATTGACAGGAGACTGATTTATTTCAAAACCCACCCATGGAACACTTGTGTGAAAGGAACACTCCTACCTATTCATGGCCTGGGTAATGGTATTTTGTCTTGGGCTGAGAAGGGATTAATGCCTCAAGCAATATTTTCACAAGCAACAGTTATGGATTTCAGTTGAAGTAATTCACACACAATACAGAACAAGCAGAAAATAACACATTTCTCTAAGTCACTGGTTTTCTCATACCCAGACAAAGGTGGTAAATTAACAGATGGCCTTAAAGAACACAGCAATCAATAAAAGATATCAACAGTGGATATTATTAAATGCTAGACTTTGGGACTGAGCATTGATTTTTATCATACTGTATTACTGCTGCAGGCACAAGATTCACTTCAAACTTCTGTTCTGTATTGATTTGTTGAACAACAACAAAGTGTTCAGTATTTAATGGCATGCAGTCCAAGCTGAAGTTCCCATCTACTGCACAGAGGTTTTAATCAATTGAGCCTTCCCATCATATATTCTCATTCACTCCGTCTAACTGTCTTGCATAAAAACATAAAAGAATTATAATGTCATTTTCTCATCATTAACACTCCATGAAATCCCCTTCACTTATTAATTTAATAATATTTATAGATTCAGAGTGCAAGGCATTAGATGCAGTCTAAACATTCTGTCACAGATTTTCTGCATGACTGCTCATCTTTGCAACCTGAAACTACACAACTATAATGAAAGACAAATTGAACTACTGGAGACAAGAATCCCTTCAGTTACACAGCACTCTGAAAATCAACTTGAGCAACAACCACCATGGGGTGCAATTAAGACTCCTTTGCCATCTAGAGTTTAAATGACCACTATTGATCACAGCTACAACATCAAAGATAATAAGCTCTTTCTCCAATACAAGTGAAGTATACCTCACCTTTATAGAAGATTGTGAAATCACCAAAATAAATCCACCACAACACTGAGAAATTACTAACAATTATAGACTTGGCTGTATGTATACTCTTCAAACTGTGACATGTAATTACATATACAGACATTCCGCTTTCAGCTTTGGAACCTCTTCATGATGATGACTTCTGATGGAGACAATTTGTTACTACCATAAGAGCAAAGTAATTAAAGCTTGAATCAGTGCTCATACATTTGCTGAATCCACAGCAAAAGTAGAGATATAAAGTACAATTATAATGGAGGGTTACATTTTCAGGACATTTAAATAGTTAAGAATTTCAGTTGATAATGTGAAACAGAGGGGACTATTAAAATCTCTTTGTTTGAAGAGCAAGATGGAGAAGGATTAAAACATAAAAAAAGATGAGAGATTACTCATTACAAATAATAAGAAATAAACCATAATAAATATTTGAAATGCAAAAAGGAAGGTAACCAGAGAGAATAAGTCTTGCAGGCAAAAGATAAAGGATGTACACAGATGAAATTACAGCACAGTCTGAAAGAATTTAGAAACAAAGACAAAAGTCAAACAGTTCTAAAACAAGAGAGCAGGTCCTGTTTTAGTGAAAAGTATGAAAAATTAGCTAACTAGATTAACTGTAATAGCTTTTCACACCTTCCTATTCAAAGGGCAGTTGGAATCACTTAACAAAAACAGCTGCTAATAAAAAAAAAGCACCAGTGGACTCTGGGTAGTTTTTGGATGCACCAGTCTAAATGTTAACACAGAGAGGTGATGGTAAATTTTGATTGTATAGAAGTAAAAATTCTTTTGGGGCAGTGGAAGGGAGAAGAAAAAAAAAATTAAGAATAATTAGAAGAAAATTGGAAGAAACTACCACAAAAATAAGAAGCTGNTAAGTAGCTAGGAGGTTCCTGAATAAAGGTAAGTGATAAACACTTTTCGATGCTAAGAAAACTCGAAAACTAACGACAGCAGATGTAATACATTTCCCATTTAAAAATTCAATCCTGTTTCTCAGTGCTGTTAAAACTGTTTCATTTTCTCCTTCGAGAAGAACATTGTGTACAACATAAGTCAAAAAGTATTCTTTGAAATTGTAGGAGGAAATACGAAGCAAAACAGAGCAAGTTTTGTACTGAGGCAAACTCCTACCCAATGTTGTGCATTAACTATCAGCATTTATCATCTCCATAAACAAAGTTCAAAGTTTTAACAAAATCTACATTCAGTTATTTTACTGTGCTGAAATTACTGTCAATGGAGTTAAAGCAGCGATAACTATTACCAAGAAATGACACTTGTAAAGTGCAAAAGAAAAAAAAATTGCAAAATAACAACAAAAATATGTTAAAAGAAAGATGAGAAGGAAAGGCAGGAAATTGAAAAAGAGCTATTAGTTCCATTTCCTACTCTCCTCATTAAACTCTGTGCTGATGCCATTGGTTCTGTTGATCATCTGCAGAACAAAGTAGGGAACACTTTTGTCAAGTCATTTTACTAGTAATAGAGATTTGTGTGTTCACCTGAAATGGCAGAGGCAACAATCAATAACCAGATAACCTAAGTCAGTGTAGATACTCCTCTATAGATAGATGTTTGTCAATAGCTTCAAGAAGCTTCCATATTATCATGAGCAGTGCCTGAGCAACTTCAGCCTATAGAAACAATCAATAACACAGATATTTAGGTGTACTTTATTTGTTCTCAATCCAAAAGAGTTTGTCAAAATGCTTTATGAAGTAACATTCCAGTGGCAGCTTCAGGTTTCCAGAGAAACAGGTATCAGGAACAACATACTGTCAAGGACTCCTTGGCTAACAAATGTTGAGAGTGATCACTGTCCGGATGGTTTGGGTTACTGGTTCATTAGTGGCAAATTTTAACAAACTTCCTTTTACATCTACACTGTTTTCTCATTCACAATGAGACAACGGAAAACACTGAGAAAAGCTCAACTATGAAAAATGTGCAAGCATATGAATTTAAGGAAGACATGAAACAGTATGAATGCCTCCTCTGCTTCTGTAAGGTTTCTGCACTTAAACACTGGATTGATAAGTATATTTAAATACATGGCTAAACTGATCAGACAGATTACTGAACAAATTAAACCCTCACTCCACACAAAAGCACATACTCTTTCCCCACAGCCCTCATTCGAAAAATGCTGCAATTTAAACTGCCACAAAGACAGAAAATTATTCTGCTTACATCTTGGGAGGTCTGCAGCAGCTTAACATGCTTCACTTATGTGACATTATCTTCTGGAGGCAGACAGATATTCTAAAGGATAAGGATTTTAACTTAACATTCAACTGTGTGTTCTTTTGCTACAGTTTAAGCTGTCTATGAGTGAAGGGATTTGGAGACTAAATTCCAGCATTTCACTGAGAGGCACCGGAACTGGACAGTTGTGCCAGTCCAGAACTAATGGGCCAGTAGATTTTAATGGGTACAAAGCCTTACTAATACGACCAAATAACACAACATGCATTAACATTATCAACAATGTACTTAGGAAGCCAAACACTATCAGGATTCTAACTCACATCAGCATGAGCAGGATTTTGCTAACGCCTCACAAATTGACAGGGCATGGTCCTCTCCATGTCTCCCTATTTTAGATCACTAAAACAGAAGACATCCACCTCAAGCACTTGGGGTGAAATGACTGTTTTGAGGGGAACAGCAATACCATGGGTCCATCAGATTATTTAATGGCAAAAAATGTTTCTATATGTAAGGAAGCTTGACCACAACACTAACCATTAAAGATTGCCACATCCCCCTTGTGCCTCTAATGCAGCACAAAGGGAATCTTATCCAGTATGCTACGGTGATAACCAAAACCAACCTGAAAGTACAAAGTCTTTAAACTTCATAGAAGAGTAATTTGTTCTTAAAAGTATTTAATTAAACAGATTTTGGTAAATGATCAAGTATGATAATTCTTTAAGAAAAGAGTTGTGCAACTGATAGGGCCAAGAGGAAAGCAATAATGCCTTTTAAAAACATTTAACTATTTATACCATCAGCAAGAAAAAGCCATCAAAATGTGGCCACTCTTTCCAATGCATTCCACTTCCTTTCATCTTGAGTGAGCTCTCCTTAGGCTCCCATGGAAAAGTAGTTTTTACTGGACAGGAATAAAAACAAATAAACTGTGAAGCTAATATAAAATTCAGATTCTTTTAAAAATCTCAAAATAAGACTTATTCCCCTCCTCCACCCACTGAACCTTGCCAGACAAGAGCTAAGCAGTATTGGTAACAGCAAGTCAGGAGAATGATGTTTTCAAGGCAAAGTGTTTTTGCTCTTATTTTCTAGAACCGAGATTTCATGATCCTTTATACTTCATAGCACAGCACTGAAATTATCTGCAGTGTACATGTTAGTGTGTTATTTACAAAGTACAATTGTATACTTTTCCATTACGGTACTCTTTCTGTGAAGAAAGGCAATATTACTCAGCACTATTTGCTACCTTTTGCTACTCTCTGCAGAAACTTCTCTGTTCATTCAGGCACTCACTTCCACAAGAGGACAAAAAGTTATTCGCCTTTAGTTCCTCCAGAACAACAATGGCAACAGCAAAAGTATTACCCACAGCACCAGAGATGTGATAGTGCACCTCTGAGGAAAAGCACATGTCAATAAACAAGGATTAGACATACCTTACATTTAAGCAAGAAAAACAGTGCCCAAGCTCCCCTGACAAAAAGAACACAAGCAACATTTTCAGATATCTCCGTCGGACTGTGGAATTTAGAGGAAGGTGATCCATCATCACTTATATTTATTTCCAATCGTGGGAGTGAAATTATATCTGACACACAGTGGGAAATGAAGCACAGCATGTGCCTTTGCCTACCTGTGCTCATACCTACATCATGCTAAAAATGCTGAATGACATGACAGCCTTGTCTACATTCCTGTTATAATCCACCAAACCCTGCAGTCAAGTCAGCAAGGACAAGCTTGCTGGGAAATGAATTTTGCCAAGTCAAGTATCTCTCCAAGCATGGACATGGCCATATGGCTTTCCATGTGATACATCTATAGCTCAAGTTTTCATCTCCTGTACTTTAAAGCACAAAGAAATGAACACATGCATTTTCTCTGTGATATGCCTGAAGGATTCCATCATTATTAGCAATCTTCACGTCCCCTTCTTAGACACACACCTTTGTAAATTAATTGCTAAACTAACAAAAAGGAAAATCTGATTCAGATCTCAGGCTCCCCACAAAGCATTTCCTGTACAGGAAACTCACAGAAGCATAACTAGTCCTACTGGCCTGTACATGGCACAGCAAGATTCTGGACTTGATCACTTACTGCTGAGGAGCTTTTCCGGCACCTCAGTGCTCTGCAGTCTGTGCAAAGCATTAACAAATCACAAAGCAACGTTTTCAACCTAATTTACACTTGCTTTACACGTGTAAGTGACAGTAAGGTATCACCTGAAAAATCAGATCCTAGACTGAGTTGGGTAAGTAGGAAGGAAGAAATACTGAAAAACATTTGGAAGCAGTGATGACACTAAGACTATTCTTGGCATTCAAGAAGCAAAGAGGATATTGGGAAGGGAAAGAAAGAAAACAAAGAGTCAAGTAAAATAAAACAATCCTGAGAGCATGCAGCACTGAAGAGCAGGTATTGGATGTGCAATGTATTTGATATTAGAGGAATGTTTAAAGCTGTATTAGCCCTGTAAAAAACATGAAAGACACATGAGAGATGTGGATCTAATTTACACATATCATTAAGACAGATGCTGAAATACGGAAAATACATAAAGTCCATACTAATATAGAACACACATTCAATTAATCTCACCTATCTAATTAGTAACACTAGCAGATGATCTTCTAAAGGTTGAAGGAAGAGAACTTCACTTCGTCTAATCTCAGCTGCAGCCCTCAAGCATTCTTTTAAAATCTTGCTTTGCTGTGGGAGGATGTGGGGGCTGTAATTGTCCCACTGAGGACTTTTGATGGATGATTGTATTTCAGATATCTGGGCCTGTAATTCTGTGAAGTTTACTCTGATTTATCATTACATTAAAAATAAAACAAAGTACTCAGAACACTGCCAAGAAAAAATGTGAAAATGTCTGCTCCTAGAAAGATGTGTTGCAAGAGGAAAAGGTTGTTTCTACTTTCTTCATGTAATTTTAAATTTAAGTTACCATGTAAAAGCAGTGAATTTTACAGATGTCTTGGATGCAGGAAGTCACCTACTATAAAAATTAAGCTGAAAAAGTCAGCAGATTCTCTTTGACAGGAGGAGTCCAGAAGTTTATTTTCTGCATCACCTTTCTTAGGTAGACTTTGCTAAAGCAACTGAAAAAGAACAGCCTGGAAATACCCTTCGTCAGATGTAACAGAGTAGCAAACCCAGACATATGCCTAGACAAAGCCTAGCACACAAAACAGAAATGGGTTCATCTTCAGATAAAGCTTTGAATGAGTTCACCAAGAGAGGACTAAAATGGGAGATGTCCTTTTAAACATGTACATCTAATAGAGCTTTTCTTTCTGAGGCCTTGGTGTAACCTGAGCACTTTTAAGTAATGAGCAGTAGGTCTACAACAACCTGATTTTGCTCTTACTGTTACAAAGTTGTGTAGTCTGTCTTAAATTGCATTTAAAAACCTCAAGAGAATAAATTTTTTAAATAATGATAAATCACAGGATCAGAAACTATTTTGTTTACACTGCTAACTCCATATAAATCAATATGCTTACACCTCATTTTCAAGCAAAATCAATCCCAAGCTATTTAAAGTTCACATGACAGGCACAATCAAGCACTTCATTTTGTGAGACAAACAGATCAATAGCCGACCTGAAAATTTTACTCAGGAACAGAACTCTTATTTGCAGAGCTGTCCTATTGTAAGTCTCTTCCTTCACTAACATTATGGAGCACTCTAACTACTTGTTTACATATAACTTTCTACACTGAAAGCTGAACTCACAAATCCACCTACTTACCATATGTAATTTGTAGCATACCAATGCCAAGCCACTTTAGGTGCCATTGTTTTTCGGGTAAGTGACATTTTTATGGCACCCCCACAATAGCACAAAGATCACTTTTCACCAGAACTCAGTGGTTATCATTCACCAAAAGAGAAAACAGCAATGGTTGGCAGTCATAGAGAATGCACTGTGCTCCTTGGGAATCTGCTGCATGACACTGTGATGCCTACCCAGTGGCACAGGCAAACATACATGTATTTTAAAATACTGTTATAAACTTGCAAGAGTGGCAGTGTGCACATATTACACACTACGCAAACACAGTATGACTACACAAAATGAAGGCCTGCATTTTAAGGCCACTATTCAGGTTAATTGTCTTAACAGAAGACAGTTATAAAAATCAAACCAAGCAGCTCTGGGTGTGAACTCAACCAGTCTGTACAGTTATCACTACGTACCTTATTGTTTTATTTTATTCCCACTGTTCTGATGAACATAAGGTACCTATTTGGTGATGTTACATATGTCACACATATGTGCTCCAAATTAAATCTATACTAAAACACAAATAAATATTTTTTAGATTAAACTTTGGAAGAGGAAATTAAGTTTCATTCTTGGCCTTCTTCAATATAAGACTTGTCCTTTTTGGAAACATTCATAAAGCAGTCAGTTTGCTCAAGATAATGCCATGTGTTTAAAGTGAAAAAAAACACTTCTTCCCTAAAGAGGCATGTCAGGACTACTGCTGCTGGAGAAGGAAGAAATATTTGATTCACTGCCAGTGTCTGAACGTTCAGAATGCTGCGGATCACAGCTCTGAGAACGGAGTTCAACACCAGAAAAGCTATTTATTTTTATTAACTTGTTCATAGTTTCCCAACTTTTCAACTTGCCTTGCTGTTATGAAATTTTAGCTTTCACGTCTTTCGGAGTCTGGCTACACCTCTTACCCCCAACAAAAATGACATGTGATATTTGTAGTTTCCCCACACATTTGTAACAGTCATTAGGCTGAGTGTCTGTGTCCATGAGTGAGCACGCACTAACATTTAATGAATGTTTCTTATTTATAATCATTAACTGTCTAAAACACTTCAATTCATACCTTTCATGGATTTATGTCTCCAAGAGATCTTTAAACATGTGTGAACACAGGATTTTGAAAGCTTTTTTTTTTTTTTTTTTTTTATCCAAAACTT
>VWZI01022958.1:1089787-1227412 GCA_013396835.1 Psilopogon haemacephalus
TTTAAACATGGTGGAACAAAGGATTTTGAAATCTTTTTTTTTTTTTTTTTTAATCCAAAACTTCTACCTCCATTTGACATTCTGTCATGCTAGTTCCAGCCATTTCAAATACTTGAGGGGCATGGAATTGACTGCTGTTAAGGTGGGAAGACTTTAGATCACAGCAGTTCAGGAAAATGAATGGTATTCTAGTAAATAATTAATCACATTGTGGCCAAAGAATTTTTTCCCCCTAGTTGCATTCCTACCCCACCCATTTCTGCTGCTGGCTTCTCAAGTTTTTCACCTGTATTTTGTGGTATGCTAAAGCTCTGAGTCCCCTTTTAAAGACTGTATAGCTTTCAGAGCATGACTGTATAGCTTTCAGAGCATGACTTACTTTACCTTTGTAAAAAGTATCTAACACTGGTAACTGACTTGCCTTGCCAACAAGGACTATGGGTATGGCGTAACAGCTTAGTTTGTGATAGAGAACAGAATGCAGTAGCTCTGGACATACAGCAGACTAGATCACTCTCCGATCTGTCAGTGATCTGAAATTGCCCCCCTCACAGAGCATACGGCTGAAATCAAGAGGCAATAGTTTCACTAGTATCATACACAGATCCATTGAGTCTGGGAGCTTATCATTAATCCTGCTTAAGAACAAACACCTCGTGTATTTCCAGTCTACATTGGTAGGCTGAACTAAAAGGCATAAGACTGATCTGATCCACATGGAGAAACTCTTAGCATTACACTCCTCTAGAGTTACTCATCCTACCCCATAAGCTTCTGCTTCCAGCTAAAACCACATTTGTTTTTAATTCTTCCAAGACAACTCCTGGGAGATTTTTTTTTTCCTGCTTCAATTTTTAAACGAAAAATAACCAAGCAACAAAGCCAAGACAGAAGATATACATCTGCCTATGTTTAGATACAAATGAGATTTTTGCTTTCTAATTCACAGCAGGACAGCAAATGTCTCAAGCGCTGTGAAGCAACTTGCCTGACCACTCTGTATTTTTAAGGTCTTTTTGACATTCCTTATTTGATGGCATCCCATCAAAACCAATGGTGCATTAAATTAGCATATCCAAAATCAAAAGGCGGTAAGAACTGTGGATTAAAATCTAGTCTCAGTAAGATTATTAGTGTTTACATATTCTTGGCAGTGTCATTAAGATTAAACCCCCTTTTTTATATCCATAAACTATCATGAGCTTTGAAGCTTGCCTTCCCCCAAGGATGCTGCTGACATCTGGGTGAGACCTGATGTTTGAGCAGTGAGAAATCACCTTAAAATCTCATATCTTCTCTCCTTCATCTCATTTTGGAGTTGTTCTGGTGTCCAGAAAAATCTACTAAAATCTCATTTACAGTTTAAGTAAGTTCACAAAGACACTGAAAACAACCTTCCTTCCTCCTCCCTCTTTACCCTTTGATAATCTGTACAGATAGAGCCACACTGTAGAGCCTACAAAACAACAAAACCAACCAACTGAAGAAACTCCAGCAACACATGGAGTCTTTAGACCCCTCAACCTGCATCACTGCTTTAAGATGGTGTTATGCCTCAGTCCCACAGAAGATATTTTTCCCCGCTCCTCCCTTCTGTTATGGCAAGGATGGCAAAAGATTTTGCGATAAAACAGTGTGGGAAGGAGCCTGGGGCTCTCCTCTCTCAAGATACAGTTCAAATCTATAGCCACCTCCTATGCAAAACTAAAAACATATTATTAGTATATTTTTGCAGGCTGCATCTGTTTTCAACACCCACAATCTTGCTCCTGCCTTGATACTACTGCCTACCAACGTATTTCAGCTTTAGATAGAAACAGTTTCAGTGTGGCCAGTCACTTTAACAGCTAGCTTTTATTATTCAGGGTGAATATGACCAAAGTTAAGGACCCCTCCTTGCACAGTGACAAAATACCTTTGCATGTATACTCATGTTGTAATAAACAAACATGGACAGCCTGTGGCAGTAGATAAGTTCGTTACAGCAGAAAGGAATTGTCATGTGAGCTTTAGCAACTCTTCCCAGACTATGGAGCACCTTCAGCAAACATTAATGGCTTTGCAATTTCCTACTGATGCTGTTTGATGTCTTTGAGAGGGTTGAGCCATTTATGTGCTAGGGTAACTCTGACATTAAACAGGTCTGAACTTTTAAGTCTGTCCATGATCCAACTAAAACTCTGAAATGACAAATTTCTATGCCTGTAGCTTGGCTTCTTAGACATATTCCACTGCTAGGCTAAACATACCCATCAAATTTTCCATTTGCCCTGGGTGTTGTACAATTATTAGAAAGTTAATTCCAGAACCACTGTAGTGAAATTGTTTTAAAGAGCCATTAACCTACGTAAATGTATGTTGTCAGCTTGGATTCCTTAAGGCTGTTGAATATGTAGTTTGTATTTTCTAAACCATGTTGAGTAACTTTGATAATCAGCTGTGAACTGGAGAAATTCCAAGGGGTGTTATTATTAGTGTCATTTTTAAAGTTGGCTACAACTTCTGCTATGTACAGAATTAAATTCCAACTTAGGTTCAATAATTATGTAAATAATAAAAGTGCAAGAATCATTCTGAAGTGCACTGGTTTGAGAACATGGGAAATAAAACAAACACATCATAGAGGTCTTCAGTCCAATAGTTCCTCTCACTAACAGCTTCTGCTACTGCTGAAACAAAAAAGTTCAGCAGTCTGGGGAGTTGTGTTTAAACATCATCTTTGATATTGTTCCTCAGGAAAAGTAACAGACTGAACATGAGACAGAACACAGCAGGGGGAGAACAGGATAAAACAAAATATCCAAATTTATGTATGATTCTCCTCCCTCAGTTCAGGAGTAAGAAAAGGAATGGATTTTTCCCCACACACTAGATACTTGAGGTAGACTCTGCTTCAAGCAGGAGGTTAGACTCGATCTCTCTACCAACCTAATCCTGATTCTTAATAATGCACTTCAGAGCAGTCAGAAAAATGCAAAGAAAGGATTCATGACTAAAGTACCTTTCCTACAGTAATAAGTTTCTTTGCTTCATGACTCTACAGTTTAATTTTATTAATTCACACCCACGTTCTACTGTAGGAATGAGGTGACAGCAGAAGCCACACTTCCACATTGTGGCACAGAAACTACAGTGGACAGTCAAGTGGGACCCTGCTTGAAGGGGCCATTTCGAAACAGGGAATACTAGCCTACAAACCAGTCACAAGATGGAAGTACTTGTGCCATAAGACAGAACGCTGCTTAAAATGCCAAGTGCCAGAATGAAGTTATGCTTGCTGAGAAACAGCCTCCTCTGCTCAAGATCATGCTGCCAAAGAAAATGGATGTAAGCAGACACTAAGCAAGTGATTATCAAAGATTAAGTGGAGTTACCCATTTTGTTCATTAAGGATATTTTCCCACAATGTAGAAGAATCTTAGCCATGCCAACACCCTTATATAGAGTGTTTCCTTAATCTCTGAGATCTTGGTATTCACAAGGAAGACCAACACAAATTCAGAGGACAGTTGCAGTTAAAAGGTAGAACAAAACCAGCATGTCAGAGCAGCTTCATAGTTGCCTAGCTTAAAAGTCAAATCACCTAACAAATACCTTTTTTCTTTTGTCCTCCTTGCAGCAAGATAAGAAAAAGTTCTGTTTATTCTATTACTCTGGATGTTCACAAGGGTAACTCAAGTAACATCAGTTGAGTTATTTTGGCATGAATCCTGTGTAAGCAAAAGCAGAATTTAGTCTGTTGTTTGTTCTTTATAAGGCTCCTGACCCTTAAAGCATCAGGCTATTTGGAAATAATCCCATAGTCTTCGAAGTTAGGAAGGTGAAAAGTTTGACTTGCATAAAAAATATAAGTACGCCAACTAAATTTGGTATTGCCTTGGATTTTATTGGCTTCAAAAGATACAGAAGCATTTGTTTCAAGACAGTTTATAGGGCCTAGAAAGAAATAGCTCTTGGTGGGTATATTTTACTACTGAATCTGCTGCTTCTCCATTACTTTTGGGCAAACTGCCTTTTGGGGTTTTTTTTTCTTAAATGGAAACCACAGTTCTTGCCTAACTGCTTCATGGAAGTATTAAGAGTTTTGATAGCTATTATAAAGGGTTGGATTTTACAACTGATAAGAAAAACATTTCTTTCTGAAGTTACTTAAAGCATGGCTGTTATGAGAACAATAATAAAAAGTCGTCCTGTGTGTCACAGTAAGCTCAGCACAGGACACATAATGTATTTCTCGGTCTGAAAGCAGCACAAAGCTTGCTGGTTTTGAAGGAAAGACTCAGGAAGAAGGATGAATGGACCTTATTTTATAAAGGTTCCCCCCATGCTGCCAATCATGGCCTTAAATTCCTTTTCCAGTTTTATCTCTTGAGCACATATCATTATAAAAGAAATAGAGAGTGACAGAAATGGCACAGTGATGGATGCAGTATAAACAGTCTATGATGCCTTTCTGCTTCTCTCTGGGGATTTTATTAATTGACAGAGTTCAAATTCACATTTATAGTCATATCCCATTTGTGTGACATGAGAATGTCACTCATGAAACAATATCCTTTATATTATTTTTATTTCTTTTATATTCTTACACACACACACACAAAGGAACTCCTATGTTTCTGACTGCACTCACTCACCTAACCACTTACTTGAGCCTGTTCAGCCATTTGTACCCAAATTTCCCCAATCTGACAGTGCACAGAAACAGTTTCTGGAATGTAGACATCTTCACAGATTTGGATCTCCTGCCTTGCTTCCTGCTAGGACAGAAACTGCAGAGATCAGTGACCTCCGCTAAAAGAACACAACCAGTTTCCTCCATCTTCTCAGTTGTTTTGTGCACTTCTTTGCAAAGATATATCCTATGGATATTTTGGCTAAAAAGAATTTCCTATAGAAATAGTAGAAGCCCATTACTAGCAGAATCCAGCCTTTACGAAAGAAATGAAAACTTGATCTTTCAAAAACTACAAGATATATATATATATATAGATAAATAGCACACCTGAACATCCTTGAGATAGGGACAACAGAATCTTCTCATTTCATTTAATTCATCACTGTAAAGTTCTCCTTGTCAAAGAGACATCTGCAAAGCTTCCTGGCTTTCTGCTGCTCCAGCTTTCAGACATATGCAGAATAGTCCTGGTAGGGTAGACGACAGTTGCCACTTACCTGAAAAGTGTCTATACACCAGCTTCAGGAATTAAGCAGCATCAATGAGAGATTTCCACATACAATGACAGGGATGACATCTTTATTTGTAAACACATGAGCAAGAAGTCCTAATTGAATGTTACTCAGTAAACATCAATGGTACAGTTCATCTCTAGGAAATGAGAGTCTTGTTCTACAAAAGCGAATGACATTTGACCTTCCTACACAACATATACTGTTAATGATTATGTAGAGATGTAGAATTGTTACTATATCAAGTACCAGAAGACCATGACTACTAGTATCACATGAGAGAACCATTTTCTTTAATATGGGTACTGGATCTACTGTTTTGAGAGTCAGACCTTTCTTTTGACCTATTGCTCTTACCCGGCAGACCTCAACACATACAATGAACTTTTCACCCATGGATCTGTGATCCTTTGCTTACCACCTATATTATAGATACTTAAGCATCCTAATATAAACAATGTTTTTGCATCAGCACCGCATCAGAAAGCGGAGAGACAGCTTTGCTGACATTTTATGGAAAAAGGTAATTCTTCTCACTAAATTCCACTTCGTCTAATTCCCTACACACATCTACAATTCAAATTGTTGAAGAGTGCTGTGTCTTTGAACTGCTGTACACTAGTGCAATAGCAATAGTTTATTCTTGGGTAGCTTATTTCACTAGTAATTTCAACAATGCCTATTAAATGCACCTTACACCTACACAAGACCTCTTTGACCCTTTCAACATTCCTTATACATCTATATGCCTTTTGTGAGACAACTAGTAGAGTGAAGCTGGCATAAACAAGCACTTGCAGCGAGACACCAGCAGACTGGGTTAGCCTGTAATTTGTATTCTTGCACTGTTACTCCAGGATGATTGCATAGCTATTTGCAATGCCATAAAAAGGTACAAGAGACCAAGCCCTGCCCTTCTTGGTCAGTCATGACCCTGTAATTTGTGGTAGAAACAATCCTAGTATAGCAGGAGGGGTGTGATGGCATCGTGCTTAGGTGTTTCATGCATGCCAATAAAATTGAGAGAATGAAAATGTTAACCTAGAGCAAGAATGAGAAGGTTGCTGGCAGAGTCCAGCTCTGGCTGGTCTTCCAGCTCGTTAATCATCTGCTCCCAACTCTGCAGTAAAGAAAAGTTTTCTGCATTTAAATAAGACCTTATTCATGCACTTCCATGGAACATAGCACCTGGAACTGTTCAATATGACAGAGCCTTTGCTGCTCTAAGGGAAGTTCTAAGGCATTTCAGACATTTTATTCAGCAAAATCATTAGCACAATTGATAGAAATACTTACAGGGAACTGAAGGCTAAATACAAAAGAGTTTAAGAACAGGTTTCATAACTAATTCAAGATGCTCTTTAAAGTAATAGGGGGAAAAAGTAATGAGGTAAATAAGACAAGTAATGAAGAGCTATTTAAATGTACCTAGGGACAACTCCCATTTCAAGGAACAAATTAATGACTTTCCAATCATACATCCTTTTATTCACCCATGATTATATCTTTTTATTCTTTCCTTGCTATTATATTTCTTCAAACTTTGGAAAAATCCCTTGAAGATGTTGGCAGCTAGTAGTAAGTGAATAAAAAAAGTCCACACAAAGCCATAAAATACATGGGATAAAGGTGAGTTAAAGCATTTAAAGCAAAGCTAAGGTTTGTCCATTTTTTTCCATTTTTTTCTTTGTTCATCCTTCCCTATTGTGTGACTGCCATAATCAAACAGAAGTAGCATAATTGGGGGTATAACTATTTTGTGAGCATTACTGCATTTTCCTTGTACATGGCTATCTTAACAGAAGAAACAAATCAGAAAGGCAATTCATGAAGTTAAAAGGTGCATATATATATATAACAAAAACTTCTGCTGGAACAAGTAGTTTGTGAAAAGGCAAAAACAGGCTTCCTAAATTTCATTCTGTCTGTACAGACAGCATTAAAGTAGACTTTAGTCAAGTTAGTAGTTTTATCCTAGCTATCATTCAGATATCATTCAGATCTCTTTCCTACCACATTATACTCAAGATTACTGAACTGTAACACAATCTCTCATTTAAAACCTCTAAAAGTTTTGCAACATATTAATGGTTTAGCGGTTACCTCTTTTCTTCTCTAAACAATCAAACCATTGCAACAAGTGCTCCTCACATACTGCCAAGAATCTTTTGTTCAAAGACTTAAAAAAAAAAGGAAGTCTGATAGCAGAAATGTCAGCAGACTCTAGAAAGCAGAATTGGATTTTCCATTTCCCTAAACTTCAGATGGAAAGGCTGGTAGTCTCACAGTTACAAGCCAAGTATTGTTACGTTATTTTTCATTATCCTAATGAAGTATATAAAGCCTGTAAAAACAAAACCAAACAACAAAAATTTTATTGTGAACAGAAGAATATCAGTACCACAAAGTACATGGGAGCAATTTCATCAGAACAGGGAATGGTAAAACTTATTCCAGTGAAAAAGTAGACATACTACAAAATGAAGGGTGTGTAATTCTGTTCACCTAGCAGGGAATAGAGATCCTTTAAAAGGTTAGACTAGAGTTTGCAAAATACCAGTAAAACTTTCATATGTTTATGGCCTAAATCAGATGCTGAATACTACTGAAGTGCAGGGAATCTAAGACAATAGCCCAGCAGTGGCTAACCACGTTTCAAATGCTTGAGACCAGTTCTGCTAGCGCTGTACTTCAGATCTGACTGTACCACTCTGTCTTCTCTCTTTGCTTCGTAACTAAATCACTTTCTCCAGGCTGTTGATCTGTCAGGCTTTGTAGTCCTTAATTGCATTTTAGACAGACACTTTGTAACGCCTGCGTGGTGAAACAGAATGCACGTGGTGAAATGTTCTCACTATATATGAAGAAATGCCATGCTAATATAAATCACTGATTAGTACCTCTGCAAACAGCAAGAAGCTGTTCTCTAATGGCAGAATAAAAGATAGGATGAGAAGAACTACATGATTCTATGAAAGGGAACAAGCAGCAAGCCATTAAGCCTCTTCAAAGCACTCCTGAAACCTCACTCAAAAAAGGAGAGATGTCATGTCTCTTGGTTATTCTGAGAAAGAAAAGGTAGTTTGCTTGTGCATGTCTTTGTATTCTACCTCTCTATTTTCTGCTCAAACAAAACTGCCTACACAAATGGCAAGGTAAAAGCAGTAGAATCATAGCAGAGATCATTCAGGCTCCACAGGAAAGCAAAGTATAATATTAAGCAGAAACAGCAGCCTAAGTTCTGCACTCAGTATGTCTGGCTCACACTCCCAATTCCTACCTTTGGACCAGGGAAATGCTCATGCTCTAGAGATCTGCACTGTCAGGCCAGCAAGAGTATAACAGGCAAGAAATACCATCAGTATGGCTGTGCATATTGTCTACCTAGAATTTCAAAAAGCCTTTGACACTGTTCCCCAGAGAACTCTCATGGACAAACTGACTGCTCATGACTTGGATATGCAGTTCTGCTGGATAAAGCACTGGCTGGACAAAAGGGCCCAAAGGGTGGTGGTCAGCAGTTAAATCCAGCTGGTGGCCAGTCACAAGTGGCATCCCCCAGGGCTCAGGGTTGTAACACACAAACAACTAAATATGAGCAAGCAATGTGCCTGGGTGGCAAAGAAAGCTAATGGCATCCTGGCTTGTATTAAAAATACTGTAGCAAACAGGAGTAGGCAGGTGATTATCCCTTTGTACTTGGATCTGGTGAGGCTACACCTTGAGTATTGTGTTCAGTTTTGGGGACCACAATACAAGAGAGATGTGGAGATGCTGGAGCAAGTGCAGAGGAGGGTGAAAAAGCTAATAAAGGGCCTGGAAGATAAACCTTATGAAGAGCAACTAAGGGAGCTGCTCCATGAGTAGCTGATCTTGTGCTCTCTTGGAAATCTTCTGGGAGACTGCCAATACCTTATGCATTGTTAGAGCAGGTTATCACAACTTCCTTGAAATCAGCTTTCCTGTTGGCTGAGCAGTACAAGTGCTGCCCTTTTAAATGCTGTGCAGTGATGACAACACTAACCACTATTTTGCCTTTTTAGTATGTTCAGGAACGGATGTGACTGAGCCACACATTTAGCTGCTGCTGAGCCTTCACCCAAAGAAGGGCCACGAGGATGCTCAGAGGGCTGCAGCACCTCTACTGTGAGCACAGACTGAAAGAGTTGGGGCTGTGGAGGCTGGAGAAGAGGAGGCTCCCAGGTGACCTTCTTGTGGCCTTCCAGGATCTGAAGGGGACTACAGAAAAGCTGGGGAGGGACTTTTCAGGCTATCAGGTAGTGAGAGGGCTAGGTGGGGAGATTGAGCCTGGAAGTGAGGAGGAAGTTGTTGAGCATGGGAGTGGTGAGAGCCTGGAATGGGTTGCCCAGGGAGGTGTTTGGGGCCAGATCCCTGGAGGTATTTGCAGCCAGGCTGGCTGAGGCTGTGGGCAGCCTGCTCTAGGGTAGGGTGTCCCTGGGCATAGCAGGGGTGGGGTTGGAACGGGATAGTCCTTGATAGTTTGAAGAAAAGGAGGCTGAGGGGAGACCTCATTGCTGTCTACAGCTACGTGAAAGGATGGACTGGAGAGGTTGCTGCTGGTCTCTTCTCACAGGTAGTGATAGAACAAGAGGGAACAGCTTCAAGCTGCAACTGGGTAGGTTTAGACTGCACATTAGGAAACTTCTTTTCCACAGAAAGAGTTGTCAGGCATTGGAATGGGCTGGCCAGGAAAGTGGTGGAGTCACAAACTCTGGACATGTTTAAAAGTAATTTGAATGTGGTGCTTGAGGATATGGTTTAAGGGTGAACTTTGTAGAGTAGGGCTATCAGTTGGACTTGATAAGCCTGAGTGTCTTTTCCAACTGGAACGTTTCTGTGATTCTGTGGATAGAAAATATCTGCATATGTAAAACACCATGGTGAAATAAATTGTAACATACAAAAATCAAGTTAATATTAAATCCCTAAGCAACTTCCTTTCCTCTTGAAGGATCTTAGAAAGATCTGTCTTTAGAGAATGAGGAGTTAAAGTTTTGGTATCATTTCCAAGGCGGCCTCCTAAAGGGTGCTTGAGAACAAGGGTTAATCTGACTCCTGTCAATTTGCTCTTGATCTTACAATAAAACACCCTGCTATCCACAACAGGAAATGTCCCTCCCTGATAACAGAATACAGTTACTAGAAATGGAGTGGTACTCTCTATAAACAGTTGAGCTCTTCCCAAAATTCTCTCTGACCTAATTCTCTTAAATAGTTACCCAACATGTAAGGGCAGAAAAAAAAGACCCAAAACCCAACAACCACCAAAGCACTTAAAGATTGCAACACACCTTCTACACCAATTAATCTTTTTAGCTAATACATTGCCTCCATTTATCTCAGTTGGAAAAAATTACCATATACATTAATGTTTCTGTAATGTCAGATGCCAAGTAATTGGCGTTACTTCCTAATTTACACCTTATCTAAGGTGTGACAAGTTTTCCCTCTAGCGTATTTTAATCTGTATTATTCTGACAGACACAAACAGTAGAGCTCAAGACTCTGTTTTCTAAATACAGAAAGAACTCTTCTAAACCAGTCCAGTACACTGGGATGCTGTGGTGGACACAATTACCACAACTTCCAGACATTTTCTAACATCTCTGGAGGTAGTTTTCCAGTGACTGAACAAAGATACAGTGAGAATCTTCTGTGATAAAAAGGAAATGAAACAATATCATAGACCTACGGTAAAGGCCTCACAGTTTCATGACACGTTAGCAGCAAAGTAAGTTTGAGCAGTTAGAACTGGGTCATCTACTGTGCCCATAGCATGGACAGAACTTGTCACTTATACCAGAACAGCTCTTCACAGAGCTATGCTGTAAAGAGAGTCAGTGAAAGGATCCCAGTTTAAAAAAATATAAAAATAAATTTTAAAAAAAATCAAACAACCAAAACCACACCAAACAAACCAAAAAAGCAGTAAGAAAACCCTAAACAGTGAAAACCAACATGCACATCCTTTACACATATGTTTTGTGGTGGTTTCAAAACTCCAGTGTAGAGCAACACTCCATAAAGAATCCCTGCAACACACATGGATAGTTACTGAGCTGGGGCGAGAAGAAAACTAAATCTTATGGCAGGTCTTCCAACTAACGCAGTACGTCATGAAGTAACTGTACTCATCTTAGCAAAAAATGGTATTATTACATCAAAGGTGTAAACTAGCTAATATTATAGCCCTAAGTGATAGGCATTACATGTCTCACTCTACAGCTCCTCCACTGTAACACAGAAGGATAAGTCATTTAATATAGTTCACACAGAAGACTGAGAAGTATTCTGGAGATTATGAGATCCTAGAACAGGCAAAGCAAAGAAGTGGGAAAAGGGGGGTCATTTACTCTCCATATCCAACAGGCAGTAAAAAGATCCTTTCCAGCTGAGATTTTCTGATCCTGGCTGTGTGCAGTTTGCCGTATTAAATGGTGGAAAGCTAATTTAAGGGAGCAAGCAGTACAGACAAGCACAAGAAGTACCTTATTTTTTCACAAGCCTCATCATCTCTGCTGCCCAAGTCTACAGCCTCACCTGATCAGGACCACAGGATGTCAGGGGCTGGAAGAGACCCAAAGAGATCATTGAGTCCAAGCCCTCCCCCAGAGCAGGACCATAATCTAGCTCAGGTCACAGAGGACTGCATCCAGATGGGCTTTGAAAGTCTCCAGAGAAAGAGACTCCACAACCTCTCTGGGGAGCCTGATCAGAAAGTACTAAATTTTGCCAGGTCTCCCATTCATTTTTGTGGAAGACGAAGTTCTCAGGAGAGAATGGGATAAAAACCACCAGCTTATTCCCACATTCTGACTAGACCTCCAAAAATGACAGGCTCCATCTTACTCATTGACAAACCAGCCCTTGTGACTTTGGTATCATGGAAAGTTACCAACACTCAATAATTTCATAATTCGTAGCTTTAAAATGCCCCAAACTAAACATCTCAATATTTTTGTGGTCTGAGAAGCAAAAGGCAAAATGCTTTTACCTCTGTTGCTCTGGCTAATAACGTTGTTGAATGTGGTTAGTGACACTGGCACTTTTCCTCAGAAGGCTGCAATTTTAAAATGCACTTAAGCTTTTCATTTTCTTCCCTCTTCTAGGAATGAATTCTATGGAGAGCAGAACTAAAAGCTGATTTAAGTTTATTACTCAGGTTTAGGGCCAAAGTGCCAAAAAGGAGAGCTTATGGCACTTGAGTAAAGCCATCCATTTCTCTGAAAGTTTGGGGTTGGTCCTATCCTCCCCTTAGGGTAAGGCTAATTTCAATCTCTTCTTTACTGTACATACCACTTTTAGTACTTTTAAACAAAATATGAATAGGACAAGACTGAAAGCAGCTGCACGATCATAAAAATCTATCTCTATACAGTGATAAAGAGAGGAGGGCACCACAAATCTTAAAGAAATAACACAGAAATAACACTACTTGGATTCCTGAAATACAGGCCTTCAGCAGAGATGACAGAGGAAACCTTTCTTTCACATATTAAGCACATTTAGAGTTTCAAATGCTTTGTTTCACCTACTGCAGAACACAAGAAAAGGTGGGAGCAAAAGAGAAAAATCTCCTAAGCTGTCAGAACGGAAACAAAAAAGAAAAGAAAGAAAGAGATTCTGTGATAATATCATATGACTCACAAGCTTTTACAAACTGCCTTTAGAAATACTGCTGGGCAGGGTAAAGGCTCCCTTGTCTTTCTCTTTTCCATTTACACATCCCAAGATTTACTGTGAAAGGAAACACCGATATTTTCCTCCAAATCTTTAGGGAGAAACAGCTTCATGTTTTTGCAGCTGCAGTTGCCAGAACACTGTTCCCACCAGTCCCTTGGCTCTTTCCTCAAATGTCCCATAGTTTAGATTCCTTTAAGGATAACTGTCAAATCCTTGTATGAGTCCCCAGAATACAGAGACTTTATTCCTGCCTTAGGAGACTTCAAATAGTTGTCCTATCTTGCATTTGGTATAGCTCCTGCAATGCAATACTGCTAAATAGAACCCAGCACAGCACAGTGACCAACTCAAGAACATGAACTTTTTTCTTTTAGGATCCAGAAGCAGGCAAATGTGTACAAAGACTGTTCAAAGCTGCAGATGGGTACACACATCTTGAATTTAGAGATTGCTCACGTGGATCTGTGTTGGAGGCTTTTACAAGTTCCTTCACAAAGCTGAAAGTATCAGAGCAAGGTTTAACACCTACAAAGAGAACATTTTCCTTTGTTCTCCTAAGCAATATTAAAGCATGTTTATCCTGTCAGGGGGCTCACAGAACATCCTTGCAGTATTCACCCTGTAAGAAGATTGTGGCTCATTAAAGACAGCAATAAGACAGCCCTGTAGGACAATTAGCTCACTGTGCCAATCTAGTAAAAGGGTGGGCTAAAGTTAAGGGGAAGGGGAGGACTATTACAAGATGACAGTAACTAAGATACATGTCCACTTCATTTTTTTCCTCCTTGTAGTTACTCCAACTGAATTAAAGAAAATAGAAGTATCATTTAAAAACCTAGCTACAACACCTTTGGAGGGCTACCCTGCACATTAAGTCAACCAAGTTTCCTCTGATCTATAATGCTACCTTAACACTTTGCATCTGTATGGACTCTCCAATATCTAAAGAAGACTCGTCCACTGTACTGACCTACATTCTACAAGCCTGTAAAAAGTAATCAGTATTCTGCGGCAGTTAAGATCAAACACAGTACACAGTGCAAAGAACAGTCATGTTCTTTATTACAGGTCTCTTGTGTTGGAAATAAAAACAACAGTTGGAAGTGTTCTGCCTCCAGACTGTGCCAAAGTTGTTTTGAAACTCGCAGTAGTTAACATTTGTCTTGGAAATAAAAAAATTAAAATTCAAAGTTGCCTTGTTTGCCTGCATAGCACACATGACATGTTGGTAACCTCAGAACAGGTGTCAGGCAGACACACTGCTGGTACTGACAGAGAACTTCTCTCACCGAGATGGTTTCACAGGTACCACAACCGAAATAGTACACTCTGTATTTATAGCCCCACAAAAGGCTTAGTCACTGTGTGACGACGGACACACCCCTCCTTCAAGGGCTAAAAAACACAAGACTGTTAAGGACTCCTGAACCGGATTTGGTGAGTGATGTAGTACTTCTAACCATCAGCAGAGACATTTTATTAGCTCGAGTTTTTCCTTCAGTTATTGAAGCAGTGATATCCGAGTCCTCCTTAACTACATGCCTGGAGCATGGCTAATGATTACATGGTTAATCTGTATAACCCTTGACTCTAAACCACTCAACTCTTGTTGAGAGCAGTTGATAATATTCTTAGTCCCTCCCCAACACACAGCAGGGCAAACAAAAGACATTATTAGAAGGCAGAGGTAAGGTCACCTGAGTGCTTTGTATCGCTTAATTCTAACTATTTATATATTTATCCAACAAGAACAGCAGAAAAATGTCTCTGCTTGCTTTGAAAAGAAAGTGAAACTTGTCTCATTTCAAATAAATGGCAGCAGTTTATACACCAGGTAACACGTTCCAAAATTAAGCTTTAATGATAACAATGCCCAAGTTTCACAAGGAAGTTTAGCAAGTCAGGTTTTAACAGAATCAAAGGGCTAGAAATAAAAAACTTAAATTACCACAACCCAAAAAGCCCACCTAGTGAAACCTCGCATCTCCTGTTTTTAAGCTTTTTCATAAAACTCATGTGGAACCTCTCAACTTGTTGAGAGCAGACTGCACTAGTATGGCCTTTCTACTGTTCTTTGCAAGGGTACACCAAGATGAGATCTCCAATCAGTCACAGCTGGTGCATTTGCAAATGAACAGCCAAAACACATATGAAGCAAACAGTTTCATTCAATCCCTGAATAATATCCATTTCCTTCTTTATTAGTGGAAAACACAGGACAGATCTCAGCTTTCGTAAAAATTTATGCATCATGTCTAGAAATCCTGGTGGGATTGAATGTTCCACTGCTCAGCTGCAATTAACTGTGATTTCAACTCCCTCAAATAATCTCGAGAATAAGCACTCCACATGTCACTGCAATTGCCTCTCCTGCTTATGTACCAATGGAAAGAACATGTTTGAGCATAGCACGAGGAGAATCAAGAAAGAAAGAACACCAAGAACCCTACCAGAGAGAAAGCACAGACTCATCACTTATTTCCCTGGAATATTCACAATTTTATTTTGTTTGTTATGCTCTAGAAAATATATTAAGTAGAATTGAAGACACAAGCTTGTAACTTGCAGCAGTAGTGTTAGCAAAGAATTACTTCTTTCTAAGCATCTCTATTTACCAAGCCACTTCTTCCACATAGTGGTGCCACAGAAGAGTTTTAAACCAGACAGTGGAATGAAAAAGTAGGTAATTTAACTAAAAAAATAATCTGAAAGAATCTCAGTTCTAATCATAGAATCAGTCTGGGTTGGAAGGGACCACAAGGATCATCTAATTCCATCTCCCCTGCCATGGGCAGGGACACCCTACCCTAGGCACTGCTTTCTAAGTAGATTTGCAGGACCCTCCAAGATAAAGATGCTTGTGTTTAACTTCTGTTGTACAGGAAGAAAGCAGGATAGACTGACAGCACACCAGAGAAGTACATCATTAGTATCCTAAATAAATTTTCTAAAGAGTCACCCAAAATTGAAAGAAAAACAGAATAAGAATATAAACAGGATAAACCTCCTCCATTCTGGGGATTGATTAGTTCTGATTTTGCTCCTTAATGGCCAAACTGCTTAACTCTACATAGTTGTATTTTTACTGCTGGCAGAAGAATATGGCCTTGCTTATAAAGAAGGCTTCAGAAACCACCTTCAGGAATTTCTTTTCATAACCTATTTCACTATAAGGTGGTTGCACTGAACTTGCAACTGCCCACAGAGGTCTGAGCAATGAAGATCTAATTTTGAATCCATTTCTAATATACACATACCTAAATGCATTTTATAAAAAGTGACTCATTCTTATTTTAAACTAAATATCTTATGCTACTTGATTTTGGTCTACACATTTGAATTATAGACTGTCGGATAAAAAAAAAAAATTTTTTTTTTTTTTTTTTTAATTCAGCAAAGAACTCTCTCAAAGGTTTGCTGCACATTGGTCCACTCTGGATGGTGTCAAAAGGGCACAGACTTAAAGAATCTATTCCCACAAGGTGTGTCCCTTCCCGGGCCATCATCCTACAGACGCATGAGAAACACCCACTGACCACAGAAGAGAATAGCTTAAGGGACAAAGGTGACAGCTGTACAAACATATTTTCAATGCCAGGTTTATCCAGGACAGTAAAATCCTTGGTTTTAAAACTCCTGAAGTCTCCCCCTCTGTTTCCAAGAAAAATTGAAGGCAGAGAGCTCCAATATCTAACTTCACAAAAAAGCCAAACATCTTGTAAATGTGAACTAGTCAGGTTTTGCCTGTGGCAAATTTTCCAGAACCTCTTGACACTGCTTAGAATGCTGGATTTGTTTTCTGTTTCTACCTCTTGGCTCTTGCTTGCAAACACTTGGGCAGATCTCAGTTTTAGCATTCAAATTACAAACTATCCATGGTGTGTTTGACACAGGTCCAGGACAGCAATGTCACGCAGGCTTCCCTGTGCTGCATAAGGGCACTGACACCAGCATCTGCCAGGACACAGCTCGCAGCTGCTCTCCAACAGCGAAAAGCAGAAAGATGGAAGCCAGAGGGGTGAGGCTTTGTCTCTGTTTGGTCTATGTGGAAAAATGAACTTGTAAAATAAATTAAACCAGAAGGAATTAATTTAGTGTAGAAATGGGGACTACCTTTGGTGCCTGGCAAAAATAAAGAAAATAGCTGATGAGTTAGAGTCAAGTAAGCCCAACAAAGGCCCTATCTTGCTTGGGTACTTATTCACCAGTGACGCATGTTAATATTTGGCCTACATCAAGATTAATTTGGAAACTAATTGCTTAATGGGGTTGGCAAGTAACAAAAGGGACTCTTCAGCCACCTGAACACAAACCATCCTAGTCCTTTATTTCACTCACCTTCAAGACCTTTAGGCTGCCTGTGAACTAGACTCTAGGAATCATCAGAATTGGAGTAAAAAATTCTGCTGCCTTCCACTAAAGGTCCAGAAGAAGTCATGAGTATACACAGCCAGTTTTACAGCTGAGATTGATGCAAATGACAAGTACATACAGCATAAGACTTTGAGTCTATGAATCTATTCTAGGTTTTCCTGGCAATGTTTTAAGCACAGCAAGTAATTTCATATAAGACTTTTTTTTTTTTAAATTATTTAAAATCAAGTAGATCTGAACAGAACAACAAGGCAAACAGTGGAGCTGGTCAGGGATTCCTCAATGAAATGCTGAATAAGACCTCTAACGATGTGGGGAAAACCTCTTCTACTTAAAGACAGCACTGGTGCCACTTTGCTGGCCACAATGCAATGAGTACCACTGAGGTACGTCCCGAGGTGTCACAACAGCTTGAATCAGCCAGCAGCAGTGTCAGATTAATACAAATTTTAATGTGCGGTGAAAGGGAAGCATGGGCTAAAAGGAGGAGTCCTACAGAAACATACAAAGTTTTCATAACAGAACCACTGGAGCTCTGGCAGCTTGTTTCACGTCCAAGGGCACGCCCTCAGTCTCTATGGCCAGACCCACACATGCAGCAGCAACTGCTGCCCAGACAGTATGAGCATTAGCTTCCACATTTTATTCCTCTACTTAGATAAAGTCTCTGAATATTTTTCATTTACGTATGGGCTCTAATCTATCTAGACACACGATTTCTCAGGTGAGAGGAAGCTTTAAGATTTGCAAAGCTTAACATTCAGCAAATTCTGGATTTCTTAGCTGAAGGTATAAACAGTATCAACTTATCTGATACTAACAGGTATTTTTCTGTAATTGTCATATTACTTGCACCGTGCCTGAGTCACAGTATGGAATCCCTTACCAGAAGAATCAGTAGGAGTATCCACCTGAAACCAGGAACACTAAAAGGAAAAAAAAAAAAAAAAAAGAACATGAAACCCAAGAATTACACCTGAGTCAGCATCACCAGCCAGACTGAATCACTGTCAGACAAACAGGGAAGTTGGGAAGCTCTGTATGACAGGTATTTTGTTCAGGAAGTTCCTCTTTCACATGACTTGAAATATTTTCACTCCATTTTTGTTGCAGAAACGGATTAGGAAGCCTCCATCTGGTCATGAAATTTTGCTGCTAACTGGGTTTTAATAGCAATTAATTTTCAATATTACTGAGGTAGTTTAATGAAAATTAAATATTCCTAATCAAACACCTTTTGAAAAAATGTGTCTGCGCACAGGCACAGTAGACAATATGAAGCTCTCATGGCAATTTGACACGATAAATAAAATACAGTAATTTACTTTAACCTGAAATTCATAAAACCTTCTCACCAAGCCTAAACACTCAAGGGAAAGATTAACTGATTTCCCTACTGACTTCTGCTTCAACACAATACTGAAACCAGATGAAAACATCGGGTTTTGTAATCACTAACCTAGTCAAATGTTTCTGGCAGACATTCTGTAGCAAGTGAAGGATTATAAAAAGAATATTTTAGTGTTATTTGAAGTGTACAAGCAAGAAGAAATGAGATTTTTAGTGACTCACTTTAGATACTTATGTATCATTAAATTTTGTCTAGGCAATACTTAGGAGAAAGAAAGCTTTTGTTATTCTAAATCTTTGTCCCTTGAATGGAAGTTTGAGAAATAACAATCATTCACACTCAATTTATTCTTGAAAAAAATCTTAGAGCTGGCACTTCTAGTACTAAGAAGCCTAAAGTAAGCAAAATAATAGATCGCATGTGATGAAAAAATGGCAATGTCTAATTCACTTTAAAAGCCTTGCCATGAAAAAAAAAAATAAAAGCAGCAGGCTGCATCAGTAGCATCCAGGTCTGTGATATTACAGCAAGATATTCTGGGTTTTACAAGATTTTTTTTCCCCAGAAAGAAACAAATCTCCAGTCAGAAAAAATCCATTAAAAGAGGACCATAAACACAGTCTCAGTTTTTCTCTCTTCTAAGGCATAGATTCATCCCAAATCTCTCCCTACACCCTTATTAAGATACCAATATCGACTCTAGTCCTCACTTGCCTCCCTCACCAGTTACTATCACCCGTCTACTCCCTTATCAAAGGGCATTTTTCCCTTTTTATTCATGAGTCTCTCAAATTTACAACTCAATTTGAAAAAGCTGTAATATCAACATGACCACTCCATGCCATTCATCACCTTGGTTGCTCAGCTGGATATTCTATTCTCCTCCATCCTTACTGTTGTCACGTCTCCTGAAATCATGGATTTTATGAATTTACACATGGTTGGGTAAAAAAAGGCTTCCTTCAGGCACAGTAAACAACTTCAGTAACTTCAGATTTTTTCCTCCCACAAAAAAGCATGTATCAAAACTTAGGTGACTTTTAGGTGCCAAATTTAAGTAACTACATACAAATGTCAGTTGTCATTGAGAAGATACTGTATATACAACATAAAAGCATAAATCTGACCTTTGGGATATGTTTTGGTCAGAAGAAAAAGAAATCCCTGGGTTTTTATATTTTGCAAGTAATTTTCTTTTTTTTTTAGTCCTGGTTTCTAATAATTTGAACAGTGATGTTACCAGATGCTGTGCCTGGTTCTGGCTGCAATCTGGCAATAACTGTGACAGCAAATACCATAGGGAAAAGTAATGTGACACTTTTCTCCACACATTTGTAAAGGCTCACTAGGTTTGATGTAAAGTAATATGTTGAATTTTTTTTCCTCCCTTTGCTATTTTAAATCTATCACTTTTGCTTATAGTAAAACAAACAGAAAATAAAAAGGTCCACATGAGCAATTAGGAAACCAAGTGTACTTTGTAAAGAGCATAATAAGATTAGGAAAGCACAAGCATTTCTTGTTAAACAGTCATCTTGCTTCCTATTTATGAGGTTTGGGATTTACTTGAACTATTTAGGAAAGCTGCTTACAGTACAGCAGGTGATCACAAGTTGAAGGCCACAAGAAGGATCAGCGAACTCCCTTCACCTCTTCTGTGCACTGTCAAGAGAAGAGAGCAATATTTAAACTATTATTGCAGACTCAGAGGAAAATATGTTATCCCATTCTTAAAAATCTTATTTGACAACCAAGAAAAAACATCAGTGACAGACAGAATTACAGAAATCTTGGAAAGACAACAGGACAAGGAAACAAAGCATAGTAATACAAATGAATTTTCACATTTAAATGAGATTCAATTTCCTGATTCATCTCACAAGAAAAGCTGATCTCAACACATCTAATTACTCTAAGGTCTTTCAAGTGGGACATAAATACAGATCCTCCTATTATGCTGTTACTGTCAAAGACAAACTTGATTATTTTCCACTTCCCTGCAGCTATGTTTGCAACAACTATGAGACAGCTTTCCCTTCAGGGAAAACAACAGGACTGTAAGCCTGAATCATTCTGTGAGACAAAGATTAGAGGCTTCTACTTCATGATGAAAGTCATTCTAATTTTGCAACTGATGATTTGTAGAGTTACAAGCCAAGTGATTAAACCTGACACCCTGGACAATGGGATATTGACAAGGAAAACAAGCTTCTACAGCTGTGGGAGTGAACTCTGCACTGTATTTCCATTTTACTTCAAATTTCCTTGTGGATAGAAGTACTAAATTAATTTTACTACACGCCTGAGCACCGCTGTCTTAGATAGTTTTCTACAGAGCATCTGATCTCAGATGTTTCACTTAAATGCAAGTAAACAACAAGAAAAGATCACCAACACGTGCCCTTTTGTCTAGAGATGATGTTTGCTTTCACTAAGTACTGCATTCTTCACATCCCCTAGGGACTACTTACATTAATGACTTTGCATCTCAAGTTCCTTACCTACATTTCACATATGCGTGACCCAACAGAACACCAGAGTTTCATAAATTACTCTAGATTTCAACATTTGGGATTAAATTTTCAGCAGTACTGTACATTGATACAATTCACCCTTCTCCATTCTAATTGCTCTTTATCACTGCTTTCCTCCGCAAATAATGCTTTCGTTCCTTGCTGAAGAACCCTGAAAACCAAGTCTGAGTGCTCCACATTGTTGTCCAAAACAGCATTTAAGATAGTGGCAAAACAGCAAGATCTCTTCCTTAAAGGTGTGCTTCTCAGACCCTTTTCTCTATTTTGCAGCTCTTGGATTCAAAGTCTGTATTTCAGGACTCCATTTAACTCTAGCTGAAATTCATCAGAACTTGTTTAGGGACACAGTATTCTGAACAGAGTTTGACACTGCCAAGGTTATAAGTGACAGATTATATGCTAGTAATAAGCAGAGTGCAAAGCCTCAAGAGAGTGCAGAGTCATGCACTCCACTCCAGTCTCGCACTCTTAACAGATTTCACAAATAAAAACAAATTATAATCCTTATAACGAAGTATATATAATTGCTTTCATGAAAACCTAATGAGAAAACATTAAATTACTCCATGCTATATATATAAAGAACCTCCACGTGTAGCAAGCTATTCTGAAATGCAAGTTTATCAGCAACTAGATACAGCATGCTTTGGAAGTCTGGGCTCAATGAGCACTTCAGAACAGCAGCAGCTCAGAACTTAAGCAGTTTCGGCTATTGCAGATCCAGGTGTGGCTTCTTTATCTTTGCAGTTCATTCTACTTGCCCTGAAGCTGAGCTTAATCTATGAATATATAACAGTAAGGAAAGATTTTTTTTTTTCTCTGGAGATAGCAATGCACTCAAAACAATAGGTAACTGGTATTATTTTCATTTCACAGAGAAAGCAAGAGAGCATGTAACAGCCCTCCTGGTCCCCAGATACCTTACCCTCTAAAACATATTCCATTTTATTTGGCTCACAGAAACAGTTTCTCTCACATCAGGCACAATATTGGTGCAACCAACATTTCCTCATCTGCAGTGTTAAGTAAAACCTGAACTAGATCCTCAAAGACCAGCATAATTGTTCTCTTAAATACGTCCTGAAGTAACAAAAATTTCTATAAAACAACGTGGAAACATGACATGTAGGCATATGAAACCAGAACAAAACCACCAATTAAACTGCTACTTAAGCAAGTTAATTAACAGAATCCTAATAACCCTACCAAAAACAATTTCTTGAACTTTTCAGGCTCTTCAAGTCATAATGGTTAGAAACAACACAGAAATCTAGATTTATTTATCTTAGAGTCTGGAGAAAATACTGTTAATTAATCTTTAAAATAGTATTTTAATGTAGACGTCTGGGGCTTGATGCAGGTATATTAGCTGGCCACAACCAGTCCAAGTGGATAACAGCACAAGCCACTCCTCTCCCATTAGGACATGTTCATGTGCATCTGGAAATAGGACAGGATTTTCTCAAGACTGGGATGCCTCTGTGCTGTGATATGAGAAGTTCTCAATACCCACAATTTAAAGCTTGTTCCAAAAAGTAAATATATCAATTCTACATTAGCTTCTCTTTCCAATAACGCTGTACTGGAGATGTCAATACAAATCTAAATGCCTGTATTAATGTCTACATCATGCCTTTCAGTATCATTGATTTACCAAGCATCTCAGAAAAATTTACCTGCTACTGACATAAGCCTCTGCAGTATTTTCAGGATCTCAACAACAGATTTGCACCCACATCAAAACAAGAACCTCAAAAATATCTGGAAAGACTCTTTGTCAATCACAGCACAAATTAAAATGTAAAATTATAACTGTACCCTGTCAAGGGAAAAAAGTATTAGCTGAGAGCTCCTTTTAGAATTTTGTTCTGGTATTTTAAAAAATGTTTTTACATTCTTGCAATATCTTCAATCTATTATATTTGTAGCTTTCTTTTAATGAAGTTATGAAGAAAATAGAGTACATTTCCTGGCAACAAATCCCTACCTGGCAGGACTATTTACTGAGGGTTTTTTTAAATTGCTGCAACTAAAACACACAATGCATTTTGGCAAAAACAAAACATTACTGGTATTAAAGAGGAGATTAAATTTAAACTATAATTACTCCTAATACCCAAAGAAGTGTCCCTCAATCTGCAGAGACAGTTAATTAGAGAGCAGTCAGTCACACTGACCTAAGTGGAACATTTCAGTCCATCCTCTCAAAGCAATCAGTAGCTCATTTTTGTTAAAAAAAAAAAAAAAAATCTGATTCAGACTTTTCTCCCTTCCTTCTCAACACTTCTAAAAATGCATTTCCAGGCCAATTTTATGACATTTTAGAGCTCATTAAGCAAGCCTTGCATATAGGAAAAAAAAAACTGTCAAAAGAATTTAAGTTGTGAAAGATTTCTCTCCTTCTCCATTAATTGAAACAATTTCATAGAATGGTTAAGGTTGGAAGAGACCTCAAAGATCGGCCAGTTCCAACCCCACGCCATAGGCAGGGACACCTCCCACTAGCCCAGGTCGCTCAAGGCCCCATCCAGCCTGGCCTTGAACACCTCCAGGGAGGGAGCAGCCACAACCTCCCTGGGCAACCCATTCCAGTGTCTTACCCTCACTGTGAAGAGCTTCCTCCTAACATCCCATTTAAACCCATCACCCCTCGTCCTGTCATTACAAGACTTGGTGAATAGTCCCTCCCCAGCCCTCCTGTAGGCCCCCTTCAGATACTGGAAGGCTACTATAAGGTCTCCTTGAAGCCTCCAGGAGAAGAGTTTGGGTTTTTTAATACATAATGAGGTGTATGAGGTCATCCTAGCAAATACTGTTCTCTTTTTCCCTTTCATTTTTTTTTTAATTGCTCAACATAACAAACAAGAATTCTTCTTTTATGCCACTTTATGTCACTCTAGAAAAATGATCTCTCTCAATAAAAAAACAAATCAACAAATTGTGTTACACTGATGGCATCTCCATGGAAAACGCTATCATCTAAAATGATTTCCATGGAAAATGCTATCATCTAAAATTATTTCACATAGTAGGCAAAAGTGTTTAAATGAACAGATATTAAACAAAAGGTGAAACACAGAAGTTCAATACATATGGACCATAACATACACCAGAACTACTAAAAGCTAGCTAGACAGTGGCTTAGTCACAGACTTAGCTGCATGCTTTACAATAAGATGTCAGGTTTTTATTCCTTGCCATTTGCTGCATACTGTTCATCTTGTGAATTACTGTGCATTCAAGTAGGTGGAATGCATCGTTCCAGGGGAATTCCATTATAACTTATCATAAATGAATCTCACCACCTACTATACCATCAAGTTCCTGTGGCGCCTACAGATTAGTTCACTCCAAGTATTTAACTCATTTCTACTAAGGCATTTGAACTCTGAAATGGAACATTTTCTTAAGCTTAAGAAACACCTACAAGGAATCTCACTTCAGAAGAATCACTCACATTTTTAGTTCCCAATGACTGTACCCACATGCTCCTATTTTTATTAGGATATTTTGTAAGTTACTAATTATTTGTATGCCTTTCTTGATTAAGTAAATAAGAATTCAAATCACAACTTTAAGAAAAATATTATTATTTAAGGAGCATGGTATTCAAATATTTAAGGAACAACTTGCATAAATAATATATTCAAATAACATGTCTCAGAGCAAAGACAATTTTTTCCTCAGAATATCCTGACATTTCATTTTCATTTATGGTAAATAAGCAAAAAAACCCAAAACCCAACCAAGAAATGATAATTTGTATTTACTGATTAAAACTAAATTCATCTAGACCTTGCTAGAGAGCACTCAGGATGGATTCCCTAAACGAGTTCAAAACAGCCCTCTCATTTCAGCTCAAGTACAGATCTTCACTGTGCACATATTAATACAGCTTTGAAAACAATAAAAGCTATTCTCAGCAGACTTCATTTCTCTTGAAATGTGTCAAGCTGAGCTTAAAGTAATGCAGTGTGAAAAGGAGCCACATGAGCCGCCTGCCATACCACTGGGGTGGTGTTCATCAGCCCTAGAGGCACTACCTGCTACTTCAGTATCAAGTGCTAGAATCATAGAAAATTACCTCATGTTGCATCAGAGAAGATTTAGGCTGGGTATTAGGAAAAAAATCTTGACTGTAAAAGTGGTCAGACATTGTAATAGGTTGCCCATGATAGTGTTAGAGTCACTGTCTCTGAAAGACTTAAAAAACCATGTAGACATGGTATTTCAGGACATGGTTTAGTGGTTGTGGAGGTGACGGTTCAATGGCTGGACTTGATCTTACAGATCTTTTCCCAACCAAAACAGTTCTGTGATTCTATGCCTAGCAGTAATTCAGGAGTTAAATAGTTTGACTTCGACAGAAACATCTGTTTAAGCCATCTGCAAATTTCTGTCTTCTGGCCATTTGTCCACCAGGAGCTGGGCTAAAGCAAAAGGTATATTGTATATTAAGAAGTATCTGTAAAAGAAGTAGCAAAGAGGAACAAAGCAAAAAGAAAAGACAAGAAAGAGAGGGTAGAGGAACACAGAAGCATAGAAACAATAATGACATGAGGAATATCAAACAGAAGGATATTCTCAAGAGGACAAAACCTGCAGGGAAAGACTCAGAAGTAACACACAGATCCAAGCTGGAACATTAGGGCTCATGTGCAAATGAAGCTAGCTGAAAGAATGTGGCCAAATCAGAGTCATTCTCATTGGAAAAAGGGACTTTTCCATTATATCCAACAGTTTTGAGAGCAAGTCAAGCACTCAAATGTCACATTTACCTGATTATCCTCGGAAGGACAATGGAAATGGGAATCTCACCACAACTACCTATAAGCAACTCCTTAGAACGTTTGCTCCTAGTCCTACTATAAGCTAGCTACAAAGTGGTGAGTGAATTTAAGAAGCATGATCACACTTAATCCTGAAAGGATTACATTATCTCATTGCAATTTGATGTTTTGTTGTTTGGTTGTTTTGTTTTTTTTTAGCCCCAGATTGATAAAGGCTAAAACATCACATGTAGATTTTGATCTGCACTTCCCTAAAGGACAGCTGTAGACACATGGATATGGCCCTGCCACATCACCAATTTAATTTGTTATTTTTGTCTTATTGCTTCTTCTGTAAACAAAGCATATAAAGTTTACAGTCAAACTGAATTTACCCCGCTGCTTTAATATATCCACTGCTGAGTAGGATGATACAAAGTCACTAACAGAGAATAAACAACAGCTCTGAAGTCTTTCAATTGCTCCAAATCTGTCCTACACCTTTTCCTAAGAATGTGAGCAGGAAAAAAACATATTTAACTAAATGAGGAATAACTTCCTCTTCTCTACTCTGGGCCTATCTGAAAACAGGAAGTTTGGATAAACATAAGGGAATTATTAGTTCTTTTCTCACCTCTCCCTCCTCCAAATGGTTTAAGTTACTGGCATCCTCTGTATAAGCAGTTAATAAAAGTTTCCCTGGAGTTCTAAGTGCACGTGTACAATATTTAATTTCCAATAGCCAAAAGTAAAGTAATGCTGCGGGGGGGAAATTGCCTCCAAACACATTCCTGAAACTTTTTCAGAGTAAAAATAGTTGGAAATATGGCAAACCCATCTAAAAGTTTTGTTCTTGTCTTCAAGCAAATCAAAACCATTGGAGGAAGAAAAGTAGCATCTATTTGTCCCCAGCAATACATTAAAGTTTACTTTATTGACAGCAGGAGAAAACAGCTAGTTAATATTTGAACATCTGAATCATTCTTCCATGTACCTTTCTATTATGAAAACACAGACATCTTTTTAACCCTAAGAATAGCAGGGAGTGAATCATTTTGAATACCAAAATCTGAGGAAAGAATAGGGTTAGTGGTGATTTAGAACAGTAAGCCTACTAAAACATCCTACACATTCAGGTGCTGTAAATCATCATACATATTCAGGTATGCTGTAAAATATGTCATTTATAAAATATTTAATTATGTGTAATACTATGCAAATCAACATATTTAATTATACACAAAATAATTAGTTTACAAAAATAAAAGGGATCACAGAACAATTGACTTGCATTTACTTTAAAATGCTGCCCAGTGGCACTACTTTGAAACACAAACAGGGCCAGATCAACACTAGCCAAAAATACGTGTGACCCCCACAAACACTTTGCAAGTGTGGAAGAGCAAGGCCACACATTAGACCTCAGCAGACATAAGACCCTATACTTTATCAAAAGGCAAGAACTCTGTAGCCACTCAATAGAAAAAGTGCAACATTCTCAAAATTCACTTATTTTTTGGACAAAAAGTCTAACAGGCTGCTGAGTTGCACCAATGCCCCAGATCTAAAGAGGTCACAGCAGAATTTTTTCAGGAAATACGTCTGGAATACTGGCTTTAGTACATCTAACAATGTAACCTATCTTCAAACACATTCACACAGAAGCTCAACCACACACCAGCTATTCCTCTTCAATTCTGCTACTTAGCAGCCTCAATTTTTAAGAGAGTCAAATCCCCAAAGGAAGAATCTATTTTTAGCCTCTTTCTAAAAACTACAGTAAATATTCTCAGTGTCTTTATTATTCGACTAGATTTTAAACAGCAACATCAAATCTCGCCCTTTACCCTGCTACCAATAGCAGCAAACAAGCACAAGCGATAGGCTTACCCATTATTGGCCAAGCTGAGTGCAGAACTATTATTTCCACCAAACCTTATGTCTCTAACCACTGTGCAGTGTGGGGAAGAGGCACGGTGATATCTCTCTCTGAAGTTGCATGACTCAACATTTATCCCGTGACCCCAGACACTAACTACACGAAATTCTCCCTGTGTGGTTCAGCAAAACTGGGACGTGCCCAGGGCAGGTGATTTCAATCTTCCACCCTTCTACTGTGCAAACAGTCTGTAGTTTCATTATTGACATTTGCTTTCGTTTTAGAAGTTCACTAGGATTTATTTGGCATACTATCTTGTTTCACCGATACTACGCTCAGGTTTTGACAGCAGCACCTGCTGCACCAACAAAAATAAATCCCACTAAATGACTATCATAACACAATAATGCTCTAAATATATGTCCAAGTATAGGCAAGTAGATTAAGATGGACAGCCTGGAAGACATGAAAACAACATTCATTGTAACCAAGCCTACAGCCCAGGTAGAAAAGAGATAGTACTTGAGAATCGAATAGCACTAGCTGCCAAAAGTAACCTGTTCTTTTTCACTGGTCAAACTATATTTTACATTTACACAACTGACCAATGAAATTGGGATTCAGGTATTCACATATCACCCCACACAAAGTTACAATAAGGCATATTTTTCTTTCTGCAAACACAGCCTTGTTCCAGTCACAGTACGGGCCTGCTCCATGTTATTTGTTTGCACAGTTTGAAAGTATTATAAGCATACAACCCCCCACAAACCTGCCCCTCACATCACACCATTGTTAAGACAACCATTTACACTGATAAAGAGAACCTCACACACACCTTAACTTCTGGCCACCTGACAATAATATGAAAAAATACTAGTCGTTTGCGTTAGAGGTAGAGTGGCTCAAGTACTATGGATTTTCCTACTGTGCCTTGCATGCCCTGCTCAGGAACAAGCTGTCCTTCCCTCCATGCTGCCCACTGCTAGCTGTTGGGAAGAGGGGAATAAAGCAGGACAGGAGCAGACAGAAAAGCACAGTCACATCTCCTTTGCCCTAACAGCCATCACTAGCTGCCACTAGAAGGGGCAGCAAGAGACAGAGTGCAGCAATCTTAGCAGCAGGTCTGAACCTCCTGGTCTAATCCTTCAAAATTCACAATCAACACAACTGTTGTCCCTGGATGTATCCCTTAATTAAATAAGGGCAAAAAAATGTATGGGCATTATCCTAATATCTTACCATTTCATCAGATACTATAATTTGACAGAATTTCCTGAATGTTGGAGATCTTGATACCTGACACCCTCGAAACATCACCTTTGGCAAAAGTCATATTCAGCAGATTTTTATAGTTCAGGTGAGTGGTGATGTGTGCTGAAACTCTTCATTCCTCTCAGGTGAGCAGCAAAAGCATAAGTGACTAGCAGCTGAGGTCATTGCAATAGCCTAAATTCATTGACTTAATGGTCTCTGGCTTGCTCTCCTTGATTGATGAGACAACTTCAGATCAAAAGGGATTTGGAAAAAAACCAAAATCAACAAACTATCACTCCTCCATGCCCAAGGCAGTGCACAGAAGTGTAAAGTCTCCCTCTATGTTGCCTCTGTTCTATGCACAAACATCCTTAACATCTTGAAGCTTACATGGACACCAAAAATTGAATGGAACTGTCTAAAAAAAAAGAGCTTAAAAACAAGCCATGAAAACAGAAAGTTATGCACATGTTCTTTCACAGCAGTTTTCTACAATACTCACAGAAATATAAAACCATCTGTGGTGAGTATCAATACATGCACTTCCCTGTTCTACCATCACACTCTCTTTGCAAAGTTATCATAAGGGGAAGGTGAACACTCCATTGCTCAAATCAACACTAGTAGCTGGAATGTTGAAACCCAATATGAGGGGGTGTGTGCAGTAAAAATCATAGTTTAAAAAATGTATTCTGAAAAACGTAGATTAAATTAAGTCTACTACTACCATTTCAAATATTTAAAACATGGGAATCACTTCTACACTCCACAAGACAACAGCAGTGGGTATTTTTAAGAACTTGAGAGATTTTGTTGTTTTTTTTTTTATTTAGCCCAGATTTTTGGTCTTTTAGGAACTCTTCAGATTACATTTGAAATCTTGTATACAAAGGTGTAAAATAGATTTTATTTTTAAAATATAAAGATGGAAAAAAGCGTCCAAGATTTTAATGTAATAACTTCCTCAAGGGAGTAGGGCTTTAAAAACATCAAACATCACAACTGTCCATCATGTAGGCAGGCATCTCAGCAGAACTGTCAAACTATTTTTTTGCCTGGTTTATTACTGAATATTTCCCTCAAACAAGTACAACTGCAGAATGGTTGAGACAAAGCATATCTCACTTCTAATCTCCAATTCTTAAGACTCATATCTGAAACAAACCCCAGTCTGCAAGAAATTGCTTATATAAATACACAGAAGTTTGCATGCTTGCATCTCACATCAGAATCCTCCCCAGAATCATGGTATAACTTCTAAATCTCATCCTTCAGGAAAAATAAAGTAAATTGCTCACCTTACTTAAACTCTAGTAAGCATAGAACATTATGCAATCACAAGTTGTAAAACACAATACATTTAAATAGAGAGGTGATAGCTTCTCTTAAATGTAGTGCCTAACCACAGTGTATCACCTGCAGATAGTCTTCCCGACCCAGCTACAGCCCTGTGCAGGCACAGCAGCTTCCTCACATGCACAGAGACAAACCCTTAAAATGTAGGGAAGGCCAACTGCACGTCACAAGAAGCTACATGCTAATACAAAGACACCTTTCCTTATTCAACATAAAACCTGCAAAAACAAGCAGCAGAAATTCATATCATTATCAAAAGCACCTCTAAAGCCGCAAGACTTCACAATAGGAAGGTTAATTTGCATCACTTCACCATGAATCCAAATGTATATGGCAGCCAGGCGTGCATATGACCAAAATCAGTATCTATGTAATTGCTAAGCCATAAAGAGCTCATATCCTTCAAGGAGAAAAGTTTTTAAAACTGGAGGAAAAATATTACAGAGAACACAAGCCTTTGACCTCTGCCTTAAGAAGCTGAATAAATGACAACACATAAGGTTCAAAACACTTTAAAAAGTGAATTCACACAGTCGACTACAGACCCATATAGATGGCAATGGGTGGAAACTCCCATTACCACCAGACTCTTCTACTCACACCCCCATTGCTATCAGAAAAGAGGAAATGAGAGAAGTCATTTGGTGGTTAAACTCGGGAAAGAAAGACCAATGCAGCCCTGTTAAAAAGCAGGGCTGTGAAAAAGAAATCAGCAATAACTACCATGATCATATTCTGTTCTGAAATGACACTTCTATGTTAGTGATCATCTTTGCATGAATCAAGTATCTGCCATTTAAATTCAAATCAGGGACCATAGATACAGCAATTCAGCTCATAAAATATGATCACACACTTCTAAGACACTGTTTTGTACCAGTCTAACTCTGAAATCTTCAAGGAAGAAGCTCTTAGCTTCCAATACAAAATTTTCAGTTACATTTGCTGTAGAAAGTTCTGTCTCTCACTTAGAATTAATCTGTGCATGTGGAAGGATCTTCAGTCCCTTAGCATCATCATACCATGCAGAAAAAAAAAAAAAAAAAAAAAAAAAAAAAACTGGAAAAGCAGGTTTCCTGGATGGGAAAAATCCAGCTGCAAAATTTGATAGTCCATCTCCTTCCCAAAGTTTTCCTGTCCCAAAGCATTGCTTTACAATGGGTTGGGAGATACTGGGCTGTCTATCCATCTGACAAAGATATGAAGTGTAAAAGGAAACAGTCTCAAATTGATTTTAAATGTCTACAGGTACATTCCAGGAAAAAATAATCAGAGACAGTAACGTCCATGTCTTTGTGCCCATGTTGCTCTCCATATCCCTGTTTTGTGACTGACATCCTATTTTCCAGTAGTTACAATGAAATATGGCATGCCTTACCTAGGTGACACAGAGTATTGCTATTCAGTAAGAACTGCTTTTCATCCCCTTTTCAGCTCTGTTGCTTGCAAAATGTATTAATAATGCCTTGTGAGCTGCATTAGAATCTATTCTGATGAAAAAAACTCTCCAACTGTAAGAGCATTACAATGCATTTTGCACTGCTGTGTTTTTAAAAACAAGATCACAGAAAATAGTCAACAAGAAAGTCTCAGTACCAGGAAACACTTCTAAAGCCACATTTCTCTACAGTTGAGAATATTATCTGTTTTAATTCCTGGGGATGAAATCTTTACATCTTCACTTGGTCCTAATTCAACCTGAACCCACCGATTGACCAAACAAAAGCATAAGGTGCAATTCTCTTTGAATCTCAAATAATTTTCGCAGTCCAAACAAGAAAAGACTGGATGAAGTGATGCTATAAAGAACTGAACTGGAACCACAGATAACTAATGGCTTGCTGCAACATTATACGGTAGGGTCACAAACCAAAATGGACTCTCCCATACAATTTATATTCCATTAAATACTCAAAGAACATGAAATTAAATGAAATGCCTTTTAAAGCACTTTATTTTGCCAAACTTCACTGGAAGTATTGAAATGAGGAAAACTGCTTGGCCACAGTTAGCTTCTGCTTTTCTCCCTCTCATTCAAAGTAGTTTTAGTTTTGTTTTTAGAACACAACTTTCAACTGCTCATGCATATAAAGTTCTTCAGATTCCAGCATAACAGTGAAACTACATGATTTTAAATTAAGATCCTCATGCAATTTATTACAGAATTACAGTTAACCAGATAAGCCTCTGTCCCAAAGCAGGAAAACATTATTTATATTTTCCAATGAAAAAAATAAACACACTTAAGCATGTGAACACCTGTACAAATTACTAGATTATTTTGCAGTAGAGATAAAAAAGAAATGACCCAAGATGACTCTACTCCACTGCTTTTACACAAACTGTGATTATCATTATGTCCACTACATCTCTCAGTTGATAGTGATTTTGTTTCAAAATAAGTTACTTCAAATTAAGCAAACTGATGACAGGGCTCATTAATATACACATCGCAGCCTTTCAGATTTAATGTCAGACAGAACAACTCAGAGACAGCAGAATTACAGGACTGAGTAACAAAATTACAATTTCCTGGGTCCACCTTCTAGAATGTCTAACCCCTGAAAGCCTTTTCAACTCTATGGTTCCTAAACTGACAACATTGAGTAACTTCAGTGTTATCTTAGCAGTAGCAGCTGAAACGTTCTGGAAAGCTGGGCACCGAACAGGTGGGATTTTTTTTTTTTTTTTAAGAAATGACTTTGCAATCATCCAACAGCTGGGTCACAGCCTCCAGCAAGGTTCAACACCCTCAGCTGCACCCCACAACCTGCACCTGCCTAGCGAAACAGCCACGCATCACAGCATTGCAGGGGCACAAACCCCTACTCTTTTCATCATTGCTTTCATCTAGGGCAGAATGAGATCACTTGAGATGAAAACGGCAGAGTAATTACACCTGACCTGTGTGAGCTAAGAAATGATTACAAAGTTTTGCTTGGACTCCCGTTAAAGGATCATGGATGTATTTTCTCTGGTACTTACACTTCACACATTCCTGCGATGAAATCTATTCCTAAAATACCTCATTTTAACGCTAACGATTGCAGTACTGAAAGCTTCAAGGAAAAGCAAGTTCCATTACTTGGCGCACAGTACAAACTGGGGGAAAATCCCTGGCCAGGACCTTGAATACCCTGTGAAGGCCTCAGCACTTCAGGAAAGGCCACCTCTGAAGTGACAGCAGTGCTCGGAGCTGCAGCCTACCCTGATCTGGCCTCCTTATGAAAACAACATCCACAGTTTTCAAGCCACCGAGAAACATTTAAACAAAAGCCTGAAAGTCCAAGTGTAGCAGAAGGACACATGTCCCTCCTATTCAGCAGGGACACACCGAGTGCTCTCGGGCCAAGCTCCAGCTCCTCAAACCCAGATGCTTTTCACATCTTAGAGACCAGTGAACAAAAGCCCACCAAAGCAAAAAACAAACAAACAAACCAAAACAAAACAAAAAAAAACACCACTCTGAAAAAGAAAACCCAACAAACTACCTTAGATCAGTGCTTTCTCCCAAACACAGTTCAGCACTCTCAGCACCAACACGGCCCCAGCCGCAGCCCTACCTAGGGCCGCGCCAAGGCGCAGTGGGGGCCCTTCGCCTAAACCCCACGGACGGGGTATGGCACTGGCTCTCGACCAGTACAGGGCTGCCCGGACTGCCACGAAGGTGAGAAGTAAGGCGTTCGCACCTACATCCACCTCCGGCGACGGGCGAATGAATCCTAACAGAAAGACAGAGCAGTACCGACCACCACCTCCAGGCAGGCTGCCGTCACCTCCCCTCAGCACCTCCGGGGCGGGGCTGGCGGCCCGGGGGCGGCGGCAGCAGGTGAGCGCTGATCGCGGCTCGCAGCTGCGCTCCGTGGGCGGGGAAAGAGGCGGGGAGCGCCAAGCCGGGCCGGGCTGGGCTGGGCCGGGCCGTGGCGGAGATCCACTGACTGCCTTCCCTTTTCGCTCAGTTGCTAGCACGCTTTTTCGCTCGGGACGGCGCTTGAAACTAGTCGGCGGCCGCGGCCCTTGAAGGTTCTCTGGAAGCAGGTGAGTACTGGTACCTGCCTTCGGCACAGAGCACTCGGTGCCTGGCAGTTCCTGCCCCGCCTGGCGCGGGGTGAATGAGGAAGCGATACGGGTTTTGGTTCCCTCCGGCCGGGCTGGTTTCCGTGGGGCTCTCGGTGGAGAAAGAGGTGCCTGGTTCGTCCGCCGCTGTACTTAGTCCCGGTGGGTTGGACGTGAGGGGTGGGCAAGCTTGGCAGCGCCTACCGGTGGAGTTGTGGGGCCGGAGTTGGCGGGGCTGCCTCCGACACCGAAGCGCCGGCTGCCGTGGGGCTTTCTCCTCAGCCGCGCCTCCATGTTGGGCTCCGTGCCCTGGGGCGGGGGGCTGCAGCTAAGAGTACCGGGGCCCGGCCCGGCCGCGGACTTTGTCCGCTGGAACCTCCCGGTCGCCGAGTTGGGAGTTACTTCGGAGGGGGCCGGCTTGTTCGATCCGCGGGAAAGCGCGACCTTGTGCGGGGAAGGTCTGTCAGGCTCCGGCCGGAGGGACGGGCGGGCACCGCCGGAGCGTTGGCGGGAGGGAGAGGCTGGTGCCCCGTATGGGGAGATGAGGGGATCCCCTCCTTGGCAGAAACCTGGAGTTTCCTCGTAGCAGAAATTCCAAGTTTGATTATATCAAGTGTGGGGGATTTTTTTTCTTGTTTTGTTTTGCTGTGGGTTTTTTGGGGTTTGGGTTTTGTTTTTTTCCCTTTTGCCCTCCGCCCAGTCGCGTTGATTCTCGTTTTCTGCCTCCTCTACGACAGTGAGTTAGAAGCAGATGAAATGCATGGTCTTTTAAATAGTCAGGTTTCCAGCTGAACGGCGACAGACAATAAGAACTGAAGGAGCAGGAATGCCTGTTGCTTTTGTGTCCACGACGGGCTGCGTCTCTTTAAAACCAGTTTTCAGTTCATTGCTGGAGAATTCCCTGTTTGCATTAGGGTGTGAAGTATTAAAATTATGGCATTTTGTGGTTACATCTGACATCTGTTGACTTGTGGGTGACTGTTGCACCACTTCGCTTCTGGATTGTTCAAGTAATGCAGAACAGACTCTTAATCTGGACCTGGGAGGTCTTGCGGGAGATTTACGTGCAAGGGATATGTTGTCCTGTACCCCATCTCTGGATGTTTCCAGGGCAGAACTGAGTCTGCAGAAAGGTGTAACTGGATCTCATGCTATACATTTTTTTTAGAGATTTAAACTCTGAGTTAGTGTTTTAACAACTCTACCAACACTCTGTGTCAAAATCCTGGATGCAGTTGTTATGTGTTTAGTTTCTTTTGAAATCTTATTTGGGCCGTGGCTTTATACAGTCATTAGTCTATTAGCAGTATAATAAGTAAACAAATAAACTCGTCTGTTTTCCATCTGGCAAAAGATGCTGCACAGCATTCTACCTATAACCAAGATTAAACATATTTATTATATATATGTGTATATATATACAACATTTCCTGTTTATTTTAGTTCCTGAAAATGGCTGTATTTAAAAATTAGATATTTGTCTTTAGACTGATCACAGTCACCCTGAGACACTACTATAGGAACCTGTAAATACTGAATGGAAAAGCAAACAAAAGGTATAGGTGCATAGTAAAATAGAGCTTTGTGCTTTAATTTAAGAAATGGTCAAATGCTGCTATTTTTAGTTTTCTTGATTCACATAGTTTTACTCAACGTTATCTTCTTTGTAAAATTAAACATAGCAAACTTCTAAGGAAGCATGGTTATCAGAAAAAAGTGCATAACTCTTGAAACCTTAGCAGTTAAAACACTGAGACAGGCAACAAAGTATTTGGCTAGGCACTATTTGTATGGTAAACACAAAATAGTTTGGAGGTTGCATGAAAGAACTGAGTTAGCAGTACTGTGAAATGTTCATCGTACATCTTGTAACTCAGATTTAGGTATGAAGGAATTGCTGCCACTCAGTGGCTGACACAAAGGTATAGAGAGCTATGCTCTGTTACACAGCTCCGGTGTGTGTGTGCTTAATGAGTGTGTCATAACTTAATGACTTGGTGAACGTGTGTGAGATAATTGATCAGGAAGATGTTCGTACTGTTCTCACCAGACAAGAGCTCATTCTAAAACTCTGTTTCCCTTTTGGATTTAATGAATTATCATCATGCACCTCTTCATTAGGCATAATTACACAGTAGGGCCGTAATTTTCTTATTGAAGGGAACAGTGGAATAGCATAATAATTTTGCTTTTTTTTTTTTTATCTCACAGCATACTTGAGAAGATACTCTATAAAGAAGGAATTATTTTTAAACCAGAAACTATTTCTAAACTAGGGAGGTCAGGAAATTTTTCAGCTACTTTTGTTCACGAGAAATCTTTAGATAAATCTCCCAAAGAAAACTTGGCTATTTGATGATATGTAGATTGAGGAAACAATAATAAAACCTGGAAAGATGACATCTTTTATTAACATAACTGATTTCCTGGGAAAAGCACAGACTCTTTCAGGCCTCCCAGTCTGTTTTGATGTCTGAAAGCTACAGTCATTACAGTTAGACTTCATGTCAAATGGAGTACTTCAGAGCTTAATAGATTAACCATTCCTCCTGGTTGCTGTCTGAAGCACTTTGCTCTCACCCTCCTCCGTGCACAGGTACAAATCCTCTGCTCTGTGGATGCATTGCTTGTCCACAGCTGAAGCTCAGCTCTGACTACTGCTCCTGAAAAGAGACCTCTTCCTCACCTCTCACTACACAGCTACACTGCAACTAGAGGTGGGACTCTATAGAGTCATAGAATGATTTAGGTTGAAAGGGACCTCAAAGATCATCTAGTTCAAACCCCCTGCCATAGGCAGGGACACCTCCCACTGGAATAGGTCGCTCAAGGCCTCATCCAACCTATCCTTGAACACCTCCAGGGAGGGAGAAGCCACAACCTCCCTGGGCAACCTGTTTTACCACCCTCATGGTAAAGAACTTCCTCCTAACATCTAGTTTAAATCTCCCCTCTGCCAGTTTAAACCCATTCCTCCTCGTCCTGTCGTTACAAGACCTTGTAAATAGTCCCTCCCCAGCCTTCCTGTAGGCCCCCTTCAGATACTGGAAGGCTACTGCAAGGTCTCCTTGAAGCCACCTTTTTTCCAGGCTGAAGAGGCCCAACTCTTGTAGCCTGTCCCTATAAAGAGAGGTGCTCCAGCCTTCTGATCATCTTCATGGCCCTCCTCTGGACTCACTCCAACAGTTCTACATCCTTGTAGTGGGGGCTCCAGAACTCTACACAGTACTCCAGGTGGGGCTTCACAAGAGCAGAGTAAAGGGGGAGAATCCCCTCCCTTGCTCTGCTGGCCACACTTCTCTTGATGCAGCCCAGGACATGGTGGCTGTCTGGGCTGTGCACACACTGCCAGCTCATGTTGAGCTTTTCGTCAACCAAGATCCCCAGGTCCTTTTCCTCAGGACAGCTTTCCAGCCATTCATCACTCAGCCTGGATTTGTGCTTGGGATTGCACTGACCCAGGTGCAGGACCTTACCCTTGGACTGCAGCACATGCGGATGTATCAAAGTTCAATTCTATCCAGCTGTTCTCCAGTGAAACTGCAGCAGCACAAGCCTCAATGTGGCTGGTACAGTGTAAATACTTCACAGGTGTTCACCAGCACTGAGGTATGTGCCTGTTCTGAGTTCATTGACACAGGTATTTAAGATCTCTAAAGCTAACTCAGGTGTGCCTCTTCATGATGCAGTCCAAATGTGTTATGTACCAATAGTCCACAATCCCCTCCATTGCATTTATTAAATATATACTTAACATATGGTAAAAAGATTGGAAGAAAGGAATAGACTTGGGATTGAAATGTTTGTTGCAGATGAGCCTGAGCTAAGTGAAAAGATGAGGGGTTGTACCTGTGGAGTCTGGGGTCCAATTGATTTCATTAGGAACCAAATTCTTCTGTTAGTCATCCACAGATGAAAAAGGTTGTGTGGTTTTTTTTTTTTTTCCCCCACTCCGCAATTATCCTTACATTAAATGCAGCTTCTCTGTTGTGGTTATCAGGGTCTGTCTACAAGGCATCTAAAAAGCACCAAAACAGCAGTAGCCGTCTTTACTTTTTTAAAAACTGCTTTCCTTGCTCCAAGACAAAATATGTCATCTTCCTTTGCCTGCTTAATCTGAGTCCAGAATTTGGTTCTGTAGAGCTCTATGTGGAGCCAAAGGATGATAAGCAGGAATAGGAAAAGGGGGAGAGCTGCTTGTGCCCATTCAGAGCTATTTGGATAGCACATTAGAAGTAATCATTCTGCATCCTCTTGGCTGTGCTTTTTGCAAAGACGCAATTAACGGAGATGAGTCTGGGAGGGCTCTTTACAGCCTTGGTAAAATAATGGTGAAATGGCTCGTGTTATGTTCTCATTTACAAGGCAGTTATTTCAACCTGTACGAGATTTTATGCTTTCTTAAAGGGCTGTTACCTCTCTGAGGCAGACCTACCCCATTAGGCTTTTTTGTGATGTTTGATTTTGCAAAAGTCTTCTCTGTAGGTAGTAGTGTACTGCCTGTAGCTCTGTAGGGCCACTTAGATGATGTATATACTGCCTGTAGGACTAGAAGCTGCACCAGTTTGCTATCTGTATTACCAAAGGCACCAGGAAAAGCTGAGAAATTAAAGATTTGGCAGTTGAGCAATGGGGACCTCTCAACTCTGTCCTTGGCAAGAGTGGCACAAGACTTTTTTCTGGGCTGATCTAGACCAGACTCCATTATTACAAGTAATACTGACACAAAGAATGGATGTCTGATATGTATATCTGTATGTTTCAGATATTTTCTGTTGGCTTTTTCTTGTTAACTGAAATGTATGCACATGGAACATTGTGTGTACCTTTCAGGGACAGAAAGGTGTCCTGGCATCCATGAAGTGTTTTGAAAGAGCTGTTGCTCTTTCCTGATTGATGAGAGATTTGACAGTTTCTGACCAAAAGATGGAAGTGATGTAGCACAGGTGTATATCAATAGCTGCAAATCGAAGAGGCAGGTAATAAAATCAACTCCTAAAAAATATTTCTCAAGCTAAGAAAGGGCATAAACCCACAGACTACATTTTGCAGTATCCTCTTAGCAAAGTTAATTCCTTTGGTAATCCCTTTGCCATTGAGTGTAATTCTCTATCTGAAGAAGTAGATTTAAGAGTATTAAAGCATAGTTGGTGTTCATTTAATAATAAACACGATCCATAAAGTTTGGAAGTGACCATTACAGAAAATGAAGCTGATGCACATTGAACTTGTAAGCCTTCTATGATAGTTGCCTTACTGTTAAGGGAGGAAGGTGTGTGCTTGGTGTCTGAGCATTTGATCAGCCAACCATCAAAAATCAATAAAATATAAATAAATAAGCAGCACCTCTTTGTATGCCCCTGAATGGGATTATCTTGAATTCCAAGATGCTACTCACTTTTGACTATAAAACAGATATGCAATATATATTTCTACTCCACTATTCCTATTACTTTTCCTTGAACTGTGAGCAAACTGGTCTTGTTTGGTTGAACTGTAACCAAGTGCTTTCACTTTTTGCCCATTGATAGTAAGGGTGAAGTTGGGATAGCTTCTAAAACTCATTAATAGGTCAGGGTGTCATTACTCTTGGTGTTTTGTGTGGTGGAGACTACTAAAACAAGCTCTTCCCAAGCAGCTTAGTAAAGGTGCACTTCTTTGTTGAAGTGGTGTCTGGGGACTGAAGTCCTTTCCCCCTCACTGGGCTCAGAGGAGTTGTCAGGGTTGTCTGAATTAGTATCTTTTCTCATCTTCTGGATGCCTGAAAACTTTAAAATGGCATCTATGTTTGTGCATGAATGGCTTCAATTTGCATTATGTTTAGTGTTTTCCCGCCTCATAAATGATTTCAGTATTTATAGACTTGGTTTGCTCCCCAGTATAAATATAGCATATCTTGAAACTTATGTGGTAAATCTAAGCTTCAGCCTCAGCTCTTTTCCCACCCCTGAGCTATGAAGTCATGCATGCTGCTGATTTGGAGCTGAAAGCCTAGGCCTGCGATGGTTTAGCCTCACTGTTTGTTGTGTGACAAATCTGTAATGATGAGATGATAGAGAGAAAACTGTATGGTTTTTTTTAGCACTCAAGTGTGAGGTCACTTCTGGAGTGTTTGAAAATACTGTTGTTTTTTTTCCCCCCAAACACCTATTCGTTAGAGTATTTGATTGTCATATTGTCTGGTTTCTTGAGGAAGTGCAGTTTAAGCCCTGCCTTAGCTTCTGCCAAAGGAACTTGTGAAATGTGCGTGTTCAGTCAGTATCACTTTGTTCCTCATCATACTGATGATGCCTGATTTATTTCAGTGCATCAGATGTATCAATATTCAATATGAGGAGCAGCTTCAGGGGACAAGGGTTTTAGTTTGTGATACCAGATTTTTGCTTCTGATATTAAGCTCTTTTTTTTTTTTTTTTAAACTCATAGCAAGATTTTTTAAAGTTTTAGATACTTGAAAAGGTGATAAAAAATGTCTCTTGGCCAAATTCAAGGTTAAGCTTGGCTTCTGCAGTCTGCCTTTTTCTGGGAAATTCCCCTGTGAGTACAAAAGCAGTGTAGCTAACCTATGGCTAACAGATTGTTCAATGGTTGAACTATGCTTTTCTAGGAGGAGACTGTGTTTGATTCTTGTTTGAACAAAATAGGAATTCTGTAATTCTTTCTTAGAAGAAACCATCCTTCTTTTTGAAAAAAAAAAAAAAATGATAGGAAGATACAGTCCAGCTGCAAGCAAGTAGGGCATGTTGCATGTTCTTATCTTGTATTCTCAAGGAAAATGAATAGACAGTGCAATAACTTGGAAAGACTGTCATGTTTGAAGTATGACCCTGACTGCCCTGTATATTTTATCTCAAAAATTTTCATGGTATGTTTTGTAATGCCTCTGGGCAATTGCATTTTGTTAGCATGACTGTGTAACCAAACTGAGTATTTTGGACTTTACTGATTTTGTTAGTGCCTGCTGAACTGGAGAAAACACTTTATTTGCTAAATAACACAGTTGTGAGTCAGAATATTTTACTGGGAAACATTTGTGAAATTAAGATTTGTTCTTGCTTATTAAAAAGAAAGTATTCAATGTATATTCCTGTAAGAGAGAGCACCAACAGCTGACTTTCATCATGTAAGTGCTGCCAGGATCTTTCATTTTGATAATGAACTTTGTTCCTTTTTTAGGTTGAATAAGAAAACTGCATTTGAAACCTTCAGTCCTACAGGTGTCTCTGCATGTGAATAAGTTTATTTCAGTATTGATAGATACCTGGATTTGGGTTTCTTAGAGATTTTTTTTTTCTTTTTGATAGTCTGGTCCTTGAGCTCACTGAGCAGTGATGAGCGAATTTCCACATCTACTGTACTGGTCTGTTAATGTTGTGTTCATGCTGAGCTATGAATTGCACAACACCAGCTTAGCTGTTTCCTTGTGTGCCTGTTGGTCAAATGTTGTAGTCTTTACTGAACTCAAATATTCTTGTTAATGACTTGGAGATGCTAATTGCCAAATATCCAGAGCAGTTTTGTATGTTGGGAAATTATGTGAGCTCTCTTGTATTACATTTGCTTGTGTTCCTTAATAACTTACAGGAGCTAACACTTAATGATTTCTGTTTGACAAGCTTTATCAAGGAAGCAGCATCCCAGGGGTGACAGCTAAACTCTTTCAGGTAGTTTAAGAACTAAAATGCATCCAGTTTTGCTTTGATTTGAATGCAGCGGACCATCAGCATTGGGACTTGTCTTCTCCCATTCTCTCAGCTAAAAAGCAAGTCTCCAGCACCCACAGTTCCTGGTTCCTTCAAACCTAGCACAAGAATTAGAGAAGGACAAGTAAAACCAGGGATCAGTAGACAGCCCTTGTGTTCTGCTTAGAAAAATATAGTCAAGGAACTAGAGAGGGCAAAGACAACATTTGAAGCGCTGTTACAACTTTGGCAGGTATCCTGCCTCTTCCTTTGACTTGTGAAGGAAGCATCTTTTGCTGTGCAACTCTAGTGAAGTCATTGCCTTGTGGGACTGGGCCTCAAAGAGGAATTTTGTGAGGGAAATGTTGCCAGATACTCTTTTCCTAGTAGATTATTTTTTGTAACAGGCCTTTTTGAAGAAGCATGTGGTTTGGACCAAAGGATTTATAGGTCTCCTTGTTAATCCCCACAAGGTGTGCATTAGATTTATAGGTTGTTTTTTTGGTTTTTTTTCCTCCCTTAGACCCTTACAGTGAGGAAGCCTATGATCAATTTATACCTCTCATCTCATCCATAATTGAAGAGTAGCTGTTCTGTTGGCAAAACCTGCTTCATTGCATATACACTTGAGAATATCTTAAATATATCAGGTTCTCCAGAATCTAACTCCCCCCATTTGTTTGGTCTCAGTAGAGGTTGGGGTTTTTTTCTACAGGAAGTCAGGGTGTGGCAGTGTCACTCAGATCGGCTTGCCCAGTGGTCTCAGTGCGGTCTTCCCTGGCTGAGCCATCACAGCCTCAGTGCAGGGTCACCAGAATTGCATGTCTGCAGGAGTCTCTTCCAGTTAAGGGTAAGTTTTGTTGCATTTGTGCAACGTGCTATAGCACTGCTGACATTGCATGTGAAGACTTTCTATTGCTATCCTAGGTAAGCACTTTTTTGTGTAGATATCTGTTTATTTTATCTGATGCTAGAACAGTTTGCATCTGAAGTGGATGATAATGCTCTGTCACAGCCCATGCTGGTTTCCCAGCAAGCCTTTCCACAGTGCTCTTTCTTAAAAGGCTAAGTTGTTGGATCTGTACCACCAAGTTCCTGCACCACAGACACCCACCCCATGTATCCACTGAAGGAAATATAGGTGTCATCAATGAGGGAAGGCTGCCACTTAGGCAAGGAAGTTGATGGATTACTCTCAGAAAAGCAAGTGGGGGAGAGAGCAACAGCACGAGTATAGAGAGAGACCTAGAGTGCGGCAGGAGCAGCACAGCGCAGTATGGTGAGAACTGCCTGGCTATGTGATCCTGTTCGATCTTGTTGCACCATGATTGTCAAAGGGATGCTGCCAGACTTGGTACTCTCAATTCATCCTCCTGCGCTCCAGCTCCTCTCCAAAATTTTGCAACTCAAGTGCTTGCCAGTGGGGCTGGGGTAGAGAGAGGAAGTGGAACTCTGGTGTGCTATTGTATTCTGTCTTCTATTTCAGTTTGATGTGCAAGCTTGCTTATTTCTAGCAGCGCCACTAAAATTTTCAAGGCAATGCCAAAGCTTTAGTATAATCTCTACTCATCTGTCAGGTTGGTTTTCTGACCTATTTAGGCTATTGCAGTTTGGACTCAATGTTGCTTTCCTTTTCCAGTGGGTGGCAGCTGAAGCAAAGAGAAATGTTTATTTGCTTGGAAGTTTATGTAGATATATATATAAGGAATGGGAAAAGAAGCCAAAACAGTCTAGCTCTTTATTAGCTCTCCCTATGCTGAGTTCTTTTTTTACTTCATATCCTAGCTGGAGAAAAGTACAAATCAAAGGCCCTCTTGTGACCAAAATCTGCTTTTAGTTTCAATCTCCTTTACTTCTTGTCTGTTGTATGTTTCCTTATTCTCTTACTGGTTAATAGCTGAGCCCAGTCTTTCCATCAGAAAAGCCTTGCAGTGTGTAAGGCTAATTTCAAAACTTCTTGCAACAGTGTTCAACTTCTCAGATCTGAATTTTGATTTTTAAATATAACATGTAGCAGCATTCCTTTCTCCTTTGAAAAAACAAGTCTCAGCAGGAAGTCTTCAATGCTGATTCTCAGAAATTTAATATTAATTATAACCTTAATATCTGTTTCTTTGAAGGGCTTAATTTTTGGCTGAAAAGTGCTTTCATGCATGTTTCTTCTATAGTATTAGTGTCTGTCTTATTCACAAATGAGTTTGACGTACATATTATTGAAATGGCTTACTGGATTCCAAATTCTGCTTAATTAAAGTACATATTAATTAGTGAATATATAATTGTAAGTAAAACATAAATTAAGTATATAATTATAGGAATACAAATACATTTTTAAATGTATAAATTACCACATTTTAAAATGTGGTAGAGTTCAGGTTAGATCTATTTTTTAACATTTCAAGAAGTACATATATCAATGCTGCAAACAAAAGTCAGGTTGAGAATTGGTTTTCGATCATGGAGCAGAATTTTGTGCACTTTAAGAAGAGCTATATTGTACTACTTTCATTTTGCATTATTATTTTATTTTATTTCCAAGCTAATAAACTATTAAGATATTGATCTCAGTGCTTTACACTGTGGATAAATACTTAATGCTGCATAAAAAGCTGGAGAAGACCTTCGATATAATGATTTTTCTTTTCCCAGGGATGAACCAGCAGATTGTCTTCTATGATACATGATTATAGCTATAACTTACCAATTAATCTCCCTCCATCATCTCACCAAAGAAAATGAGGTCTTATATATGTATTTAGTGTGGCTAGGCCAATATGTATTTAGTTAAATTGGATAACATTGTTATAAACGCCTTTCACCAGTTTTACTTTATCCAAACTAAGTCAGCTTATCATAGCTAAGCCTTGTCTAAGTGCATGTGGTGCTCCACTTTGTCTGATGCAGTTAAATACAATAGCTTATGCAAACAGGATAATTCTAAACACTTATAAAGTGATTTGCCACTTCTGTGCATACAAGTTCTGCTGCTGTTGGAGCAAAGTTCAACTTGACTGATAGATGACTTGTAAAACTATTTTGAACTCAAACTGGAGAAATAGCCTGGAAGAAACCTTTCTACCTCTTCTGGCCACATGAAATAAATTATGATAAATTAATTATCAGAGCAGCAAGAAATTGAGCTTCATCTGATTGATAAGAAAACTGATTTTGCTTATCAGCAGTACTCTTTGGCTGTAATGACCTAAAATGGAAATACTTCTTTAAAGCTAAAAATACTCTGAAAGCTGTGACATAGTATGTATTCAGTTTTGTCAAAGGCAAGCAGTCAAAAAGAAAATAACCTTTTTTTTTTTTTTTTTTTTTTAAAAAGACTTTATAACAACATTTCCTATGCCTATAATGGAAGTCAGTCAGTAGGGAAAAAAAAAAAGAAGTTTATTTTTTGTTCCTTAAATGTAACTGTCAATTACTGTATCATTTGCTTGAAAAATTGCTGTGCACGTTTAATGACAGTGAGGAAAAAGGCTCTAAATTCTTTTAAATTGTTTGATACAAACACACGTAGTGATAGCATGCTTGAATGTTGGAGATTTTTTACTTATTTGGAGGGCTGTGGAAATATTCTATCAGTATTTCTTGTCTAGACTTCAAAAGTCGACTTGTTACAGTTTTCGCTGTCTTTTGTTTCTCGTTCATAAATCAGATTTTCTTGCTCCTACTTCAGATCACTTTCAGGTGAATAGACTGATTCTAATACTAAAGAAGTTAAGTGAGACTTAACAGAGGGATGTTTTATTTATTTGCTTTAAACAAACCATGACAGTTACACAGCTCTGGTTTGAATTAACAGCTCTCCAAGCTAGGCTGTAAGCTTAACGCTTCTCAGACACTCTGGTGAGGCATGAATACTCAGTTACTTCAAAGAAAAGACAGCCATATCTAGCATTTTTTCTTCTTAAGAGCACAAAAAAAGGATGCCAGACTCATATAATTGGAAACATTTCCTTCAGGCAAGGTGTCCCAGGCAGACCTAGATGGAAGAATATGTCCTTTTTCTACTGTGTTTTGTTGTGATTTAGTTACTACGAGCGCCCTGCCGCCAAGTAAGAGTTAAAGGCGACTTTAAAACACGCCTGTTTTATGCTCATGATACTATTCCTGTGGTCCTTTAGCTCTTATTTGGCATTCTAGTGGACAAAGTTGCACTACGTAAATGCAGAAGAGCATTTCCTAATGTCACTATCCTATTTTTCCAAAGTCTGCTTAATACCCCTGTGGAATTGCTTAACCATTAAATCTCCAAAGTAATTTGTTAGGAAATCTACAAAGCTACAAAACACTTTGCAGTACACCCTCTTCTGCACCTGGTGACTGTTTTAAAGCTCATGTGTAAGTGCCATAGCATAGCTCTATCTACGTGCATGAAGCAGTGGAGGAAAGCAGCGGGGAAATAATAGAATTTGGATTTGGGACTCTGAAGAGATATGACAGCAAGAGTGATTTTATATTGGGTAGCAGAATTGTTCTGCTTCTGCTTGACCCTCTAATATGTTGTGCAGTTTGGGTAAGTTCCTTGGCTTGTTGCTTGCCCAGGTCATGAGTAATGCCTCACGTTTTCTTCAATTGTCTGTTTGGTGTTCCTATTGTGGTAGCTTGAGTGCAGATGCCTGGTTGGGGGACCCTGTGTGGGCTGTCATCCTGTGTGCTCTGGTGCCAGCCCCATCTCATGCAAGGCAAATAAAGAGCTGTTTGACTGTGTTACTGCTCTTAGTTCTCATCCAGCTTCTTAGAAGAGATCATGCTGAGCTCAACCCTGTATGCTGCAAAGAAATCCCCACTTCTAGCCTCACACTGCCTGAGCTGTTCACTGTTGGAAGCTGGAGAGATTTCCTTGTAATCGACAGTGTCAAGTATTGCATCAAGGCTAGAAACCAAAATGAAGGAATTGTTTCTGCCAACACTTCAGGAAAAAGCAAATAGTTTCAAGACTTTAAGTTTTCTTATGCATTTTTTTGGACTTAATAACATTTCTGAGGGATTTCTTTTCCTTGAAGTTAGGATATACATGAAGCATTCCCATCTTTTGTGCACGTGCAAATGTGTTAATAAGACAGGGACGAAATGAATAACAGAGAGGGTTTTATCATCTCTGAAAAGAAGCTGGAAAAGCTTTTTAGATTCATCTTTCCACAGATTCCAGCTAGGTTCTTGCTCAGCATCACTTGAAGCCATGTTCTGACACTGCTGCTCTCTAGAAGCAATTACAGAAAACAGAATAGCAGCATCTTCTCATCCTCATATTTACCTGAGATAATGGTTGGCTGAGACTGCAAATCTTCACAGTCAACTAAACAGAATTTCTCTTTTTGAGTCTTGTGAATGCTTGACCTCAGAAATAGCAAGAAAAGCATATTCTTGTTATCTATAAGCAGAACCTTTTCCTGTTAGAGAAGAAACACAGTAACAGGGAAGGTGGAAGCTGTGGGCAGCCCCTGTTGTGAGTTTGGTGCAGCCACGATCTGGAGTCATAAGTTGTAGATCAAAGACTTGGGAGATGGAAGCCTGTCCTCTAAGCTTCTGAATCTTTATATGCAATGTACATAAAATATCGCTTCCCCCCCACCCCAAACTTTCCTCAATATTCCCATACTGTACAGAATTACCACTCTTGTAATTTCATTTTCAGCTTGAACAGCTGGAGGTGGAAGGAGTTGGCTGAAGAACCTTTGCACCATGTCTCTGGTAGTTACATCTCCCTACAAACTCAGACAATGCAATTAAAATTGCTTTGTTTTCTTTGTAAATGTATAGTGCCAAATGACATCAGATGCATATGACATTTATAAATAACCTGTGGTGGAATTATTCTTACAGCTGAGCAATAATAAGTACAGCTACAAGTGGTTAATAATGTCCTTAGCAAGCAATGTATTAAGAGGGAGTAGGCTAGTTGCTTCTGTTCCTTTTAATGTGGATCTTGGAATCCAGAAGCAGGTTGGCTCTCACCATGTGTTTGATAGATATATTTCTGAGGTGGTTCCCACATTGTTTATGTATGGAAGTTGTTGAAATTCTGAACTGGCCTTTTGGAGAAAAACAGTAGTGCTCTGGGCAGGCTCCGTGTGTTCAGGTGCTGCTGAATACAAATAAAAAAACAATATAAGCTTTGACTTTTTTGAAGATGTTTGGCTCCATGCTCCAACTGTGCAAATCAAAACATTGCATTCTTTATAGGTCAGGAGAAAGGGCTGAAGCAGTAGCAGTGACGTGGCTGGCAAGTTACTTAAGGGATCTCACAGCAACGTAAGGGGCTTGCAGCTGCACCAGTGAGAGATGGCGAGAGCCCCCAAAAAGGATCTGAAATGAACTTTACAATGCTAGTTACATTCAATGCTACAAGCAACCCAGCAGGGAAAGCAAAATGCAGTTCTAGTTCATAGCCCAAGGAAAAGCCAGAAACCTCTGTACTTCAGAATAGAAAAAGACTGTCAGAGTGAGGATGACCAAGAGTATCTGTTGCTCTAGACTTTGGTTTTCCTACATGTATTCAAATATTGTACAGCCCATCATATCAGGAAGGAATTAAATAGGTATTTGGCCTCACCAGACTTTGAACAATATCTGTGTAGAAACATTGAAGGCAGTTAAACCATTTTTTCTGTTCCTGCAGATGAGCTCAGAAAGATCTTGATACAGCCATCATTTATCTGGCCTAGTAGCACCATCACTGACCTAGAGATTCAAGAATGAAATTTCCCTGGCTTTAGCCAGACAGCCCATTTGATTTCAATGTTAATGAAAGCAACAGGGTTTTTTCCTTCTGTTTTAACCACTTCATTGCACCTATTAAGGCCAGTATTCCTCTACCTCCTTTCCCTTAAAAAACAACCAACCAACAAAAACAAAAAACAAAAACAAAAAAAAAAAAAAAAATCCCAAACCTAAACAAATGAACAAAAAAGCCGAAGCCAAAACCCCCAACCTTCTGTCATTTTCCAGCTCAAAGCAGCATCAAAATTACATTTTGCTGTTTCAAGAAAGAGACATGAAATTAAGACTCAAATTCTGTGCTTTGAAAGGTGTTTTCATGTGACCTCTCAGTTTTAAAAAGTGTGTTTCACAGAATTGTTTCAAACTCACTTTTTAATTTTGTATTCCTGTGTTCTACTTCCTTATCCCACGATTTTTATTTCTGTGTTTTGCTGGAAAGCCAGTAACAATTCGATACTCTTACCTAAAAAATAATTTATACAAAGGTCTGCAATGAAATCTTTTAGATTATGAAGCTCCAAAAAGCTTTGTTTTGCTGTTGCCCTGCTCATGCTCTTCCTTGACTTTCGGTTTCTGCTGAACATAAGGATACTTAAGTAGCAAACATCAGGAAACTGATTCTAAGAAGCTTCACTGGGTTAATCTGGCTCTTATTTTATTCCTTCTAGAAACTGATGTCAATTCACTTGTGCTCCTAGGAAACTTAACACTTCCATGGAATCCTTTATTAGAATAAAAGACACTTCCATTGGTAATACTGGCAAGAAACAGTATAGTGCAATTTAATGAATTTATGAGATGAGTCATTAAGTCATCTTTCTGTATTGTTATATGGAAACTTCAGGTTTTACAGGTATCCCAATTTTGGAGAAAAAAAGCAACTGACAGTCCATGAAAATGTGTGCAGTTTAAGTATGTGGTTTACATAGAAATGGGTGGTGAAACTCCAAAGAAAAAAATGTGATGTGGTAAAATGTATTTTAACCAAAATTGTCTGTCATCCAAAAGAATGGGAGTGTTTGGGATTTTCCCCACTTTTTTGTTCTTCTGAACAAAATCCATTGTGCTATTGCCAAGCCCTTCACAGTTTCCAGCATGCCCAATAATTAGTTTGCTTGTCCGAATCCCCTCAAAAGAGCAACTTAAAGCATTTTTCTTTCTCATTGCTAAAGTTTTGTGTTAACCTTTCCAAAGGGTGTTTGTTCAGTAGCTAGTGATACAGGAGGTAGCACAGTGAGCCGACAGCCAGAAGTTGCTCATAGCTGGAGGTTTTTCCCTTTCAAAAGACTGTAACTTCAACAGAGCTGTGGGTACTTGCTGTAACGTTCAGAGCAACTGTGCTCTGATCAAACAGTTCTGCAAGTGTGTACAGTTTTCCACTTCGAGCCTGTCACTCTTCATGCTTGTGTTGCATAGTGAAATACTTCAAAAGATGTGATATGACATTAGTGTGAAGTGTAAGGGTGTACAAGTAGAGTCATGTATTCCTGTAGAACCCTACCTTTGGAAATATATTTGGGTATAGAGTTCTGGTTCTTTCACAGTAGCTGTTTTGTACTTTGCAGTTAGGTTTTCCCCTGTTTGAAAGGGTCTTTGTTACACTCTTTGGCTCTTCTCGTCATTGATATACAGGGCTGAGGTTTTCCTGTTCAGGGAAAAACTGGCTAGACTTACCATGCTTTTTTCTAATAAAGCTCATAGAGTAGAGTGTTGTCTTGGAAAATGTAACAGATTTGGTTTTGTTCAGCTGGTGTGTTTTGGACCCTCACCATGTTCTCATTTATCTCTCACTCACAGAAACGCTCTAAAATGCAGCCATTTAATCTTTTTTAGATTAAAAAGCCTTTGTTAGGTCTCCAGAGTTTGATGGCTGATGCTTTACTGTATGCTTTAATCTATGCTTTTTTGTTTTGCTTTAGTATTTTCCCCCAGTGCCTGTGGAAACATTTGAAGTCCTGATTGTTCTCAGGGACTAATGCTTTAAAGAGTCAAGTTTGAAAAAGGTCTCTGCTAGATTAGTGCAGCCATACATACGTTTTGCCTCACGTTGTAAAATTTGTCTCTGTTAAAGGCACAGCTTTAATCATTTGCTTTCTGCCTGTGAGCCGGCTCTTTGTGAACAAGGAAAAGATTTCTGGTGATGCTTTTGATGGAATAGGATTCCTCTATTGTCTGCCCTCCACCTTGCTTTGTGTCATTCATATTCTTGTTACTGTCTGTGTTGAGGATATTTAGGTGCTATAAAATTGCAGCAGTAGTAAGAAGCTTGTGCCTCCTTGTCAAGCGCCATGAGTACCAGTTCAAATAATGTTTCTTGACCTCAATGTGAGTGCTTAAGAGAATGAAGATCATGCAGTTCAGTTTGACTGTTGTGGAAAGCTTTTCTTCTGTGTCTCTGCCCAGTTTATCTGGAAAAGCAGAAAAAGTTTTGAAGCTACAAGGTTCGTTTAGATGGATTCTTCGTGGTTTTGCTCAGTTCTCAGCTGTTATTTCCTGGCAGGTGCAAGTGCTGTGTCTACTTCCTGAAGACTTGATCGCTGTGACTTAGATTTGTCTTAGCCTGGGTCATAAAAGTTGTAGGCTATCTAAAAGAGAACTCGTATGTCTGGGAGGGTACTACTGATGAAAAAGCAGTAAATGAGGTAAACAGTAAATCTACAAAATATTTCTTTTGTTCTTTATTGTTTGAGTTAATAGGGTTTAACTCAGTAGAGTTAGATGCTTGCGGTTAGGCTGTACTAGGGGCAGGTAGGAAGAGCAGATTGTTGCGTTTCCTGAGAAAACAAAGTCCGTGCTTGTTGGGTTAGCACATTACTCATCTGCTACCTGTGTATTCAAGGAAGAATCTCAGATACTCTGCTGAAGTGAATCTATGTCCTGCCTAAGCATAGTTAGATGCAGCTCATATTCAAGAGTTTTAGAAGACAGAATGAAATCCTTGCCAAGTATGAAAGACAGGTATGACAGGTGACTACTCTTGGCAGACAACTTCATTTATTATACAGCTATTTGAAGTGGCAAACTTCCAAGTTTCCACTTATAAAAGAAGATGATTGCCTAACAAGATCACTGAGAACAAGGACTACGGTAGGGTAGAAATTATGTCCTTCTGCCCTTTGTATCTTTTTATTTCATGATTTTCTGGAAGGACCCACTGGGCTGTAGTCATACCAGTTCCAGACACTGTGTTGGTATCTCCTGTCTCCCATTACCCACCAGAAAAATGATCTTTTGAAATGTTGGAAAAAAACCCAGTGAAGATTAATATGCAAGCTGCATCTGGTCCAGTCTGTAGTTATATGTAGCTTCCTTAAATGTGTAAAGGATGGAGGAAGCTGTTGTGGTTGTTTTATTTCTTTCTTTCTTCTTGTCCTTTAGTTCTGTGGGAATTGTGTTTTTATTTGTTTGTTTATTTGCTGAAACTTCTCTGAAGATAGTGTCAGTAATTTTCTTCTCCTTTGTATTATGTTTGTGATTGCAGTAACTGTTTTTTTTCCAGAGAATTTTCAGAAGAAATTAAATTATCCTCATGAAAAGGAGGGAAAAATCTTATAGGAAAAAGTAGGAGATTCTCATCCATTTAAGATGCTGATCTCTTCAGAGTACATTCCAGGATCTGGAACTTCTAGGACCTGGAATTTTAAGGATGAAACTTAAAAGACTACTTGCTCCCTTTGAGTCAGGAAATCTGCAAGGTCTCTGAAGCTTCAGTATGGTGATTAAAATGAGACATAGTTGTAAGTGACTGAATACATGTCTACTAATCAGAGCTGTTAAGCAACTTTAATGGAGTTTGCTAGCAGTTGTGTCTGTAATGTGTGTCAGAGACTATTATTGCTGTTCTGGATGAATCATTTTTGTAACAGAGGTCATATCTTCATTTGTGATTGTATTCGTAAGTACACAGATCATGGGAACCACCTATTAACTATTTCTGCATTATCTTTTTCACTGTCTCATCATTCAAAAATGTGTTTTCAAAGTAAGAGGAGCAACCTGAAAGAAGCATGTGCTTGTATAGGTTAAACTGCGTGCATTCATATGTCACACTGAACTATTTGTGATACACAAATAATGGATGTGGAATCAAGTGTCAGCTTCCAGAAAAGTTGCTCAGTGTTTTCTCAGAAGGCACCATCCTTCAGCTTCCTGGCAAAAGAGGAACTGCTGCTTGGAAATGAGCCAATGATCATTTAATGAAATTCTACAGGTCAAATAATGTTCAGCACTCAGTGAAAGATTAAACAAAAACCCTGTAAATTTCTGGTTCACTGCTGCTTTTAGGTTTTGTGGATTTTTTTTTTTTTATTTTTTTTTGTCTTTCTGAAACAAAAGACCCCCAGCTGCCCTCACAAAAAGATAAAGAGCAACAAAATAAAAATAAAAAGAAGATATTAAAAAAGGCCTGGATTAGTGTCTTGAAATGGAGCTGAAGTTTGTTTGTCCATGCAGAATTCTTGCATAAACAACAGGCTACAAATGTAATAAGCATAGCTCCCTTCATGACATTTTTAACATCCTCTACAAAATCCTCCATGTTACTGAGTTTTACTCCAATGACTTTTCTCCCCAGAAATGTGTTTTCATTGTCATAGCATTAGAACCTCCTCTGTGCCTGCGCTGCTGGGATTGGGATTTATCTGAGGTTCAAAAGCTGCAAGACGTTGGCCTTAGTGAAGTCGGTAGCTGCTTGGAGCAGCAGACTGTTGTGGACATGAATATGGGCAGGGTTTGGTGCCTGCCATGCATGTGTTAAAGTTAGTTAAAGCGTTAAAGTGTTAAAGTTAGATTGACTGGTACTAGGAAAGTTGTACTGGTGTATTTTGACAGCTGGTTAATGCCACAAAGCTTTCATTGGCTCCTGTTCTCTATGTTTCCTCCATCAGCTAGATGACTTGTGCAGATACAGCTGTGATTGGCAATTGGGATTTTAAAATACAGGCTCCTCCATGTAACTGTTATTTGTGAGGTTACTTCAAGCCAAGTAATTTTTCTTTCATCTCTAAATGTGAGCTGTTAATGCATCTCTTGTTCCAAGTTGAGCTGAGAGGTGGTGTTGACAAATTCTGTTTTTAATATTACAGTTTATGTTGCCAGTCTTCATAATTAAATTACTTTGGCCGGTATATATATTTTGTTTTGTTAGAGAAAACTAAGGAACATAGAAGCTAAATGGTTTCTCAAGGTCATGGTGCATTCAGAGTCAAACAGTGTGGTTCAACTCACAACCTTACCTAATTTTATGCATACGAACCCCTTCCTTATTACTGCAGAAGTCACTGATTGATGCTCTATGTAATGTAATCTTTCCCACATCCTTTTTACTTTGAGGTGTCAGTCATGTGCAGTGAGTTCAACAAATGCTGAAACCTAAAAGAATCTTACCTGTATTTAGTACTACTCTCTTTTCCTATTTGAGAAATGCCCAGTGAAACTAAGGCAAGTCAGGCCTTTGTGCCAGGATGCACAAGCAACCTTAGCTGTAGTGTTCCTCAAGGTAAAGAGTTGGACAAGGTGTGAAGCTTCTAGCAAAATAATTCCTCTCTTGTGTGGAAGGAAATGGATAAAAGTGAGATTATTTTAAGCCTGCTGTTGCCATTTGTCTGTTCTTAATTACAACTGTCTTTGGATACCTTCTAGTCAGGCAGTTGAGTAGACAACATAAGAAACTCTTGCAAGGTGTACTTTGCTAATGCTGGTTCATACGCCAGGAAGATAACATCATAAAACAAATTTATATTTTAAGTTCTCTTTTTCCACTACTCTGGTTATTTCCACACTCCATCATTCCTTATGTTTACCTCAGTTTTTTTAGTATTATTCATTATGAAGGTACCGGTAAAAGAAGCTTGAGCTTTTTTTGGGTAGTAGTTTTGTAGGATAAATAGTTTTTATTTAGCACTGTGTAGGTTATAAATTAAGAACTTTTCAATTAAGCCTGTCCTATAGTCTCTGCATCCAAAAAGAACGTGTTCAGCAGCCCTTCAGCTTTTCAAGAGCTTTGTCCTTTTGATTGCTTCCAAAGTCCAGTCACCCACCAAGTCCTTTTACAACTCCTTTCCAGTGCTCTAAGCATCGCAGGACATCATTCATGATCTTCCTTAGGAAATGTTTGGATCCATAGTTTGTACCAAACAGTATTAGTGCGAAGTGCTTTATCATGGATTTGTATTTAAAATTTAGGAAACAAAATGAAGCAGACCTAATATGTGTATTTGATATGATACTGTACTAAAATGTAATTACAGTAATTAGTGCTCTGTTTTCCTGGCTATTATAGTTTTAAACAATCACGACAGTATGGAACATGCCGAGTTCTAAATGGCTTCACTAGCTCTTGACTTGGTAGAAAGATTTTTTTAAATTTTTCCATTGTCATAAAATTGGTTGTGGTATTCAGGCTGTTTGGAACAAACTTGTTGCAGGGCCCTTGAACAGCTTTTGAAAGGAGAGAGAGAAAAAAAAAAGTGTCTATTATTCTTGCTTATAAATACCTATCTCAGAGGTGACTATAAACTGCTTGAGATGCACCTTGGAAACTGAGTTTGCTGATTTTGTTTCACATCTGAAAAAGGGCTTTGACAGAGGAGTTGGGAACTTTTAATGAGTATTCCTGATGGCAGATTACCTGTCCCTGGAGTTGTGAGCTACTTACTTACTCAGCATTCTTTGGTCTTGGTTTATGAGTAAGTGAGGAAGTTGGGATTTCCACAAGAGTGATTCATATCAAGGAGGAACCCTAGTACTCTTGTCCCCTGTCTGGTCTCAGAAGCAGGTTAATTAACCTGTGTGTGTGATGCATCTTGCCAAAATTAAAGAAAGGCTGTTGATTCCTCAGCTCTAGGGGACAGGATGGAAAATTCTCCATGCTAGTTCAGTAATACATTGCCTCAAAAGCAGGTAGGGTTGCTTTTAGCAACCTGTAACTGGCCATCCTGACACCTTGCTTTAAGAGTAGTATTAACTCTTCCTTTTGATTGTTTTTTGGAAGAAATAGTAAAACTGGCTTTTAAGACTAGAGTATAATCCTCAGGTATGACTTCTTGCTACTAGTAGACAAGCTTTTCTTTCCATTGGCTCACCTTAATTTTCCAGTAGGTAGATGGTGATAGCAAACTGGAATGGAGTCACAGGCGTCAGCAGTAATTTACAAGCCTGAACCTTGTTCTTTTGACTCATGCCAGGATCATAAATAATAGTGTTGTACTGAGCTGAGTCTGCACAAGTATCTGAAGTTACCATTTCTTTACATAGCTCTTGCAAGTTCACTTAGATGATGCTGCAAGAATATTAACTGTAAGTTCTAAACCTGCTACTGTAAATTTCTTTGTGTCTAACCATCAAATTAAGCAAGAGCTCAAAAATATTTACTTGAGGAGAAAAAACAAACTGAACAGTGTTTTCTCTTCTCTAGGCAGAGTTTATTGTACTTGCTTGTCCTAAATTTCAACATGGTGTTGGAAGTTATAAACAGTGACTGTACAAACAGCTCTACCTTATTTACTGGTTGAGTCTCCTAAACTGTTTTTTGTCCTCTGGAACAGTACAGATTAATGCTTAGAGTTATTCTGCTTCCGTTTTTTGTTCAAAGACTCCAAGTCTTTGACTTGGACTCTCTATACTGCTCAGATGTACTTTCAAGGTGGGTGAAGAATCTCTTTCCTGGGCAGTGTGCATTGTTCCTTCAGAACAGTGCTAAATACTTGGGAGTATTTGTTACTTGTTGTATCTGAGTCTTCCAGAGGGAAATTCTAACAAAGCTTGAAATAACTGAAGGTTTTAACTATCATAACTCCAAATGCCCCAGTTTAATCTTGTGTGTAAGTTTATCTATGCTGCACAAAGCCTGTTAGGTAATGCTGAGTGTTTTACAGAAGGTCAATATTAAAATCCAGTTTGCTATGGGATTAATACAGTGCATAAGGATAGGATTAGCATTTTTTTTTAAAGAACTGTTTTCAATAGCTTATACTCATCAGGTGTCTTTTATCTATATTCCATTGTAAATGAATGCTTTTACTAGAAAAATATATTCACATTATTTGCAGTTATAGGAAAGAGTCTATATTCTCCAAGTTTTCCTGCTTCTTGAGAAATACTGCTTTTATTTTCTAAGTTCCCTTTTCCTCTATAAGGAATAGTAAGGCAGATGCAGGCTTTATTGTTCTAGAGGTTTCTGCATAGGTTTTGTGAGTAATGTCTGAAGTCAGCAGCAGAGGGTTTATTCTCTATTTTCCTTTTTCACTGTTCCTCTGGAAAAGGAAATGAAAGCAGCTTGAATCATCTGTAACATTTGCTTGAGCTATTCTAAGTTGTTACCACATAAAATTTTATTTTGTTTTATTCCCCACTATAATCTGTAATTCTAAAAAAAAAAAAAAAAGGGAAATATTTCTGTAAAACTGATAATGCATGAGATACAAGATTTCTATCAGTAATACTGGAAACATTTTCCTCCGTTTCACTTACACAACTAGGGATGGAGGTTGAGTTTTACTTTTCGGCCAGTTGTTAGGTTGTTAGTTGTTAGGTTCTGCAGTCAAGATTATATAATTATTTTTTTTTTTAATCTCACAACTTTTTTAAACTGAAGAAACCCTAAACCCTCAGTGGAACAAAATGTTTGCGTGGGGAGATAATGATGAAAATTATTATTCTTCCTCAGGATACCTGATCTTTGTGCACATGATGTGTATTTGCATATCTTGCCAAGAAGTAGTGCTTCTTGGTATGCATCTTGGGTTAGCAGGGGGTAGCGACTCTCACTTCACGCTCCCTCAGGTGAGTTTTAAGTACTGTTTTTTTACAAATCTAACTTTTTCTATCAGGAATAGGTTTAATAGCTTTACTTCTGCAGGTGGATTTAGCTTTAGAACAGTCAAGAAAACTCCAGTGCTCTAATTTAAAAACTGCATCGTGGACAAGGAGATACAGGAGCATGACAATTAGTTACAAAACTGCTTCTTAATAATCGTACTTTTTAATTAATAGTAACTACAACTTAATTCTTTTCACAATACAGGCAACACAGTGTAACTGTGTTTTAAGTCTGAATATTTTTTTTCCCCCAGTAGTCCCACAGAGGCAGAGTGGAATTGTCTGTTAAAGGCTGGAAATGTAACTGTCTGCAGCTCTTTCCCACAGAGCTGAAATTCATTGAGCCAAAGTTGATTTAACTGTTGTTTACTCAGTACAAGGGACTCTCAAATTATGCATGATGTGGACTAACTTTTCATAAGAAGTGGGTTATGGGTGTCTATTTACTTCTTTTTAGTTGTGTGAATTGCCTCTCAGTCCTGGCCACATAACATGTCTGTGGGTTCTGCAGTAATTGCTAACATGGGAAAAGCAGTATTAGAGCAGGATTTATGTACTTAGTGCTGTAGTGGAGCAAATACCCAGACCTATGGGGAAAAAAACCAGTATCCTCTGGCCTGTTGAGTGCTGTAAACTGTAAGGCATAAAGGAGTCTTTTGGACTAACTTATGCTGGGAATGTGGCTTGTTGGAAATGACAGGAGAGCTCCTTGCCAGCACCCACTGCTCACGGGTTTGAGCTGTGTTGATCCATCTCATGTGGCCACTGCTGCATAGAAGTGAGAGGTAGCTTAGATATACAGAATGCTGTGGTAATTAAGTAAGCTGTGATTGAGCAAGCTGCATAGCAAACAGCATAAAAGAGCTGCTTGGCATGCGAGGAGGGAAAGAATCAAGACAGTGTGGAGAGCTAATACACAGAGGAAAGATTTGGAGGCAGGACTGGGCAGACCATTAAGGGTAGATCTACTCAAACAAATTACACCATTTGGAAAGAGAATTTCCCACTCAGCTGCCTGGGAACATGGAGTCTTTCCGTGCTGAGCATTAAGAAAGGGATCTTATCTAATTGAAAGTGGGAATATTTGCATTTGGAACGACTAGGAGCATTTTGGTTTCTGTGTGCTTCCAGTCCATTACCTGCCTGTCTCTTTTTCAAGTACAGTTGGGAGTGTACAGCTTGGGAAGATTGTTGCACACATGCCTCTGGAGCATCCTGGTCTACAGCTGTTTAGTTTTTCTCTTCAGCTTTTCTGTGCCAGTAGCAGCCTTACACCATCCTTTTTAACTTAGTGATCTGACAGCAATGATACATCCTAATGATATCCTAATGATATGGTTCCCAACCTCCCAACACAAGGTACTATTCATTGATAGCAGCTTGGAGTTTTCTTTCAAAACATTGCTATAGAAATTATCAGCAAGAGACATTTTTCTGGCAAAAGAAACATGTACAGCAGAAAGTCAGAAATCATTAGAAGAAGCTGCAGGGAAAGTAACCAAGTCTTTAACTCATTTATCCATTTAGTGATGGAGGAAATGATAGACTATAATGAGTCAGGAAAGCTTGTCTGTAGGAAAATCAGTGAATACTCTGGTGCTTCTAGGGACTAAATGTGACACGGGAGTACAACTCTAGTCAGCTGTTCAGTTTGTGTTCAGCTGCTTTTTTCAGTGATCTATAGAGACCTTTGCAAGACAGTTGCATAAGTCTTTTTTTTCCTGGAAGTATTTTTAAGATGATTAATGAAGTTTGTATCATAGAATGGCTTAGGCTGGAAGGGACCTCAGAGATCATCTATTCCAACCTCCATGCCATGGGCAGAGATGCCTCTCAACTAGACTTGGTTGCCCAAGACCTCATCCAATTTGGCCTTAAACACCTGCAGGGGTATTTTTATATCAGTTGGTTCATTAGTGCTATGAACCAGTAAAGTAACAGAACAGATGCTGAGTTGCTTTGTTGTTTAGTGAAAATCTCAGGTATAAGTTTTGCTTCTCTGTGTATATAGTGTTTTGCATATGCAAACCATATATCTCATTTTTTAATGATTTTCCAGTTTTTGGAAGGATGAGCAATGGAGTGGAAGCTGGGAAAAAAAAACATGACAGACAATAAGTGTCTAACAATCTGCACTCATCTTCCAGAAATGTGAGTCTTTCAGATGGTAGGCATAGCATTTCTGGAAGATGCCCAAAGGATGTTTTTGGCAGCACCCAGTCCACAGGACTTTTTACTCTTCCAAAAACCAGAATAGTTGAGCGTGTCCTGCTGTAGTTATCTCTACAAACAAGATTCTGTCTCATCTGAAGCTCCAGGGATTTTTGTTTAACTTTTTCCTTTCTTGTTTATTATTTTGTATCCTAGACATAGCGATGCTTAAAGGTTTTATTCTCCAATAAGGATACTAAAATGATATGGTTTTATTCATTTAACAGAAAATCACTTAATATGGCTGTTAGCAGACATGTTGTCATAGCGTTTAGGTAAAGACAGCATCGATGTCATCACAGAGTGTGGAGCTTTTATATTTAAACATAATCAAGGAAAAGGCAAAAAATTAAATGTTTGCTCTTCACCTATCTAGAGGTTTAAAGAGGCAGGAATTTAAAATGGTATTAAGTAGTATATCTCACCCTGAGTTTGTGTTACAACTTGTGCTACCTTTAACCTAGAAACTCAAAAAACCCCAACGAAACAACCCCAGTAATTCCAGATGCAGTCAGGACAGAGGACTGGATCTATCTCTACATCAATACAGAGTTAATGTGCAAAATTTTTGGTTCACGAATCTCGTGTCCTTTTACTTTAAAAACCTTGATCAAAATCATGCTTCCATGAACTGAACTATGCTTCCTCTGAGAGGTTATCTGAGCAGCAGATTTCCAGCATGTATGAATGATGATACAGTTCTCTCAGCTAATGAATATTGTAGCTTTCCAGATACTTAGATGATTAGGTCATAGTGCTGGCAGTAGTACACATTTCTGGCTTGGAGGCTTGTGCTGTGCGAGAGGCACTTAGACTGCCTAATCTCCCGATGCTTTCAAAGGTGCAAAGTAAAATTGTTCTCTAATTGGAATGCTTTAAAAGGCATTAAAAAAAAAAAATCAGTTGAAAGCTCAGTTTCTTTATTTTTGTTTGGTCTTTTTTGTGGTTCATCATTTGTTTGTTTGGTTTTTGTTTTGCTTTGCTTTGGTTTTCCTTTTTGCTTCTTCATTGTTCGCATAGAGACATTAACCCAGCACAGCTGAAATAAAACAGATTTCCAATTTCTTTTTTTTCTTAAACTTTAACTGACATACTAGGATTTGGTTGAGTGCTAAGGGGAAAGAGCTGTTCCTCTTCAGAGAAAGTTAAAAAAAGAGTCACCCACAAAATGTCAGTGTTTTGAAGAGAAGGGTGGTGTGTATTGGTTTTCTAAGTTTAGCTAAAGTGTTTTTGTACTGGTTTATGTATGGATTGAAAATATATTGTTGGCATTTTGTATTATTCTGTCTGGGAAATACATCTTGATTTCTAGGAAACTTATAGTTGCATGGTTAATGAGAACCTTTGTGCTTGTAATTATACATGAGAAAGAAAATCTTGAGTGTTACGCTAAATCATAGACCAAAGTATTCATCAAGAGTGAGGCTGGTGCTGAAGAATGAGGCTGGTGCTGGTCTCTTCTCACAGGTAGTTGGAGACAGAATAAGGGGGAATGGCCTCAAGCTGAGACTGGGTAGGTTTAGATCAGATATTAGGAAAAAGTTTTTCATGGAGAGAATTGTCAGGCACTGGAATGAGCTGCCCAGGGAGGTGGTTGAGTCACCAGCCCTTGGATGTGTTTAAGGGTCGTTTGGATGTGGTGCTTTGGGATATGGTTTAAGGTGAATCTTGTGGAGTAGGGTTATAGGTTGGAGTTGGTGATCCTGAGTGTTTTTTTCCAACCTGGATGTTTCTGTGTGATTCTGAGCTCAGTGTTCTATTTCATAGAATCCTACAATGGCTGGCTTGGAAGGGACCTTAAAGATCATTTGGTTCCAACCCCCCCACCACCATGGGCTGGGATACTTCCCACTAGACCAGTTTGCTCAAGGCCTCATCCAACCTGGCCTTCAATACCCCCAGGAAGTGGGCATCCACAATGTCTAACCAAACCTGTTCCAGTGTCTCACCACCCTAACTGTAAAGAATTTCCTCCTAATATCCAGTCTAAATCTACCCTCCTCAAACTGAAATCCATTCTCCTTCATTCTGTCATCACAAGCCCTTGTGAAAAGTATCTTTAAAAGAGGTCCCCGTTAAAAGATGCTAATAGAGTATGGTTGATTGTGGATCCCCCATCCACATCATCATGACACCTAAACAGATACTGTATTGGGGGGGCAGAATGGGCTATTTTCCTGTGGTGTGTATGAGTAGTTCAGCTTTCTCAGTGCACTGGCTCTTACAGAAACATCTATGAAACCCTCTTTCAGAATGAATTTCTGTGAGGAACTCATATTCATGTGATAAACTTCATGTACAGTTTTGCAACTTAGCTGTGCTGTCTAAATACTTGAACAATGAGGAAGTGGGAGCTGAGAGCAAGTCAGGGGCTCAAACTTACGAAAGACATCCAGCATTCTGTTCAGTGACACAGTGCCAGAGCTGCTTTATAGCTTGGCTCTAGGGTATATTACTGTAGGAAAGAAGAGGTGTAGTCTCATCTTCTTCATCTGATAGATTTTTAATTTTTTTTTTTCCTCTGGCATGGAGAAGGTTGTGTTATTTAATTGCAGAGGGAAAAAGCCCTCTACTTACTCCCTACGTCCAAAGGAAAAAACTACCTAATTAGTCTTAAGTCATGGATGCATGGAGAGAAAACATAGTTTGCCTCCTATCTGATGCTTTACACATGCTCCTGTTTTGTAATGTGGTACAACATTATTGAATTCTTCTCTCACCTAGAGCTTCATAAGAATCCGGCTACTTATCAAATTAGATCAGCTTGTGATGTCAGAAATAATGAACAAAGTCTTTGGGCTTCAGGCAGTGTTTTCTTTTCTTGCATGTTTTTAATGTCTTATGTTTGTGTTTCGAAGTTAATGAAAAAAAAGAATCATTTGCACTTTTGCTTCAAACTTGGCTTTCATAATGGTGAAAATCAGCATACCTACAGTGCTGCTGTCTGCTGTTTAGTCCTGTGTGCTCAAAGAGGAAGGAGAACTCAAGAGGGTTTAATTTTTAAATTTTTTTTTAACGTCTTTTTTTTTATGCACTTGTAAAAAAAAAAAAAGAAAAAGCAGCTGACAGTACTTTCCCCCACTCTTTCTCAAGTAGTAGTCGTGGAATATCAAAAAAGCCAACTTTGTTGCTCCAAATGTTATTTTTCCTTTTCCAGAAAAGGACATTCAGTGCAAAATGCTTTTTTAAAATCTTGCAGCATATGCTGTGTAGCAGCCTGTCCTGCTGTCTCAGAGTCCAAAATGTCCTCAACTTACTGATCTTTTAATTTAAAACCCAGATTAGTCTTGCTCAATGCACTTGAAACCACTTTAAAAGCAGTGAATTGTCATTACTGAGCTTATCGTGTGTTATTGTATGCCCAGATAAATTGGGCTGTGTGCCTTCCATAAAGCACACCAATGAAATCTGCTTTTGCTCTTGCTTGCCTGCTATCTGCATTCCCTCTGCCTTCTCAGGAGTTTGCACCGCCAAGAAAAAAAGAGCTGGCCTGTTCAGAAAAAGGGTGTTCTGATGCTCGTATTTTGAAAGGTTTTTCATCTTAATGATAGGGAAAGCATCAGTAATTTTTTTGGACTTGAGAGTGTTGGGGAAATAACAATTTATACAGCAGCCATAAATTCAGGCGCTTCTGGGACTGCTCAGCATGCAGAACAAAAGTCATGGAAACTCAGAATTATCTGTGCTTCTGGCCAAGTGCAGTGAAACTTAGGAACTTCTCTTGCTACATGACTTATCTAGATGGATTTTCTGCAGACTATTGCAACATAAACAGTGGCAGATTTTATTATGTCATTGTTTCTGTTTCTGGCCTTGCCCCGACCCAAGAAAAGAAGAAGTATCTGAAAGAAAATACTGGGAGGAGAAAGAAGGAAATAGCAACTAAGGTTTTTTCCAAGCTGGCGTTGTAGGACTCTGAACCACTCTTTATGTACTGTTTAAAAAAAAAAAATCTTTAAACCTACATCATTTACACTAGAATCTAGTGCATGCAGTTGGCCATATTGAAATTCTGAACAAGAAATTATCTCACTTGCCAATAATTTTAACAGCAAGTAAATTGGATCATTGTGTTAAATTTCTTCTCACTTTCCATAGTCCTGTTAAGGAATTACTTTAAAATATTTTATGTGCATCTACACTGCTTTAGAAAATTTACTGCAGAAATTGTAGATGGTTTTACTGGTGCTCTTTTCATCCTAAACTCCCTGAAAACAATCAGTTAGCTATGTGTGGTGCTGCTGATGGTGCTCCCTAAGGCATTTGGTTGCCCTTGGAAGCAGAATCAGCAAGAAGCTAAGCAGAAAGCAGTCATTTTGTGCCATCCTGTTGCCTGTTTCTGTCAGGCAGCATGAAAACACCACAGCCTGCATGTGCAGTTTTAGTTTTGCAAAGTATTTTAACAGATTACTACAAGGAAACCAGAGGCTCGAATCAGCAGGGGAGTTTTGTCATTTGTATTTCCCTTGGATGTATAGACCCGTGTCAGTGCTGGAACAGTTTGGTCTCTGTTCAGGCCCGTTAGGCTTTTTGTCTCTTCAGTGCTCTGTTGTTGGTCCGTGTCATCATTTCCCCCAGATGATCCACTGCTTTGATGTTACTTCCCGCTTTGTGTGCAAGTCACAACTGTGTCTTGTTTCTGGGTTGTGTTAGAGTTGGCTTGGCCTCGCTGTTTATTGCAAAGCTGAAGTACAGCAGCAAAGGGACCCTGCCGAGTAATGCCTTCAGCTGCAGTATGAGTCCCTGATAGCTGCTGTGTGCTGTTGAAGGGGGAGGGACTGCAGGATTTACTGTTTGTTTCTAGTCCCTGCGGAAAAGATGTTTAATGTGAGCAGAGCTTGTGAAAATTCACCTTGGAATATTAAGATTTTCATTTATTTTGAGGGTTTCTTTAAAACTACGTGTTGTCAACACATCTGTGTGAAAGTGGAGTATTTGTTCATCTTGCAGATGTTGACCACGATCATGTGAAGATGTTTCCATTTTTTTCTCCTCTCTTGCTCCATGCATATTATAGTTGATAATAACGTGGTTGAATTCCTTTCCATGTTAAATACTCAAAGGCTCTCAGTGTTACAGCTTCATGGAAATTACTGGGGATTTTGGAGTATCTGTCCCACATAGCCTAGAATATGGTTTTAGTTTGCAGTAGAGCAGATCAAGGATTCTTGACAAAACCAGTGTTGTGCTGGACAGCATCTGAGGGTGTTCTCTGAAGCAATGTGGCCGTCACGATGTACTTCATAGATAGTAGTGTTACTGGGAGATTTTGCCCTTAGGTGTTTTTCAGATTCCATGTGACTTTGAGACTGTTGGAGGGATCAGACCTGTAACTTAAGATTTGCAATACTTTTTTGACTTTGCATCTCAGGTTTTTCACCATTTGGTTTGGATAAAATCACACTCTTCAGGGAAAACAGTTTGGCTTTAATACTTTGTAGCAGCAATGCAGATTGGATGAGTAGGTTGTAAAATCTCTCTCGGCTCATAAAAAGATTCAGCTCTCAAAACTAAAGTCAGTGTTTGTTCTGTTGCTTCCAAAAAAATTCGTAGAGACTGGAGAGGGTCTTGTCTAAAGTGCAGTAAGCAAAACAAAACATGTATTGCTTTTGAAGTTTGTGCTTTTCAAATGTGACAAAACTTTGGATGAGTGCATTCAGCACTTCGTTGAATCAAAATTAGTCTCTTTCACAGAGTTTCACTGCCAAAGCAAGTTTTAGTGGGGTATGTTTTTGTTTACAGAACTACAGCTGATACTTGTCAGCTGTCTCACTGAAATATCCTAGCATAGGCAAGGATTGGCAAATGTGTCTCAGGAGCAAATCCAAACTTGCCTTTCCCTGTGTCACGCTCTAGTCTATCATACATAGCAAGATTTTGCATGATGCCACTTAAAATCTCTACTTCTGTGAAAGGGTAGAGAAACTTGGCAGGCAGGGGCAGTTATGTGCAAGAAAGCTGTTGAGCTTGGGGGGTTTAATTTGTTTTCTTTGTGGCTAAATGGAAAAGCAAAATGGTATCTTCTGGCCTTCATGGTGACCTTGGACTGAACATTGTCAGAAAGCCTGGGATATTGGCATTCTCTTCTAACTGCTGAATTGCTCTTGTGTGTCGTGTTTCAGAGTGAGCATTTGGGATTGCACTGCAGCCAGCTATGATGAAATTAAAATAACCGTGTTCAAAACTAAGAAGCAAAGCTGGCCTTCAAATGATTTGGCCATCAGAAATGGACAAGATTGTGAAACTATTCAAATTGTGAGCATGTTATTCCTGCTTCTGTTGCATCAGTTCATTTGGAGTTAGAGTAGTGAATGTCCGAGCCTTGTATTCTGTTTCAGGACTAACACTGTCTTGAGTCATATGGTCCTGAGTGAAATCAGTGCAATTGTTTAACTTTGACAGTGCTTTCCAATTTTTTTGTTAGTGTAGTCCTAGACTTACTGGAAATTTTTACTTCTAGTTGGGCTGTCCCTTCTAGCCAGAATTATCCTGCATTCCTGTGATTCTGTCAAATAAACTTTCCAGTGGGAACTACGCGATGACCTACCCAGCTGGTTTCTACCTATGGCCTAATCAGGTCTTACAGCTATTTCCCCAGAGATGAACAATGATGAAATTTGGTTTCTTTTACATCCATATTAAGAAGTAGCTACATGTGATCTGGTGTTGGCAGGGCATGCAGCTGGTTGCTTGAGGGTACTTCTGAACATAGTGAACACAAGATCTCTTGAGCAGCTAAAACATGTTCTTCATTAAAGCTCTTGATGAGCTGTGTGTTTACATTGCATTTGTGAAAGCTGGGGTGTCGTATGGTATTTGTTAATTTTTGTAAAGCTGTCTATTTTTCTTTGTTTGTGAGGTCATCTCAGTCTCCAGTCTCATCTTGTGGTGTTCCAAGCTGCAATAACCAGTGGATTGGTGTGGGAGGGTTATTACCTCATTCATGCAGAGGGTCATCAGGGCTTGCCATGAAAATTGTAGTTGTGGCTTTCACTTCTTCAGTGGTGCCAAGTAATCATAAACATCCTTTCTAGCTTTGTCAAACTCTACAGAAAAGAAAGTAGGGAACCAGTCAGCTAATAAAAACTGCCTCAATAAATGTCAGAGTCATAAAAATTTTCTGTTTATTGAGAATGGTCTCTGCAGAGGGAGATTGTGATGTGCACATCATGGCATCCAGAGCTGTGTGCAGTCTTGGTGCAAAGACTGATCTCATAGTCCTCTATGTAATTGACTGGTTTGGGCCTTAAGAGGAATGTTAATTGCTTCTTAGGTTGATGTCTTTACATTTTAAAAACACAACGATATATATATATGTGTGTGTGTGTATATAGAAATTTTTTTTTTCTAGAAATTTTCTTCCTAATGCTGTTTGACCAAGCTGGTTCACAGTCCCTTAAGTGTGACAGAAGACTGTAGTGAAACATCAGTTAGCTGACTTAGAAATACCAGGTGCTTTGGTTTTGTGTAATCCCTGACTTAGTTTGAACCAGGTGACACAGCAGTGCTGGAGTTTTTTTTTACCTCTGCTTCTTCCCTTTTCTTGGATGTGCAAGAATTGAGTCTAACACTTTGTCATTACCTTTGCAATGCTTCCTAGGATTAGTACACTGCTACCTGAGAGCAGTGCTTAAATAGACAGTGTGATGTTATACTTGTTCCAGTTTTGATGGTGGCATTTGGAATATGTATTGCTTTCCATATTAAGTGTGAAAAATACGATGTGCACTTAGCCAATAAAATCTAGGTTTCAGAAATTTCTGTAACTGCATTTATCTAAGTGAGAAAATTAATTGTGAATTTCTGTACGAACCAGTTAGCCAGGCAGTTAATGTTGATCAAGTGCTTGGATGCAGTGCAATTACCTGATCATACTTAAGGAAATGTTATTTTTACTGAAGAAGATTTTGCTGCAGTGTCCAGAAGTTCTATGTAGGTTCAGTAGTTTCTCAGATAACCTTTAAAATTAAAAGCCAAAGGTGCTCCTTTAGTCATTTGATTGCCTACTGAAGTGCCTAGAGTTCTGTCTGGTAATCCTAGAGGCCGTGTAGCAGTTAAAAAGAAGAAAATAATGTGTACCTAAAGAACAACAAAACAGTGTGAGCTTTAGATGACTAATTTTGCTTCCCTGCATTGTGAGAAATATTGGGAAAGGAGCAGCTGGAATAGACAACAGTCTTCTTCCTCCCTTTTTTCCCCAACCCACCCTTCATTCCAGGTGTAAGGGGAAAAAAATGTTTAAAAACCCAGAACCCCAAGCAACCTATTAGCTTGTGAGCTACTTATTTGGTAAGAATGCTTGTATACTTGTATTAATGAATAGGGTCTCTGTGTTCAAAAAATTGAGCAGGGTCTAATTCAAAGGCATAATTGCTACTTGCTGTTAATAGGATATGGTTAAAAGGGTGTCTTGAATCCAGTCATTGACTGTACACATTATGGTTTTTGTTTCAGTACATGCTGGTTTTACTTCAGGCTCGTGGTCTTATAGCCACATTCAAGATTTGCAGACTTCAGAGGACGGATTGTAGCAGCTATGATGGCTGCTGAGCAATATGGATGGTTTTCTTACAAGTCTCAGACCAAGTCTTCAGTTCTATGACTTTTATTCTTTCCACTTAGGTTGTGTATCATTGTGAACAATGGCTCCCTTCTTACGGATATCTTTCAACTCATTTGAGCTGGGACCTGTACAGAATCAAGGGGAACAACTGCAGCCTTTCTGTGCCATCAAGATGAAGGAGGCGTTGACTACAGGTGAGGTTACAAATGGTGATGCTTTTCTGAATGTAAATATGTTTTTGAGAAATCCTGCAGTCCCTCTTAGTCTGTGAATGGTGGTGAGTCCTGCTGTTCTTGTCATGCCAAGCACTTCACTGTGAGTTTTTCTTTCATAATGGGAGATACAGCAATGATTTTTGTCTCCATCCCCACCTCAAAACAAGATTGCTTTCTTGTCTTGTGGTCAGAGTACTTAGCACTTGGGAGGACGAAGTCTGAGCTTTCTCATTTCTTGGCTTACCACCAACACACAACTATTCACAAAGTATGTGGTGAAGCAGCTCAAGTGTCACTTTTGCATGGGTTGAGTTGTGAATTGTGCATGACAAAAGTTGTCAAATGTTCAATAAAACATCGTTCTCTCCTGTTCCCAAGTGACACACAGCACTTGCAGAGTCTCTGCAGGGCAGAGTGGTGTAGTGCAGAGCTGTGAAGCCTCCTGAAGCTTGCCTTTTAGGTGAAGGGGTTTGGCTTTAGCAATCCAAACCAAATAGGCCAGTGTAAAAGTCTTGCTGTGCAGACAGTCTGGTTTTAATTCTCTCTCACCTTTATTGTCTAATCATGTTTTATTTGAACTTTCCCTATATATATTCACCATAGTTTTTCCAAATTCTCCATATTTTAAAAAACCAAGTATGGGACTCTGGAAGTAGGTTTGCACTGCTATGAATCTGAGGGTTTTGGGTTTTTTCCACAGAGCTCCCTAAATTCAAGATAAAAAGAGGAGGAATGCTGAGTTTGTGTTGCAATGGAGGAGGTTCTCAGGTGGCCATTTCTGAGTGTTTCAGAATGCCCTTTGGCAAGATGTGCCCATCATAGCTGTAATTTGTAGTGCTGCTGTTGGCATTCCCTAATAAAGCAGCACAAGAGCAGTGCTCACTACTCTCCTTTGGATGGCTCATCACAATTGAGTGGGGAGTGTATCAAGCAACCTGTTAATGAATGGACACAAACTTTGCCTTAAATTTCCAGGCAGATATTTAAATAATGAGTAATTCTTCCTGTGTCAAAGCGAGTGTAAATTCTAATGCCAGTGTTAGGAGACAAACCACAGTGCAGCTTCCTGAGGAAGTGTCCAGGTATCGAATGTGCTTTGCTACTGCTGTGAGATCATAAGAACAGATTACACACTTAGGGGGAAAAAATTGGTCATTCAGAGCTGGAGAGGCACTTAGGAGTCACTTCTATTGCAGCAAATTATCTTGATAAATAGAAGAAATTGGGCAGAATGTTCTAAATTGCATTCAATTGCCTGTGCAAAAATGGGGAAAGATTGACTTTGCAGCAAGTCGCAGAGAAAAACAGGGGCGGTGGCATCATGTGGCCAGAGTCAGAGTGAAGAGCTGGAGTTGGTTGCCTAGGAGGTTGCATGATTTCGGATGTGTTGATGGGACTGCTAAAAGACCCATATTTAGAAATGTGCTAAAGCTCATTCTAGATCATGTAATCACCAGTTGTCTTCTGTGCCTGAGGTAAGGACGGGAAAAAATTAGCTTAACTGGTAGCAAGAGAGACTGAAACTATGCATTAGGAAAAAAAAATCCATCCAATAAGAAGAGCAAAGCACTGTAAGACTCTTAAGGAAGGATATTGTGGAGGTGCTCATATGGGAGGCTAGCAAATGCTACCAAAAGAAATAATGATTTATTTTTTAAAGTCCTTTCAGCTATTCTTAACTGTATGCACAAGATCTTCATGTGCTGGAGAGGACAGATAAGGCCTTGCAATATCCTTTAAAAAGTAATGATCATGACAGAAAGTACAATGCTAAAGAGAGTTATGAATAGAAGTTAGTTTGGTTTACTTGGAAGTAGATTAATGAAATGGGAGCCTTTAATCTCTCAGTCACCAGTTTCGATTTCAACTGGGTCAGCATAAGGCATATCTTTATTTGTCTTATATACAGTAGTAGGTATTCACTATGCTCAGACAGCACATCATGAATTTATACCAGAAAGGAGCCATGCAAATATTCTCTGTCAAATTGTGACTGACTAAACCAGCTTCTGAACACTCCAGAATGAGAATTCTTTCTCCTGGCCTTTCTGGCTGCATGTTAACATCTTCATTGCATTTGCATGTCCTGTTTGTCAGAATGAGTTCTGGATTCCAACTCATGTTTGAACCAGTTATTTAGACTTTGTCCCAACCAAAGTACAAGAGATAGTAAACATGCTTTAGGTTTCAGTACAAGGATTCCTTTTTTTTTTTGGTTTATGCTATTAAGTACTAGCTTTGCATTATTTGATTTGACAGGTTGGTCTTTTTTTTTTTTTTTTTTTTTTTTTTTTTTTTTTTTTTTTTTTTCTTTTTTTTTCTTCTGTGGCTTTCAGAGAGAGGGAAGACTCTAGTTCAGAAGAAACCTACCATGTATCCAGAATGGAAATCAACCTTTGATGCCCACATTTATGAAGGACGAGTGATTCAGATAGTTCTGATGAAAGCAGCAGAAGAACCATTATCTGAAGTGACTGTAGGTGTGTCGGTCCTGGCAGAGCGGTGCAAGAAAGGCAATGGCAAAGCAGAATTCTGGGTAAGGAAGGAGATTAATTCCTTAAACTTGCTGGGTTTTTTTCAAGCCTGTGCTTTTAAATGATGAGTGCTTGATCCCTTTGGCATCTGTGGCAAGGTGCATGATTTTAGCAGCTTTTTTTTTTACCAGATAATGTACAAGGTTAAAAGAAATTGACAATAAAATCTGTGGCATCAGTGTTTGAAATAATGACCTGTGTCACACTGAGGGCCTGTATTATAAAGCCTAGCAGTTTTTTGTAGCAAAGAGCAGATGTTTAAGTTGGATCTGATCACTGTAATTCATCCAGAGAAAATACAAAAGGTGAAGCTTATTCCAAGGCATTTCCACTTAGAATTTCTAATTTTATTTATTTTCACAATGAATGTTCATTGGCTTGATGCTGCTCTAGTAGGGATCCTTTAAAACCCGTTTTTGTTACTGAAACCATAGAGCCATAAAATCATTTAGGCTGGAAAAAGACCTTTAAGGTCAGCTAATCCAACCATTAACCTAACACTACCAAGTCCACTGCTAAACCATATCACAGGTGTATCTGATGTAATTGTGGTTTTCTTTCTTTTCTTCTCTCCTCCTCTCCCAAGTTGTATGTACCATTTCTTGAGGGATGCGTTTCTCTGTGCTGAAGTCAAGACTGAATCAGACCCTTTCATACTGGCTAGCTTCTTACCTTTTATGATAGCAGCAGTTTAAGAATGAGTGGCTCTGTTCTGAGCGCAGGAGGTGATTTCAGCTCTTGGCTTAAAAAGAGTTTGTGCTGGTCTGTGAAGTTTGCCACAGAGACCATGTGTGGTGGTTTGAGAGGAAAAACAAGATACATTTTGATGGTACCACTCTTCTTCTGATTACAAGCAAGAGGATTTTGTACTTCTGTAATTTGTATTCTCAATAAACATATAAAGGATTGTACCAACTTTTTCTTTTAAACCTGAGTTCCTGTATACATAGAGTTTACTAATAGTAAAAACAGAAGCCAAGAAACTTCTTTGCAGAAACAGGAAAGGGACATACAAAAACAATGTGAACTTTGTCTGTGCTGAGCTTTTGACTAGACATCAAAGAGATGCTTGTAAAAGCAGTAGAATACAAGCCTCTGGTTCAGCTGCAGCAGTGAGATATGGAAGAGGATTGTGATCAAGTAGTTATTGAATACTACACTTTGGTTTGATTCCCTAGAATAAGCTGTTTAAATTCCTGAGAGTTTCAGTCAGCTGCATTCTTCACCACTGGTATCTTTCTTTCCATAGCTTGACCTGCAACCTCAAGGGAAGGTGCTGATGGCTGTGCAGTATTTTTTGGAAGATGCAGGTAACGTCAACTCTTTCTTTTCAATTAGTTATGCAACAGTTAAAACTTTCTTCACATTTCTTTTCTAGAACACAAGATGTAGCTCATAAAACAGCCCAAACACGAAAACACCCTCACAAATCAAAGTAAACAAACAAAAAACCCAGCCCAAAAAAGCCAAACCCACCTTGTGTACTGCATAGAATTTTCTGGGTTTATTCATTTGTTTTGTAGGAGGGGGTCATTATGTGAATTTGTGGCTGCATTTGTTCATTTCTAAATGCCTTCATGCCCTGTCGTTGTTCCATTTAGCCCACTTTTGAGTCTTTAATATGCCTGTCTTCATGTTTTGATGAGATAGCAAAGATATTGTGAGTTTCCTTTTAGTTGAAAAGTTAAATCTTTTATTCTAGCTTATATGGGAATTTTTTTCTGGCTAGACCTGTGTCTAAGTGTCCTGGTATTCAGATGTCATAGTCACTAATGATGGACGCTGATTGCAGCAACGAGTGAATGGTTAAGTGTTCAAATGCAAATCTAGCCGATGTTCTGCCCAGCAGTTTAGAAGATTAACGACCTGGAAATGTCAGAAAGCTACACACCCTATTTGGAGAAGGAACTAGAAGGTGAGAGAAGATAGTTGACAAGAAGGGAAGCTTTAAGTCAAGTAATAAACCCAACTATTCTGACCAGGATTTCCAGTTCTTTGGAATTGTTTTCTGAAGGAAATTATGTAAACCTCACAAGTTGCTTAGCCTAGTGGTGAAATTTCCCCTTACTAGAAGCCATGAAACCATTATCTCCTGGGAGTTGGATTGGTCTGCCTATGGCTGTATTAGCCTTACATGATGTAATACTATATATTTGTGAATCACAACTGGAAAGAGTTAAGCAGTAAATGTTAAGAGCACTGGTGAGGGTTTTCTTTTTTCCCCTCAGATATGTACAAGGAACACAGTTCTGCTCTCATACAGCACATTAATTGTAAATGTACCATACATTTCTGTACCATATGTGCAATCTGTGTAGCAGTTACTAGAGAAACTCCTAAAGATAGAATGTCACATGTAGTACCTGACATTTCAGAGGCAAAAAAAAAGGGCGAAAAAAAAATAAAAAAAGTGTATATGCTCATTACTTTTATTTCCTGTATGAAAATTTAACTCTTTAAAGCAAAAGTTCAAAGAATTGTGTGACTCTGAAGAGCCTGTAAGGAAAAGCATTTCTTTGAAGATCAGAAGTTCTCTGCTTTTGCACTAGTAACATTCTGGTTGGCATTCAAACTGCTGTGAGCCTTTATCTTGGGAAACCTTCATCTTGGTCTTTGTCATGGCTTTTGTGTGCAAGGCAGTTTCACAGGGCAGTGATATTGTGAGACTCTTTAATCAGACACACACAAATCCATTTGCCAAGTGAACTTAAAAGTTTCTCAACCGAATCTGTTCAAAACCAGCTTCAATATTGTCAGCTGCTCATTTTATGAGGCTGAAGCATGTTTCCTCTTCTCACATAGACATGAGGGACAGTAGACAGTATAAATTAAAATCTCCCATAAATTGCTTTCTTGCTGTTACTTCGGAGGTAATATAATTGTATGCTCTAAGTCCTCAAATGTTGGTACTTAGTGATTGATCTAAATAATTTAAAACCAGATGAAATGTTCTTGCAATTCTTTTCACTTTGTTTATTAGGGATTGCAGATGGTAGTGGATGAAAAGCTAAATATCACACAGAAGTCATGCAATCATACTGTAATTGGCAAGTTAAGATTCACATGTTAATGCTCTTGTTAGACCTTCTACTCGACAACAACTTCCTATTTACCTTCTGCTATATAGAAAATTACTCACCAATAGCTTTTTGGTAACCAAACCACAGAAGCAGTGGAAATTCCCTTTCAAGACATTTATTCATCTACCCTTTGTGAAGGAGAGTCACTCAGACTGGTAGTTGCAATGTTCACGTCAAACATTAATACATTTTAACATACTAATCCTCAAAATTACAGACTAACCTCATGTCACTACCTGTCTATTGCAAAATGAGCAAACACTGAATAGGTTTTGGCCCATCATTGCACTGCTGGAAACATTTCCTCTAGCAAAATGAGCAGTTATAGTAGAGTTAACAGCAGAGACACTGGTGTATTACAAGGATGTTTGTATTAGCTTCCATTCTTCACATTGCCAAAACCTTCAGTTAATAGTTGAAAGCTCAGAGACAGTTCACATTCCATCCCATGCACATACCATTTTGTTTTCTGTCTGACATGCTTTCCCATACAGGTAGCTGTGTGGTAACTCTGTTTCTAAAAACAGTAAAAAAGGCTTGTTCTGAACGGGTATTTCAGTTGTTCCCAGGTTTACCTGAAGGTATTGCTACCACTAACATCTCTTGAGTTACAGCTGCTACCTTGTGTTTGAAAATCTGCAAGCACTTTGCAGAAGTGAATAATTCTTTCTTTGGCTTGTTTTGCAAACTAAAGCTGTTGCTCTTCAGCCCTTCTAGGAACCAAATGTTCTGCCACCTTTTAGAGAAAACTGCTTTTCTCATCTTTTAAGGTAGGCAGCAGTATTGAGAAGCAAGGATGTTACTGCTCCGTTACAGCATGAACTCATATTAGCATTTTCTCTGTGGTAGGCTACACTGCAGCATTTCATTTGTATATTCTTTTTGCAGTTAAGTTAGGGCTATATATGAAATGTCTTCCCAGTCTCCAAGGGGTTTTTCTTTCTAGACTCTGTAAAACCGGGACTTAGAGCTGTCAAAGAATTTTTTTGTTTTCTGTCCTGTGATTGGAAAATAAGCTTGTGCTGGGAATTACAAGTTTTCCTTCTGCTGTGTGAAACACAAGAACAGGGTGTTGATCCCCATTTGCACTTCAGAATACTGTTTTCTTTCTGCCCTTCCTTCTCTCGTAGTATTGAAACGAGGTAATAGTTCTGTAAAGCAGCTTTAGTTTTAATAGGTGGGAGTTGCAATACGTTTAATGCTTTGCTTGATCTTTGTTTATTCAAAGGTAGTTAATGACCTTATCCAGTAAGAAAACCCAGGATCACAGGGGTGGCTTGTGGTACTGCTGGGTATCCTGAGCTGTGTTGGCAGCTTTGGAAGTATGTTTGGGCCTTGGTTTTGAATTCCAAATTGCTGCTTTGCGGGCTTCAGCTTCCTGGAAAAACAGTTAGTGAATTCTTCCCTTAGAATGCTGTTAGCTGTATCAGAAGGTGAGTAATCTGTGTGTGAACTTTTGATATCTAAAGTGTCTGTCTGCTGGGACAGGAGCATGAGTCTGAGAGCTGCATGTATTTTGAGTCGGTTTTTCTGTATGTGTGTTGTTTTGAGTGTAGGGGAAGCATGAGATTTTAGACTTTCTCTGAGGCATCTGTGAAAAATCACAGGGTAAATAACAGATTTGCTTTCACAGTCAGCATGTTGTACGGGTCTAAATTAAGATTTGAAGCCAATTTCTCTGCAGAGAGTGTTGTCACATTATTAGTAAATAATAATGATAAGGGATGAAAATCCAGACCTGTGCCTTACACCAACTTGTCGTTGTACAATGATGATTTAACCATTTCTATCTAGGAAAATCCTGTGTCTAGAAATTTGGCAGATGTGATAGTTATTCAGTGGCACCTGCTTTAATCTGCATCTTAGAAGTGTGATCGCAGGGAATTTAATAAAAGCATTTTCCAGCTTAATTTTCTATAAGAAAGTCAACCATCTGCAGGTGCAGTAATTCCCTAAGCAGGAAGCTGGCAGTGTATTTGATTGGTAAGGTAGCTAACATCTTGTGTAGGGCAGAAAAAAAATGCAGTATCTTTATATGTTCACAAGAAGTGTGACTTAGATGCTGTATTTTTAAAGATTTGGTTTGCTGTGCCTTTTTAATTTAAAAAAGAGAAAAGAGAAGAATTTTAAGAAGAGAAAGGCTGTCTTCCAGTTCATTCCAGTGAAACAGGGAATAAGCTATCAGGTATCTACAGGAGTGTTAACCAAAAGACATCTCGAAATTTAAGAAAACAATACTCTGGACAGCTGAGCACAGGCTGGGGTAGCAGAGCTGCTCTGCAGAAGCTGAGAGAGCTACAAAGGCTGGAGTGTTGAGGTGGGATTTGTTTCTCCTGGACTGAAAGGCAGGGCTTGTTAAACCTCTGGCCATTTGTTTTAGCACTTTTTAAAAGAGATCATTAAGTTCATTGCTGCCTATGAAGACTGGTTCAGTAGAGATCAGCTGAAAGCAGCTGCAGAGCCATCCACTGCAGTGCTCTGTTGAGTGCCAGTCAGCACAGGAGAGCCTGCTGGCGCAGTGACCCAGGCAGAACTTAATTCTTTTATTTAGAAGAGCGGGCAAGAAATCAACACCCGCAGGTGTCCCAGTCTCTGTGCAGAACAGAGCATGCCATAGCACACACACTTTTCATCAAGCTGCTGCTGAGAGCCTGTGACACGGCGTGTGCTAAGGCTTGTAGTGTAAATGCTCAGGGCTGAGGGAAGTTGTAGGAGATTGTGCCAGCTTTGAGAGCAAGTACTGTTGGCTTCTGTAGTAGAATCATAGACTCACAGAATGGTTTAGGTTGGAAGGAACCTCAAAGATCATCTAGTTCCAACCCCCTGTCATAGGCAGGGGCACCCCCCACTAGAATTACTGGCTTTGCTACTTAAATGGCAGCAGTGTAGCATTTACCAAGCACTGAAAACAGAGGAGATGGTTTTTTAAAATGTAAAAATTAAGAAGGAACTACATGGCAATATTAATGGTCTGTAAATTAAACGTGAAGATCACAGAACCCAAAATGGTTTAAAATAACAAGTGCATGTCAGAGAAATGTAGGCTTTTGGGAAACTTGTAAATGGTGGAGTTTGTGCCTGTGATCTGTAAAGCAATCTTTTGCAGGACCGGGTTAAAGAGCAGTATTCCTCCGAGACACCTCATACCAGAAAAGTCTCCTTTGTGAGGAATTAGCCTTCCTTTTAATGATTGCTCTGAGAGATTAATATTTTTCTTGACCTGAAGGTGCACTTAATTTTTAAACAAGGCAAGAACAGCAAGAGGAGACACTGAACAGAAATGTTAGTGGGGTTTGTAATTTATTATAAAGTTTCAGGCAAACCTCAACTTAAGCAGCCAGTTAGCTCAGAAAATGTTTTGCCTGCCCCTGTTTGAAGTGAAGTCCCTGTTCTCAGTTTCTGCCAGTAGCACTGTTATCTTTCCTCAGTTCATAAACACAAACGGGAAGTGAGCAAACTAAAATGAAAAATAAACTCTGAAGGTGGTAAATGTTTTGGGTTTTTTGTTTTGTTTTTCCTATTCCTTCTTCTAAAAGATCTAGTCAAGTTATTCTGGAGGTTGTTTTCTTCTGCCCTTGAACTTTTGAGGTTTGGTAGAGACAATTTGACATCCTACCTGGAGATTTATTTCAGTCCATCAGAGTTCTAGCAATATTGTTTTAGCAAATCTTTTCCAGACTGTGGATTGTGTGTTGTCTGAGTGGCTGTGATGATAGTGAAATATTCAGATCTGGTGCTGGGATTAGATGGTGTGTACAGGGATGTGCATGCAGGATGTGTTTGCAGCATTTATGGAGAGCTGCACTGCCCATTCACAGTTGTGCTTAATTGTAGGACAGAGGAGTTCTGAGTGCTTTTGTCACATCAGCTGCAGGTTTTGGGATGGGACCTTGACATACATGAACAATCCATCAGTGATAAATATTAACCATAGCTCTCAATAGAGGAAATAGATTATGTTTAATGGTGTGTGCTGAGTCCAAAATGATTAAATTCAGGTCCAGGCCACAGAGGTCACCTGGATTCTAGTTGCTGATTCAGCTGGTTTGAACATGACCGTTTCTGACCCGTGCGCTGGCCCCAGGACATGTGTTGTTTTGTCTGTGGGAATCCTGGCTCAACTGAAGGGGGAAGCAAAGGCTTTCCTTTGTGTTTCTTCCTTCCCTCATCTCCACCCTGCATCCATGCAGTTGTTGGGAAAGTTACTTCCTTGCAATTGTTAATTCTCTCTGCATCTTTGAAATAAAGCCTTTGTTCCCCAGTTGGGTCCATGATTGGCTGATCTTCCCAAAATGCTTACAGAGCAAAACACTTTAAAGGGAATTTGCACACTGAAGATAACTTGTTAAACACACCCATTGAAATGAGCTACCCCATCCTTTCAGAGCCACCCCAGCTTCAGCAGCCCTTGACTTACAGCTGCTGTCCAAATTTCTCAGCTGCTTCTGAGGCATACAAAAACGTTTGCAGCTCTACTTTGATGTGTTGGTTGGGTTAGGCAAAGGCATTTCCTAAGGCAGCTGGTTACGAAGACTCTGTTCTCATACAGAGATTTTGAAGTTCTGCTGTGCTCAAGGTTTCTTCACCACTGAAGTATGTTTAAGGAAAGTGGATGGTTTCTCTTTTTTTTCTTTCTTTCCACAAACTGACTAGTTTATTAGTTATCCTCTCAAAAAATAGGTGCTAGGCTTGCATACTTCTCTCAAGTTTGCTACCAGTGTTCCAGAAGTGAAGGAAACACCACAGTTTCCCATATCCTGATCGAGTTTGTCAGAATCTTTGTCATGTGGTATCAGCAGTACTAAATTGCTCTAAGAGTTGCAGGATGAGAAGCTGTGACCTCTTCACTTGGTGAATGCTGTTGTACCTCACTAATCACTTGGTTTCCCTGCCTTACAGACTTCAGGGAAGCTTTTGTCCCTTAATCTTACCTCCTCAAAACACAGGCTATAAAGCTATAAACCCGCATACCTTTCTCTGCTTTGTTGCTGTTACTGATTAAATCACCATGATGAAGACACTGTTCTCATGCAGCAAACAATATGAAGCATTGCTGACTTCCAATAATGTTGTTCTTGTGCATATTTCAGTGCCAGGTTTCCTTGCAGCATTTGAGGACCAGTGGGTGAGGTCCCTGTATTTGCTCAGCAGGATTAAACAGTGATAGTGCTGTTTGCAGACTTGGACAAGCAGAAGTGCAGTGGCTGATGGGAGCTTTTGTTGGGTGAACTCAGAGGCATGAACAGCCAAAACGAATCCTGTTCCTGGAGGGGAAGAAGTACAAGTGGTGTATGTCGTGCCAGAGTGCATGGTGTGTGTTGGGAGCTTTCTCAGGGTGAGGCAGGACAGGTTTTTCTCTGAACCAGATGGACAGTTTCTCAGAAAAGTGCATTAATACCTAGTGGCAAAATGTGGGGACCTCTTTTGATCTTTCTCTTCACTAATGTGCCAAATCTTTCCTTCATCTCTGAACTGAGGTTGTTCTTTCTTTTCTAAGACAGCACATGCTGCTGCCGGCTGGCTCCTCTCAACTGCAACCGCTAAATTAGTTCAGGATGCCCAAAATTATATCAAACGATAGGTTGTATTCCAAATTCAGTGGTCTGTTGGTAGCAGGGTTGGTAGCCAGCTAATACAGTGACAAAAGCCAAGCACAGCTAGCAAGAAGAAAAGCAGAACTCCGATGTAACTTTGTAGTAAGCTCAGGCACTGCAGCTTGTGTGACTTGGCAGAGTAAACACCTCTGTTTCTATCAGCACAGCTACTACTGATAACTGCTAAAAGGCAGCAATGCAATGGAGCAAGTGAAAAATGATTGCATTGACAATGGGAAAATGCTATTGTGACTTTTTCCTCTCCGTTTTTGTGGAAACTCCCACCCTGGAAAAGGCAATCTCATACTGGCCTGAGCTTTGTAGCACTTCAACCTGTGGATCACATTCACAGATGGGAACTTTGGTGCTGCTGGCCAGAGATGATGTGCTTAGCAGTTGATCCAGCTCCTCATTGCTGATTGAAGCCTTTGCCCTTCCCTGCTGGATGGGATTGTCACTCAGCAGTTCTTTTCTATTGATAAGTAGTCCTAGGGTTAAATTTCCAGCTACCCCATCTCTCCTGATGCACCTTCATGGGGTTACCTCTGTTACAAACTCCTATTATTTTCCGAATGTGTAAGACAGACCTATAGTCTGACTTGTGACAAAGTCTGGGAGACACTATTCATTTTTGTAAGAGAAACTCAGAAGCTTTCTTGGGAATAAGTGGAAGTAACTGTAACCTGTAATAGAGAACCTGTATGAGCCAACTTGATTCCTTGGCTAATACTCTAAGTAATTTCTGTGTAATTATTTAGTATTATATACTACTACTTACTGTAAGCCCATGGGGCTAGGAGAAGAATATAGGACTGAGACATGCTGACACATAGCATCAGTGTTGTGAGAGAATGTAAAGGAAAGATCTGACTGAAATTGCCATTAGTCCTCACTGCTTAATGATCCTGGAGGCTGAAAGAAAATAATATGAAAATACTAAGGTCCAGTGGTGACCCTGCAGCACTTCACAGGCACTTACTTCTGCTGTGGTCCTGGTTCAGGAGGGCACATGGAGCAGTAGCACAAAAAAAGGAGTCTGCAGAAGAAGACTTTTCTATTTCAAATAAAACATTTTTTTTTCCTGCACATAAATCATTTAATATATAGGAGCTTGGTTTTTTTTAAGGTAACAGCTGTGGTTGTCATTTCTCCAACAAGACTGCTTTCCATCCTGCTTCTTGCTCTCAGCTCTTTTTCTGAAGTCTTCATCCAAATGAGCAGGAGAAGGAAGTGCTTGCAAACAAGGACACAGAGACACCTTATGAAGTAGTGTGTACATGTGTTCCACCCTTGCTGGACTGAAAGTCCACAGCATGCAGGTGTAAAACAAATAGAAAGACAAGTCTAAAATGGGAAAACAAGCGGAACTTTTTGGAGAAGCAAATATTAATCTTTGTAACACCTTAAAGCATTAAGTGTCTGTCTTCTTGTCTCTCCCTTTAGACTGCAAACAGTCAATGAGGGAAAATGAGGGGACGGTGACTATAAACAGGAGAGGAGCTATCAAGCAAGCTAAAATCCACTACATCAAAAATCATGAATTCATTGCTACCTTCTTTGGACAGCCTACATTTTGTTCTGTCTGCAAGGACTTTGTGTGGTAAGAAGGAAGCACTAAGCCTTCATCACCCCTAACGGCCAAGTAACTGCAAAATCAGCTTCAGATACATTGAGACAAAACATGACGTGTAAATTTATGTGTGTTGGGAAATAGACGTCATAGATTTACCAAAAGCATTGTTGTACTTGTCTCTTTCACACTGAAAAAGAGGATCTGGAATGTTTTTGCCACTAAAATAATGAGCAAAATATTCCATCAGTATCAAGTGAGATCTGGCCCATAATCAACAGCAGCTGTTTCATGAGAGAATGAGGTGGGTAGATCTGAGAAAATCGTGCTCAGACTTGGAGATGTGAAGTGGCTGGTGAGAGAGTGAGAACTCAAATAGGATAAGAAGCTGGATCCCTTTCACAGTAAAGCCACTTTGTAGCCAGTCAGATGAGGATTGAAAGCTTGTCTTTTCAGGGTTTCCCTCTGAATTTGCTGATCTATCAAAACACACCGCCTTATCTTCTGAGTCTTGCTTTCTTGAAACAGGGTTCAGAATAGCAGAATTTAGACCAGTTTATGAATTGGAACAAATATTCCCATAGGCAAAAGATTGACATGGTTAGAAGAAACCCCCCACACCCCTTTTATTCCAGCAAATGTGTTGTTGGTTCTGTTTTTTAATTTCCTCCTTTATAACTTGTTTTTTTTCAGGGGTCTCAACAAGCAAGGATACAAATGTAGGCGTAAGTTGATTTTTAATTTTTTTAAAAACCTTTTTCTTGTAGTACTTTGCACATGAATCTGTAGATCTAATGGTTATCTGTATATATACCTGACACAGAGCATCAGCAGCAGAGGATGTTAAACATCAATTTTACGCTGTACCCTAAGAGTGTCTAATTGTGATTCCTGCCTGAGTTTTTAGTATCAAGATCTAGGCTTAGCTGTTCTTCTCATTAGTGTGTAGTGGTGTTGAAAAGTTGTACTTATTTATGGCAGCAGTTTTTGTGACACCTTTTCTAAAACAAATTGCAGCTATTGATGGGTTTCAAAGCTGAACTGAAACTTTTGACTTGGCATAGATCTCTGTGCATTGCACCAAACAGGGATATACCAAAGAGTAAAAACTCAAAAGCATAATACTGTCCTGGTATCAGATGCTGGTGTCATTGCCTCCATTAGGAAGATCTGGTTTAGAATTAAAGGTAAAAGAAAATGGAGGGAATCAGCTTAGCAAGATAACCAGACTGAGAGAAAAGAAAGGCTTTGGTGTATATAGTATGGGGGAAAGGAGTGTTGTTTTCACATTATGCTATGAATTGCAAACACCTCATCCCAGGTATTTGTTGTCTGAAGGAATCCTTCCTTTTTTTTTTTTCCTTGTGTGTGTCTTGAAGAATGCAATGCTGCTATTCATAAGAAATGCATTGATAAGATCATTGGGAGGTGTACTGGTACTGCGGCCAACAGCAGGGACACAATGGTAAGAGCTGGAACTCTTTATTTATTTAGAGTGTAGTTATGTAATTAAACACCCTGAGCTAACAAAAGCTTGTATAGAAATAGCTCAGTCTGTCTGGGAGGTGCTTGGCTGTACAACCTAAGTTACTGTCTTCTCTTGACGATTGTGTGTTAGTGGATGAAACTCTGAAGGAAATAGTTAAGAGTGCTGCAAGGAGGTGGGTCAGTATTTGATTGGGCAGATTTTCCCTGGGGGCTGTTGAAGCTGGGCTATTCACCGTAGGAATTGCTGTAGCTTTGTAATGTCGGAGGTGTTTTCCATAGGAAGCAGTTCCTGTTTTGGGTAGCAGACCTCACCCCTCTCCCTGTCCTCAGTTTCAGAAGGAACGTTTCAACATTGACATGCCTCATCGCTTCAAAGTTTACAACTACATGAGCCCTACCTTCTGTGACCACTGCGGCAGCCTGCTCTGGGGGCTGGTCAAACAAGGACTTAAATGTGAAGGTACAGGGGTGGAGGAAGGACAGCTGGGGCCTCTCCATGCTTTTCAGGTGTCCCACCCCCGGCTAGAGATTAGTTGTTGCTGCACACTGTGCACTTCTAAAGTGGGATTCATCTCATCCGGGCACAGCTGAAAAAGCTTTTGTAGTAGAAAGAGACAAGACAAATAGGCGCTAGGGTCATGCAACAGCTCAACCAAGGTGAGCTTCTGGTGCAGTCAGAAAATGTGCTGTGGAGGAGTAATCTTGAGTATAATCAAAATTACTGCTTTGGGAGTAGCTGAGATTTGATGAATCTGACTCAAGGCAGTGCCTAAAAGTGTACTGGAAGTGTTTTCTTTAAATACCACTTTCAGAACTCTTCCCCCCAGAAGGTGAGTTAGTTACTTTCATTGTTACAGATTTTGAGAATAAATCACCAGAGGCTTTTTTTGCTTCTAAAGAATTTCTGTAGCTTTCACTGAATTACAGATTTGAACTGCAGTTCTATTAACAATAATAGATCCACATGCAGTCTGGTCTTACTGTGAGGTTCTGAAGTGCACAGAGACACAGCCTTTGGTTGTCATGTCAGGTTGTATTTTCCTGATGTTTCTTTGACTCTCCTTATGTTTCTTATAGAATGTGGGATGAATGTGCACCATAAGTGCCAGAAGAAGGTGGCGAATTTATGTGGCATAAACCAGAAGTTGCTAGCTGAAGCTTTAAATCAAGTTAGCCAGGTATGTTTTATTGCCAGTTGTCAGGTAATCAGTTGTTTTCCAAGCATTTCAGTTTTACTTCATCTTTTCTGTGTCACTTCTGTAGGAAACTGAGTCTGGAATGGAGGAAGTACAGAGAGCTTTCTCTTTAATTTGGCCCATAAAGAAACAAAGAAAGACTTCACTAGCCTGAAGTTGACTTTGGTGGAGGGGGAGAATTCCCACCTAACAAAGAACTTTTAAAAAGCTGGGTGGTTTCCTGAAATCAAACTTTGTTCTTCTGTAGTGCTAAGGTTATTGTCTAATCATTTAACAGTGGTATCATAATGCTGAAGTCTGTTTTTCCATGCTTCAAATTAGAATTCTGCTTGAGTGTTAAATAAATAAGGAGAAATATACCAGATATTCTCAATTTTTATTAATCATACACATATATATATATACACACATAGAAAACTCCTCTGGAATTAAATGTGGTTCTGGAGTTTATTTATTTTGTTGTTCGTTTCCTGCTGCAGCATGACTGTCTCTTGTGGACAGCTTCTGTCTTGCAAATAAAGATTCAGAGAGAGCTCTGAAAGAAACCAGGAAAATATACCACAACAGCATTTCCTCTGAGCTGTGTTTCTGAGCATTCATAGGACGTTTACTTTGAAAACAGTGAGAGCTGTTGCAGAAGCTGTTTCACAACAAATACAAGCCTGGTTTTTCATTGTTAAAAATCTGATCTTGGGGGTCTTATCCATGCTAAAGATCAATGTCACACAGTGATGTGACTTCAGCATGTCAGTGATTCCCACCTTGTTTTTCAATGAACATAGATCCAAAAGGACATTTCCCCATAGTTTAAGAGTTTGAACCCACACTGGGAAGAATTTAAAGCTTTAATAATTTTGCAATGAACACCACAGACCGTTCAAGAATTTCAGTAACTTCTTTTCTTGCAGTGAAGGAAGTAAAGCAATTGGCTGATCTGAAGCTGTGACGAATGTGGCTATAAGTGGTCTTTTCTTCTTAAGATATTAAAATTACTAACTCCTAGGAGATAAGTGCCTACTGCCATCATGTTACATTTAACTGCCTATTGTTTGAAGTATTTCTACACTAATGGTGCAAATAGAGTTTCAGATGTTTCTTTCCTCCTCAGAAATCCACACGAAGGTCTGATTCTGGATCTGTAGAAAATGTTGGTATTTATCAAGATTTTGATAAGAAACCTAAAACTCCAGGAGGAGACAAAACAGGTGAGAAAAACCACAGTGCTGTAACTTACCCATTTACTTACCAGCCTCCACAACAATTTAGGTAGTTATTCCTTCTTGCCCTACTTTAGACTTTTTTTAAATAAGCACTGTTTTAAAAAGCCAAAACCTAACAAACCCCAGCTTACTTTTTACATTCTCCCAGCCACACAATATACTGAAATCACTTTTGACAAATACCTTTAGTTCTGGGTCCATGAGCTTCCTCACCTTTCTGCTAGGGGCTTGCCTTGCTTATTGCAATGCCATTCCCTACTGGAACTGGGAGGTATCTGGCTAAACCAGCACCTTGCAGAACACTTCCCTCCCTCCTGTAACTGAAACCTCACTCACATTGTTCAGTATCTCTGTTTGATCACAAACCACTGAAAACCAATGACAATTGCTATCTGTTTTAGGATGTAGGCAGCCAAAAGGCAACAGCTGAAACAGGATTCCAGATACTACTTAAACTGTCTCTACCTGTTCAGAATAAGGGTTTGGATTTCTTCTGTGAATGCTAAAGCAACAGTACTGCATCTAGCATTGCTCAAGTCTTTCCCTAACTGCTCACTGGTGATCATTAATGCAAGAATAAATGCAACAGTAAAAGTAACTTTTTACTGGATGGAAATCACCATTGGTGGTGCAGGATTTTATCTTTTCATCCAGACATTGAACTAATTCTGTTGAAATGCCCAGTAAGAAAATTAGTTTGGTAACATCCATATGTGGTTTGATTTGCCAGAGCAGAGAAAAAGAATCCACACTTGCAAAGGTGGTTTAGTTTCAGTCAGAGTGCAGCCATGACGATTCCTCCCTAGGTTACCACAGATGCTGGACAGCTTGTGGGGCACATACACTAACCTTGGCATCATGTTAGTGATCCAGCAGATCTATGCAGAGGAGAAAAGGAAGTAACAGCTATTAACTTTAGGATAAGACCATGATTAACCTGAATGATCACACTTCTTAGCCGGCACTGGGCATAATCAGAAATTTTTATGGCCTTAGTTAAGGCACTAGCTGAGCCTGCTAACAGATAAAAGCCAATGTGTTTACAAGCAGTCCTTGTAATGCATTCTCTTCTCCAAAACAGCCTCTGTATCTCACAGGGAAAAGTTATGACTTTTAATTTTTTGAATGCCTAAGTATTGCTTAAATCCAGCATCATAAACAATGTCAGATTGAACTCAAATCCAACACTGTCAAGTACACTGGAGTAATTTAAACTTCCTAACAAACAACGGGAGCTGACCCTCATGTTTAGATTTGCCAGTATTCCAGCAGCAGATGCACTGAAATAACAATTCAGGGTTTAATTTTCAGTGGGGGATCTGAGTCACACAATTTCTGCATGTATTGCACTTTTCAACTCCCTGTTTCCATTAGCAGATAGCGGCGAGTACGATAAACTCTGGGAGGGAAGCACAGCCAAGACAGCATCACGAATCGTGAGCAGGAGAAAATTCAACATCGACAGCTTTGTCTTCCATAAAGTGCTGGGGAAAGGAAGCTTTGGGAAGGTAGGTAACAAGCATACAGAGCTTAAGGTGACTGCTTTGCTTGATCTCTGCACTGTGACAGGCTCCTCCTGTTAACCAGAACAGTCTCTTAGCTACCTGGAGAGATGCAACAGAGTTGAACATAGTCATCTTTGACAAAGGCACTAGAAATTTGCCACCTGAATCTTGCTGAGCTCAGGCATGAGTCATAATGCTCAACAGTGTTTAAATCATTTGGTTTCAAGGCAGAGGAGCTGCCCTTGATGCACCACAGTACAGTGTATGCTGTACAGAAACAGCCTCCCTACTGCCCCAGTGCAATGGCAGATGGAGATGTGGGAGAGCAGCAGGACCTCCACAGAGTCTGCTGTTGTCTGAGACTACAGCACTAGTGAAGGAGCAGGCTTTGCCTGCCTTCTTATACACCCACAAAAGACTGACAGAAAAACTGCCCTGGAGGCTGCTGTGCCCATGTTATGTGGTCCTTGAACCATGTCTCCTCATCTCTATGGCCAGCATCTTCACTTTCCCCAATCTCACTCATCATTGAAATGTTTTTTTAATTGTCATTGCACCTTCTGTAAACACCTTTGATCTTCCCCTAGTGATACCATCAGTAATAGCCTTCCCTACAAGTGCACTAATCTCATAGTTTCTTTTTTGTAGGTTCTGCTGGCTGAGCTGAAAGGGAGGAATGAATTCTTTGCTATCAAAGCTCTGAAAAAAGACGTGGTGCTCATTGATGATGATGTGGAATGTACCATGGTGGAAAAGAGGGTCCTGGCACTTGCATGGGAGAACCCATTTCTCACACATCTTTATTGCACCTTTCAGACAAAGGTAAGAAGCAGCCCAACAGCAACGCAGCAGATGGAGCTGTTCAGTGGATGCTGTTGCCAGCAGCAAAGCAGAAGTAACTTAGTGACACAAGAAGTAAATCTCCTTTTTCTGTGCTCTGTACAGCAGTTGGCCTTGCACAAAGTAATTAAGATATGTGGGGGATCATACTCATGATGAGAACAGAATGAGATCAAAACATTTATGCAATTACAGAATGGTCTGGGCTGGAAGGGACCTCCAAAGGTCATCTAGTCCAACACCACCTGGCCTGCAGTCAGCAGGTACATCCTCAAATAGATCACGTTGCACAGAGCCCTGCCAAGCCTCACACTGAATATCTCGAGGCATGGGACCCCAACCACCTCCCCTGGCAACCTGTTCTACCACCCTCATAGTAGAGAACTTGTTCCTGACATCCAAGCTGAATCTGCTCTTCTCTAGTTTGAAGCCATTGCCACTCATCCTATCACTACAGGCTTTTGTAAACAGTCTCTCTCCATGCTTCATGTAGGCCCCCTTTTTAGGTACTGGGAGGTTGCTATTAGGTCTTCCCAGAGACTCCTTTACTCCAGGATGAACAGCCCTGGCTCCCCCAGCCTGCCTTTGTAGCAGAGGTGCTCTAATCCCCAATCTTGTTCCCAATCTGGAATAAGAGACAGTTTAACTTACATTTTTGATCTTAGCTTCACCCTCAGTGAGGGGAGAGAACCTGTCACAGGTAAACATCAGTAAGTCTATTTAAATGCATATTTTTCTGGAGTCTAGAAACTGAGGAGGTCAGCTGTTCAGGTTTTTGATACAAGACCAGGCTGCTGAAATCTGTAGGAACCTCATATACTCTTAGGGGTGCAAGAAATGGAAAAATATTCCAGAGAGGAGGAAAGTGGTTTCTTGGTTCCCACTAGCCACATCACTGCTTCATGTGTGGTTACAAACAGCATCAGTAATTTCTCTGTTTTCTGGTTACTGCCACCAGGATCATCTGTTCTTTGTTATGGAGTTCCTGAATGGGGGAGACCTGATGTTCCACATACAAGACAAGGGACGTTTTGACCTCTACAGGGCAACGTAAGTCCACAGCCCTTCAGTCCCTATCTCCATCAGCCTTCCTGTCTCTGTTTTCACTGCTCCTAGTTCTGCACCACTTAGCTGCAGTCTATCAATCTAGTTTTGGTGGCTGACAATTGAAAAGGTGTTTCTGTGCTCTGTTTTAATTCAGTGAAGAAGCCCACTTAATGGTGTGTGGAGTTAGGTTTCCTTAATTTACACAGAGGTGATAAGTTTTACTTTATGGGATGCTTGTACGTAAGGTGCCGCTTTTGCATCCCTTAGGACAGTACATGGAGGAAAATACTGGAAAACAAGTGTTGGGACTGTTTTCTCCTGACATTTACTTACTAGTCTGGTTAAGGTGACATGGTAGTAACCTGCACATTGTAGATGATGCTAATAACAGTGGGTAAGCATTTTGTTCAGTAAGTTGCTGTCATCTCTCCCATGCTGTTGGGCATTATATACTAAAGGTGTGTGCTGAAGGGCTTCACTTGGAGTTCACAGCATCCAGCTTTACACACAGAGGTAGATGAGCACTTAAGAGGTGCACAATGCTGCTCACTCCATGAAGAGACCTATGGCAGCTCTTTTGGCCAGCTGCATTGACTGTATTTCACCTGAGCAAGACAGGCTAAAAGAGGTTTTGGTCTTTTCAGGTTTTATGGAGCTGAAATTTTATGTGGACTACAATTTCTTCACAGCAAAGGCATTATTTATAGGTGAGTACCAAGCAGCTCCTGTGAATTGTCTTAGCCCCTCACACATCTTTGAATGACTGACTGTAACAAGTACAAGCTGTCTGTCAGAGAGCTGATGTTATTCCAAGGGTGTTTACATGCCCAAGATGAATATCTCAATCTTTTCTGTGGCAACCAGAATGACAGAATGTTACTGATGCTACACAAAAGCAGCTTTGTTTCAGTTATGATTTGAAGGCAGTGTTTAAAAATAATTGTCTAGTTTGGAGGCAAGGGAAAGGATCCTTGAGGCTATCAATTTCTACCATTATTCCCCACCTCAACTACATCGTTTACTAAGGTGAGCAACAACTGATGTCCAAAGATGGAAGGATTTGGGTGCATTGCATTAGATCAGGGACTGTTGGCTGGAGCTACAGCTCACCTTCTGAGAAGTGTACATCGGTGATACTGGGAACTTAGCTACCACGGAGAAAAGACAGGCCTGTTCTCATGTAAGATTATCTGCTCTAGTCAATTCTTTTCCTGGTAAGCAGAAGGGCTGGTCCATTTCTCTCCATTCTGCCCTCCTTGGTATGTGCTTTTGCAGCCGATGACAAAATAACCCAAAACATCACAGTCAAAGGGAGGGATGTAGCTTTTGGAAACTGCTGTTAAAAAGCTCTTACTGAACTCAGTAGTGTTATTCTGAAAAAAGAATGAATAGGACACTTCACAGACTGTGGCCACAACACACGACCCCTTTGTGCTGTAACTAGGAACAAGTTGCAGGTAGCATTAAAAGCTGGGCAAGCTTTAAGTGGTGATACTCCTGCCAAAAGGGCTAAGGGTCCAACAATCCTTCTTTTGAGCTGTGGAGCTGGTGCAGCACTGCTGTGTCAGCTGGTGGGGCAGTAATTCACATCTCCTTCCAGAAGCAACAGAAGCACTGGGTGTGCTCTTGGACCTGAAAGCAAACACTGAGGATTGTAAGGTCACACACTCTATATACACCTCAGCCTCTTTCTTATTCTGACAGGACAGAATTATTCCCTTGTCCCAGCCACCTCCAAAGCACAGAAGTGCTACTTTGTACATATTGTGTTGACTGATGATGGTTTTCTTGAAAAGCCTCTTTGTGTGGTACAGGGAAGGTTTATGGTGAAGAAACTACATTCATCTGAATACAGAAATGATTCACTCGCCTTTAAATGTTAACTTTTCTTTTTAACTCTTTTTTTGCAGAGACCTAAAACTGGACAATGTGATGCTTGATAAAGAAGGCCACATCAAAATAGCCGATTTTGGAATGTGCAAAGAAAACGTTGTTGGTGAGAACAAGGCAAGCACTTTCTGTGGGACTCCAGACTACATCGCTCCTGAGGTCAGTATGTCACTGCCAGGTACTGCAGGCATAGATTCAATAGACTGACTTTGGAATGGTCACTGTGGGGCAATCATCCCTTTGCAGACAAATGGTTCAGAGCAGAGAAAAACAAACATCTGAATTCTCTGTAGAAGATACTTGAGATTTAGAGCTGGAATTTTTCAAAAAGCCTGGTTTTGAAATGTTATAATGTTGGGGTTTTGAACAGCTACCTTTCCCTTCTGCCTCCAGCCACCACTCACACAGGGCTCCAGCAAAAACAATCTGTGTGCACTGCAGATGGTGAACAGACTCATGCCCACACAACCAAAATTCCAACCAAGGCAGCCTCTCAGAGGAATCTCACCAAGTTAAATTCCCTGTGTTCATAATTGGGTTTTTGTCTGATGTGCAAAGCAGTCCAAATACGGTAGCTAGCTGTTAAAGATGGACATTACTACCACATAGGCTTTGATGTGATCTGCTTTTCATTGCTGCCTGCTGCTCCCATCACCTTGTAAAGAAACTAGAGATTATTTTCAAGTGTCTGGTTAATGAAGAAAACTTCTGCATGAGAGCAAAGCCCTGCCCCTGGGGTGTCCATGTTTCCACAAACAGTAGCCAAGGACAAAGCCACCACGTGCATCTGGGACAACACCTGGGCAAAGAGTTGGATTCTTTTCTCCCCCTAAATGTCCCAGTTGTTAGAAGGGGTTTTGTTTTTGGTGTAGGTGACTGCCCTTTACTAATTACTTGTATTTCTTACTCTGTGCCTCTTGTTCTGTGGAACAAGATCCTGCAAGGTTTACGCTACACATTCTCTGTGGACTGGTGGTCATTTGGGGTCCTGCTGTATGAGATGCTTATTGGACAGTCCCCTTTCCATGGGGATGATGAAGATGAATTGTTTGAGTCAATCCGAGTGGACACGCCCCACTACCCGCGCTGGATTACAAAGGAATCAAAAGATATACTAGAGAAGGTAGGACTGATGATCAACAAGTGGCTCATGGGACTGGATTTGTCCAGGGAGGGAGAAGTCCAGGCTTCTAGAAGGAGCCATTTATCAGCAGGCACATGACTTTCCCAAGGGGAAAATCAGATTAATTACCAATGGCCTGTTTGCTGGTAGCCACTTGTGTTCCTCTAGCAGTGTAGCTGCTCTTCTTCATCTAACACCACCACCTCCCTTTTGAGCAGACACAAGGCTTTACCTGGTATCTTCTTACAGCTATTTGAAAGGGATCCAACAAGACGACTTGGGGTCACCGGCAACATCAGAGACCATCCTTTCTTCAAAACCATCAACTGGACAGCACTAGAAAAGAGGGAGGTGGACCCTCCTTTCAGGCCAAAAGTGGTAAGTGGTTATTCTGTGTTCTGGAGCAGTACTGCAAGTGTACCTTCTGTACCTTGCCTCAATCCCCATGTTTTATAAATGAAATAGTTCTGGGTCTCAAATGGATGGTTCAGTTATTAGAAAGGTGCACATTCCTCTCTGACTGCCCCAAAATTTTCCTGTTAAGATTGTCTTCCTATAGGAAGGAGTTTCTTTACTACTGTTACCTTCAGGAAAATCAACTAATTGTTCTAATCTCCATTCTCCTGAAGTGTCAATAGTTTCTTGTGTTTCTTTGTCCTCTTAAGCCATGGGAGAAGGACCAATAATTTGAGGCTTCTCAGTTGGGAACTGCCTGCAGGCATTCCACAGAAGCATGAGGTCTGTGATGTTTCAAACCCACCCAAGAATCTCCAAGTGGGCAGAAGGATGTGTTTTCTGTACCACTGAACTTTTGTAATGTACATGTCTGGTGGTACCTGAAAAAACATCCCAAGAACAGACAGTGTAGAACTTGTGGCCTGTATCATTGTGGGGTGTTGCTGCTTCATCTCATCCAGTAAAAACCCAAACGAGTTTTCCTCCACTCTGGCCTGATACAAGTAAATAATCCAGAAGTAACACAGAGTCTTTGAAACAAACCTGCATACTGGATGGAGGAGAGCTGTCCTGCTCAACAACAGAAGGCTTCACCTTGCCATAGAAAGGGGAAATCTGGCTACGTAGCAATCCTAGAAACAATAACCTTTGGAGGTTTAGAGGGTAAAACATAGAAGTTTCTGTGACAAAAGCCTATGAAACATGCACAAGTATTTTATCTAGACACAAAGCAGCTGTAATAGGGAATCACCTGGGTTTTTTCTGTGAACAAGTCCAGACCTCAGAATGCTTTCAGGAATTCAAAAACCATGGTTAATGCCAAGAAATGTCAAGCTTACATCTGAGCACTGCATTGCTTTTGGCCATTGAGAGTCTTTGGGTAAATCCAAGAAACATTATCACAAAGCCAGGTGCTTCTTCTATGAAGCAACCTGGTGCTATTTGCTTCCAACTAGCAATAAGCAGTTGCCTAGTTATGAGCTCAGAGCCAAAAATATTTTTTTTTTTCCTCTAAAGATGGAGCAGGAGGGAGTGAGCTCAAGAAATTATTTCCTTACCTTTTGTATTTAAGCAGTTTGTCCTGGAAGAAATTACAAAGTTTGCCTCTCTCTCCTTATTTAACACAGAAGTCAGCAAGTGACTACAACAACTTTGACAGAGAATTTCTGAGTGAGAAGCCCAAACTGTCCTACAGTGACAAAAACCTGATTGAGTCCATGGATCAGTCTGCATTTGATGGATTTTCCTTTATTAACCCTAAATTTGAACAGATCTTGGACAAATAAGTCTCTGAGCAGAGTCAGACTTTGAATCAGGGTTAAATCTTCTAGACCTGAACCTCCCAAGCGCTAAGTGTTGTGTGTTCCAACGATGTTGTCAGTACTTCGGAATAATACACAGCAGTGTGATCAGTCATGCCCAGCTGCTGATTTATTGGCAGTGTCCTATTATGCATGGTTGGGTTTTAAGGTATGTGAATCATGTGCATTATTTTCTCTGTTTGGGAAAATGTAAATTCTGTTTGGTACTTGAATGTAGTTATGTGTTATATATAGATACGTGCTGTATATTTTGCTCGAGAAAAGACATTGGGGAACAGAGGATGTCTTTTTAAAGTGTTTGAGCCCTTGGTTCTTTTATTTGTCTTCAATTAAAAGAAAGTTTAATGTAACTTTATCATGGCTTTGATTATGTTTTTGTTGTTGTTGTTCTAGAAATATATAATTAAACTGCAGTTATTTTTACTGTAGTTTAAAAACACAGTAACTCTTAAGCTCTCATCACAAAAATACAAAAAAAATGTTGTAGGAGGATTAATTGAGATGAACAATTGGGCAAAAGCAATGTTCAGGATGTTAACAGCAGCTGCTGTGGGAAAGAGCCTAGTGCCACTCTTACTGCTTTTGTATACAGCCTGTCTCTCACTGGGAGCAGTCAGTGCCAAAGGGAGTCTGGTTTCACTGATCATGCTAAATATTGGTTCTGAGACAGCCTTAGACAGTAAGGGCTAAGTATCCCACAGCAAGCTCAGCATCTCTCCTGCAGCAGCCCCAGCCTACCTCCTGGGAAGGGGAGTTTCTGCTGATAAACGCCACTTCCTATGAACAGAAAAACCTGCAGTGTGCTCACAGCAGCAGCCTACAGGGAGAAAAGCATCAGGTAATGACTGGGTGAAGCCTTCCTACCTCCTGCCTGGGTTGCTGGAGAGGAAGTATCTTGCTTAACTGGCAAACATGAAGTTTTTCCATTCAGTTTTACTTACTTCTTTCTAGTACAGCAGCTGTGGCTCCTCCTACTTACTGTCAGAAGGAAACAGAACTAGATCTTGCTTTGTTGCAAATACCTACTTCTGGATTTTGATTTTCAAACATTAATAAGAAAAAAACTGATGTAATTAATTACTGCAAAGCTCTTTCTAAAAACCCTTCTCACAGTCACATCACAAGATACAGAAGGAAGCAAGAGCTCTTGCTTCTCAAAATATATCTTGTAGCACTGTTGCAAACGATTTAAATTTCTCATCCATAGACAGGCAGGGGAAAAAAATATAGTGAGGGGGAGTATCGGTTTGTCCAACAGTTAATGTTACAGAGCTATTAGGAGCACCCTGTAACTAACCCAGGCACTTTCAGACAAATCCTTCCCAGCAGACTTAATAATGACCCAAACAAACACAAAGCTTTTTTTTAAGATCTAACTTACTGTTGTAACTCGAGTTATGCCAGCAAGACTTGGATACGATCTAAGTGTACAGCACACTGAGGATGGAGCAGTCAATGCAGTTGGCATTTCCCCAACAGCCAGATTTTGCCTAGATCCCACCACACAAACCCAGGTCAAACACTATGCTGTGAGTTGCTACTGGGGAGAGCAGCAAACCTGCGGGTTTTCCCCCTCCAAGTATCCTGCTCAAGCATCACTCCTTTGCTGTTTTTCAGTTGTTTATTCTGCTTTCAAAGTGTGTACTGGATGCTTGTACCCAAACAGAAAGTTTAAAGTGTTGTAATGAGCCACAGAGTGTAGCAGCTGTTGCTTGTCAGAGTGTTTGCTCACTGAGCTTACCTGACTCATGCTGGAGTGATCAGTGCCAGACCTGCTTGGGAGGGACCCTGGTCTTCAAACAGTGACTTGGCCGACCTGGAGTATCTTCTGCTGGCACAAGTGCACATTCCAACAGCCTGACCATACTCGGGACACCTGGGCAGAGATGCCTTTCCTCCAAGGAGCTCCTCCTCACACTGTGTAGCCACAGGCATTCTGTTAACTGCATCACCTGAAAGGGAACTGCTCTGCCAAAGATACCTGCCCTTTACACAACCAGAAATTAAAACTATTCAGGTCACACAGCTCCTGGGGCCCCCTCCACTGAACAGCCAAGCCTGAGGGCTTCCAGCAACAGATGGGTTTACTCCAGCATCATGGTCTGGGCCAACTTCACACTACAGGGAGCTGCAGGAATTAAAGAATTCTGTCCTGAAAGCAGCCTTAAAATCTCTGAAACAAAAAAACATACCTCCCCCACAAACAGAAATACAAAGCATAAAGAGAACACTCCTTCCACCTAGCAGAAAACATACAAGTTGTTACCACTCAGGAGTGCATAGTGGCCCACAAGACATTGAAATGGGAGTACGTAATTCTACACCACAATTAATTGTCCTGCTAAAAGGTAAGGAGAAAAGTACCCCTGCAAATTTAATGCCATCTACCTAACCTATAGGTGCCACCTGGAGCTAGAAGGCAGCATTTTGCTGTTGGTCTCCAGCTTTCTCAGTGTAAGTGAAGAACAGTGTAGCTTTAACAGTGTGGAACAGAATTCAAAACACCAACAACCAGGTAAAATTAAAAAAGCTTTATCTTTTCTTACCGTTGCGTGCAAATCTCCATTTGTGTTTAATTGATTCTTCCAACTTCTTCCTCAGTTACTGAGTTACTTGAATTATTTGTCAGAGTAAAGAAACCAAAGGGATAAATAAACTTCACTCTTAACCAAGCTAGAACTCCTACGCCTCTGAAAGCTGTGGAAGCCTGCTGACCTGCTGGCACTTCAACTGCTGTAAGTGGGCAGGGAAAGAAACACACATCAGCACAAGTTGTAGCGTTTGATCTTTATTACTTGGATCAAAGGTCAAATGATTACATTTTTCAGAAAGATTATGAGGAAGGCCAACGCTGTAAGGAAAGACAGTTTCATCCCACCGGAGAGACTGCATCTGAGCTAGCGAGGGCATTAACTGTCAGGAGGCAGTAACATGACATGGCTACAAATACACAAGGTCAGGAGGAGAAGGGCTCCCCCTCCCCTGTCAGTGACAGTTCTGTCAGAAATGGGGGGGCAGATGCAGCTTTTAGACAGTTACAATAATCTGCAATTCCAAAGCCTTTCCCAAAAGGTGGTGACACCTTGGGCAGAACCAACCACATGCTTCAAACCTACATTCACCATCTACACTTCCTCTCGCCAGCTCAAAAGGGCTGGGTGCAGTCAGAGATTTTGTACCTTCCTAGAGCTGAACAGACTTCTTTTTTTTCCCTCTTCAAGTATCAGCTTAACAGTTTATTTACACTTGTATACAATTCTTTTTACTGCACACCCAACTTAACAAAACACTCATCACAGTATATTCAAGCAGGCTATAAAAATACCTACTGTACATAAAACATTTAGCCTTACGTTTTTTACAGCACCTCTGGAAGTTGAGAGAGGTAAAACTAAGGAAGGGAGAGAGGGGGAGACCCCTCAAGCCGTGCATGCCAGTGAAGAGAAGCAGCCCTTGAGTTCACTGGGGGAAACCTTTCCTTCCACATCTCTGCAACCAAGTACCACAGCATGCTGGTAAAAAATACCCTGCTATTCTGATACAGCCTTCTGGGATTTGCCCTCTGTTACTGCAGATAAACTCTGACCTTCTCAGTTTAAAAGCCATTTAACAGCCTGAGCCTGGCTGGACGGTGGAGGTCCAAAGGAGCAAGGGCTGCATGCAGCACAGCTTGATTGTCCCTCACGGAACACATTAAATCGGGAGGGGAAACAGATTACTGCTACACTTCTGCCACCAAAGTGGCCTCGGTAAAAATGCATCAATAAATTAACTTCTCTGAGCAGCCTCTCTCCTCATACAGTTAACTACAGAGACAGCTGGATTAATAGAGATCTGACATGGGCGCTGCCAGCTGTGTGGATCAAACACACACAAAGCTTTAGGCAACAGCACTTGAAGCAAGTGTTTGTAGTCATTCTGTACCCTACGTGTCCCTCCGAAATGGAGCCCAGCGATATGGTATGGCTTACTTCCAGAGCTGAAAATATTGCTGAAATTAGCTTATTACAAACAAACAAATGACACCAACAGCATGTTAGTTCATAAACCCTGCACGAACAAAAGACAATCTAGGCCTTGCCTGCAAAATTATGTTATGAAGGCCTGGTGTTTCATACAGGAACTGAGAAAAAGAAAAAGCAAAACCAACAAAAGACCCCCAACAATATACATGGTTATTAACAATTGAAAAGAAGTCCTTAGAAAAACCACATGCCAACTACCAAAGAACAGTTCTCCTCATTTCACAACTTGGGTGCCAGCAGCAGTGCTGGCAGCTCACTTCAGTTGTCTGGTAGCACATGCAGAAAAGACACACTGAATTAGCACAGTTTGAAGGTCGTGGCATCAACAGACATAGAAAATCCAATTTTTAGCACTGGAGTTTCACAAGGTATTTAAAAAAAAAAAAAAAAAACCTGAAAAGAAAACCCCCAAAGCAGGTGTGCCCTCTTAAAAACCACTTCAGAGTTTACCTACTGCTTTTCTTGCATGAGCTGTCAGAACGGCTAAACGCCACCTAACCTTTCTGTACTGCTTCCTGGAGAAGGTATTAAATGTGGCTATAAAAGAGGAACATACACTTCTACCTTGAAACTCCTTCCAAAAATTGCCTAAAAACAAATTTCAAAATCACAGCACTAATAAGACAAGTAGCTTCTCCAGCCCCTGACAGTCTGAATCCTTTTCTCCTCCCTTCCAGTCTCATCAAAGCTGGTCATTCCCTCCTGTAACTGCAGGAGAAAGGACATGTCTCTCACTTTCAGTACCTAGGCTGCCAGATAGACTCACGTTCATGGCCCCCACTTACTCCTTCTGTCTTCCACTGCCCTCCAAAATCCAGCTGGCCCCTAGGAAGTGTTAAAATCTTACTAGACTAGCAGAATCTTTCAGGTAGTGAATCTAGTTTTAATGCTTTTATTTTTCCAAAGGGAAGGTGTCTCCTCCCATTTCAGAAAAGTTAAGTTGTGGCAGGCAAACCGAAGCTCAATTTAAACCACACAGAAACTGACAAGTTCCTCTACCTAAAGTAGTTTTTGCAAGATGAAGCCTTCAATGCTCAAAATGCAGAATTTCACCTATGTTAACTATGCCATCAAAAAATCACCTCCATGTAATACTAGGCATTCATTCACAGTAAAAACAAGAGGAACTCTTAGAAAAACACTTAGAAAAAGAAAAGTAAGATCTAGTTAAAATCCGACAGTAAAACTGACGCGGGCAATTAACCACCTTGCAGCATCCACAGATGAACAATAAAAACCACTGAAACTGCACAAACGGACATACGAAAAAGCCTAAAACCCAACTCTACTCTGCTTCCCTTAAATGTTTTTACGGATACCTTTCGGCACTGGGAGTTATCCACAACTAGAGGTGTTCTCCAGAGGAGCTGAATCACATTCGAAACGTCTTGAAGCGAAGGGGGAGGCGCGTTCGTCCCAGCCCGCTGCTCTGCGATGCCTTCGCCGCTCTGCTGGACCTGAGCCACTGCTTCACGCTCTGGCGCTGGAGGAAGGGCTGCTGCCCCGGGAACTGGAGCTATAGGTGGTTAGGTACTGTCCTCAAAGCTTCTTCTCTGGAGCGATCCACGCCTACATTCTGCAAATTTAAAGACCAAAAAAGGTTTTGAAAAAAAAGGCCCCACGGTCAGGCGTAGCTTTGCTTAACACGCTGCTGTTAGACGAGGCGAAAGGTGAGCGAGGTTTAATGCTTGCTGCCTCCAAGTGCTTTGTAAAACACAAGGAAAGGTCCCAGCCTGTCAGATGTTAGAAGCCAACAGCAGACCTCATCCTGCCCACCACACACCCAAGTCCCTCAGACCTATAAAAGCAGGCTCTCTGCTGCCAGGGAAGCATCTCCCAGGCCTGGTGGGGCAGTCAGTCTCTGTACACCACATGTGGGTCACAATGTTACTCTTCAGTGTTCTTTACCTTCATCCACCATTTCTAACCACAGTTTCTAATCCACTCTCTCTTCTAGCTTTCATGCATATAGTGGAAGAAAAAACCAGAACCACACAAAAGTCATAAACCACACAAGAAGTGATAACCCTGAAGGAAGGCCGTATCTGCTCATTTGGTGCACACTCCAGGAAATTACTCCTGAGCACCCACAGCTAGAAAGCAAATTCTGATCCTGCCTGTAAGCAGCTAAGTCACTGAAGGATTCTGAATACCTCCCTAAAGAGCTGGCAACAAAGTTTAAATGCACTTGAGAATACACAAGCATGTTGGCAGATGTCACACTGACACCAGGGTGTTTTATAACCACATTTGTGAGTTTACTTTGAAAACAAACCTCTTTGGTCCAGCTCAAGGGAGAGGACAGCCCTGCTGGCACACAGCATACACAACTGAGCACAGACATACACAACTCCATCAGCCAGAGTGCATCACCTCAAAAAGAAAGGCATTCCTCTCCCCAGCCCAAGTTTCTTGGACTTCCAGCTCTTTTTAATGAAAACAGGAGATAAACAGGGAGCATCAGGTTTGATTTGGGGGTTGAAGTGTGCCAACATCACTTCTGCCATTACCAGTTCTCTTACTTCAGTGTCAGTCCTTTCCTTTCACAGCAGCCTTGAAGCCCCTGAGATTGTGGAGTCTCCTCTGGAGACTTTCAAGGCCTGTCTGGATGTGTTCCTCTGTGACCCGAGATAGATTATAGTCCTGCTCTGGCAGGATGTTTGGACTTGATGATCTCTTTGGATCCCTTCCAACCCCTGATATCCTGTGAACTCACCCTGTTCATGCTGCTGGGCAGACACATCCAAGCCCTGGAAATCTCTGCACCCACCAGCACACAGTCCAACCCACTCTCTACCTTCTCATTTGGAAGGAAAGAAAGAAAAAAAACAAACCCTCTTTATTCCGCTCTTGTGAGACCCCACATCAAATACTGCACCCAGTTCTGCTGTTCCCATCATAAGAAACAAGCAGAGCTGTTGGAGTGAGTCCGGAGGAGGGTCATAAAGGTGATACAAGGGCTGGAACACCTCTGCTATAAGGAAAGGCTGAGGAAGCTTGGGTAGTTCAACCTAGAGAACACTTTGGAGGAACCTTAGAACTGCCTTCAAATACAGGAAGAGAACCTGAGGGAAGGCTGGAGAGGGCCTTTACCTAAGGGTGTCTAGCAATATGACAAGGGGAATGGTTTTAAGCTGAGGGAGAGTAGGCTTACACTGGATCTTAGGAAGATGGTTCAGGAACAGGTTGCCCAAAGAGGCTGTGGATGCCTCCTCACTGGGGGGTGTTTAAGGCCAGCCTGGATGAGGCCTTGAGCAGCCAAGTCTAGTTGAAGTGTCCCAGGGACACTAGAGTGGATGATCTCTAAGGTCCCTTCCAACCTAAGCCATTCTGTGATTCTATTTCATAAAGAAGCTTCTACAGATAGCATCCCTTCTGCAGCAAAGGATGCACAGGAAGTGTCAGTACGTAAAATCACAGAGAACTGACAAAACAAGTTATGACTATGGTATGCATGATTACAAGGGGGAAAATGCAGCAAAACATAGAATTGTAGAACAGTTTTGCATGGAAAAGACCCCTAAGATCAAGGCTGACCATGCATTTGTCTGTATTCTCCTTGGCAAGGTGCAACATACTGAGAAATTCCTTACTATTGTGGAGACGACTCCACAGGCACTCCTGTGGGGAACACTGGCTGAAATCTTTTAAGCTGGGCATCTACTGTTGATTTATAGAAGATTAAATAGAGCATGAAATGGAACATCAATATGCAGGAATCCAGCGGTCCTGGCAATTAGCCCACAAGCAACAAGAACTGGACAGCTAAGGCATGAAACTGAAAGGAAACTTGGTGGTCAAGGCAGGGAAGAGACAGTTCCTCAATGAGAGGTACCAGATAACGACAGCATCTTACCAACTGACACTGACCCAAGAGGGAACACTAAGAAGCACTTCAACTTGAGCAAATGTGAAGAGAAACAGGCTGGAGAAGTGAAGCACTGCACAGTCACACCAAGGGGAGGAAACTTTGTCCAAGATAAACTCTAGGGTTTATTAACAGAGGGAAACTGCAAGACCTGTGCTAAGGCTCAGAAAGGGCTTCTTTAGTGGTAAAAGGATTTCTACGGGTAGGAATCACCTTAGATTAGATGGCTGCAGCTGGAAGCTGCCTCCAGAACAGCCACAGGCATTGAGATTAGAAAGCCATGCCATGAGAATAGTGTTGCTGCTTAGAAAGATGTCTGAGCTTTTAGTCTTACTTTTGGGACCAAAAAGTGTCCCTGCAACTGTCCAGCACCAAAGCATGCCTGGACAGAACTGCTCTCCTAGGAATATCTCTGCCACACAGCATCGGCATAAGGTGCAGAGCCCAGGAAACACAGCATTTAAAAACACTGCTAAAAAAAAAGGTGTGTGGAGGGTTTACTGCTACTCTTGAGAATGAAAAAGCCACATACCTTTTTGTAATACTCTCTGACAAGTCATGTGGGCTCTCCCTTGGTCAGCCCAGCAAGAGGCTCACTAAGTCTGGAGCCTGCTGCCCAGGGAGGCTCAGCACTCACCCTGTGAGGCAGGAGCAATCTCACTCTGCCTTTCACAAGGCTCCATCTCCCTCACCTCTCTCTGGACAGACCCAAACCACACAGATCACTCTTACACCACCATTGTTCCTTTCCTCACTATATATACTTCCCCTCTGCTTTGCTGCTTTTTTTTTTTTTTTCCCCCCTACAGAATGGAGCCTCCCTGAATTTCCAAAGAGGACAGAGCCTGCCATTTCAGTTTCAGTTCGATTAGCAGCTAACACAAGACCTTCACAACAAAATGGGAAGACTTCACAGGAAGGTTCCTCTAGAGAAGCAGGCTCTGAAGGGCACAGGAGACATGAAGACAGCCAAACAAATGCGGTTCATAATGGCCCTGCACAGCTGAACAAGCAGCACAGGCAGAAATAAATAGCATAATCCAGCACTCTTCTCTGACAGCTTTTCCTCAGAGAGCTGTGCTGCAAACTGTCACTGCTGCTCCTGCCCAGCATCACACCTTTCTTTTACTAGAAAATAAGCCAGAGAGAGCTATTAAAGCAATCCTGTTGTAATAGGAGACCTCCTAGAGCACAAAACTGCTTTTGAACAGACATTTCTCTCTGTGGCACACATCAGCACAATAGGTCTCATGCTCAGCAAAGAGAACAATGCATAGCTGCAGCCCCAGGAAATCCAAGTTTGCAAGGTTGGAGGGTCCAGGGCACTTCTGCTGCTTCCTCTCCCTCTGCAACCTACATCACCCCGGCTTTTCTCTCCAGCCAAGCTCCTGCTGCTTCTATCTTCTCTTTCTTCCCTCTCAGCCCAAGCCATCCTTTTTCAACCAGCAAAACTCAGTTTTTCCACAGCAGATGCCTGCACAGATTTTGGCTCCATCAAAAACTTAAATGCTTTTAGTTTAAATTTGCAGTCTTCCCTTACTTGTGGCCCATTTTGCTGACAGCACTGCAAGCCATTTTAGGGCAGTTTCTAAGTACCTAAGTAAGGTCAGCTAGCAGATAAAAGTGACCAGGCTCACTAATTACTGTGTGCAAATGGGTACATCAGGCTCACAAATCCTTCTCTGTGGCATTTTTCATGGCAAAGCACATGCCAAGAGGCTGGGGTAACTGAACACTGAAAAGTCACAAAACACTTAGATGTCAGCATCACAACAGAGAGCATAATCCAGGCTCCTTCAGCCCCAGCCTATCCTGGGACAATAGTTTAACTGAACAGCAAGTGGCACAGTTGGAGGTTTTCTGGACAGGAGCTTATGCAGCTGTATCAGACATTCCCGATCACCATTAACCTCTGAAAACTGCAGAGTAATTTTAGAGGCAGAGATATCTAACACTTTATTCCCCAGATCCTGGACTTGGAGAAACATACCACCTGAGAAACCTAAGACACAAAAGTTTTACACAACATGCAGCTCTTGCTTACTTTCAAGACTGAAAGACATCACCCTCAAAAGACAGTTCTAGGACGTGGTGATTTTCTGCCTTTCCCAGACTTGATGTTACATAAACAGAGGTGCTTCAACAGCACAGGTGCTTCCCATCACCACACTCTGCCCATGCTAACATGGCAGAGGCAGGAACCCAGGCATGGCACCACAACTCAAACCAGCTGCAGCCCTCTGACCCTCAACAGGTTCTGCTTAATGCAGTTCAGGGTGCAGATCTGCTGGTTTGAGATCCCACACCTACTGGAGTCACAACTCAGCTACAAGATAATCAGGCTAACTCTGCTTCCACATCCTGAAGCACTCAACACTGCTTAATGCAGCCTACATAAAACCTGGGTACAAAACACACAAAGCAGAACAGTAGATGCTCACTGATCAGCCATGTCTGAGCAAAACGCAGGAAGAGAGGAAACTTAAACTCCCTCTGCCAGCAGCCAAAGTCCAAAGCCTAGTTAATGCACAACAGCTGCTAAAAAAAACCCCATATATTGAAAACAGTATTTATACACATTCCTGTACCTTGAATAATTGTTCTGGAACTAAGTGAACACTTGTTACCCTCTCCAGAGAGCACATCATTAATGGGCACATCTACAGCACCAGTGCTATGGAGTAGCAGGATGAAGGTTTTACAGGAACTATGGATAGTTATTTCATGCTACAGAGCAGTCCAATCACCCCCGAAGGCATCGAAACAGATAGAACTGGTGCCTAGAAATCACTCTTCAACTTTTTCTTAGCTCACAGAGGATGTCATGTTTTGTGGCTTTCATCAACACACTGCAAAACTAACATTAAATGATTGCTGGCTGCTACAATAGAACTTAATGCTGCAGGCACTTTAAATCACAGCAGTCTACAAAAGCAGCATTCCAGTGACAGCTGATCAATGCTCCATCACTCACCCACAATAAGTTATCAAGTGCAATCATTTTTATTGTGATTTGATCTCTTCCTTTTTTTTTTTTTTCCCAANGGTTGGGGGTTTTTTTTTTTTTTTTTTTTTTTTTTTTTATTATTTCGAAGTGATTGAAAAGATTGGTTTTGCAATTTATTTTGAAGTAGTAGGATGGAAGCAGCACCCCAAGTTCGATAGTTGTTCGGCACACAGGATTCACTGATGAGCTGGGACTGTTACAAGAGCGTCCTCAGGAGGTCTGGTAATGTCTACATTCTGTGTAATAATAAAAATACAGAGAATATTTATCATGCAACGGTTAAGAGCAACAAAAATCCCAAGCAGATTCCTACACAGCTTCATTTCTTTAAAAGCTGAGATTCGTTTAACCCTCCACACCCCAAGAATGCAGCAGACTGACAGCTGGGTGCTGTTCCTGAACTAGACAGAAGGAAAACTGATTTAAAGTGATGGCTGATCCCACGCTGGTAGTATTACCAAAAGCTCAGGTCATTTGTGTTTAGGAGGAAGTCTTTCACAAGCCCAGGCAGGAATCCACCCAAACGCACGCTTCAGGCACATGTATACCACAGGCACAGGTATGCACCTGCCTATTCATTAAGCAATGTTCAGTGTTTTGCTGAACTCTACCACAGACCTCTTTGCCAAGGCAAGACTTCAACTTTTGTTTGTGTAACAGGCAATGTACTGCCCCTGACAAAACAGGAAAATACCTTCCTAGACAGCTTAACCATGTGAGACTGATCACACCAACTAGATCTCGCCTCATGCAGTGGAGGCTGTAGAAAGCAAATGCCACTCAATGCAGCAAACTACTCAAAGCCAAACATCAGCAGGAACACCAGCGCTGCAAATACAGGCAGCTAGGAGCACAGCTCTGAGCATAGCCACGTGGAACCAAGCTCGGGAACTCCACTGCATCCAAGCCTCAAAGACCATACAATCACTGTTCTCCCTGCCACCAAGACAGCAGCCCAGGGTAAACTACACTGAAGCTTCTTGCAAGTTCTAAGATTTGGACAAATTTAGGCCAAATCGTTGCCAATTCTTCAAACTTTGTGCTGATGGGCTTCAGGAGTCTCACTTGTTTCACACTGCAGTAAGCCAGTGCACCTTTCACCACTATCTGCCTCTCCCCATTCGCCCAAGAAAACCAAAAAGGAGATAGATCAGGGTTTCCTGCTATGAGCACCTCCCTGTCTATCTTTCACTAAGACAGAAGTGCAAATTAGATGTTTTACCCCAGTGCTTGTTTTCTGGCCCAAAGATGGACCCAAGTAACAACTAAAGTACTTCCCCTGAAGTATTTTCAGTTAAAAGACTCTAGACTCCATCACTTGAAAAGGTCAGGAACTTGAGGCACTACAATGCTGACAAACATATGGCTTCAATTCACTTCAGACAAATCATCATCAAACAATGAACTTCACACATAGGATAAAACAAACGCTCCAGTGCTTTGCCTTCATTTCTGCAACGCACAAATAGATGCCTTCAGCTGAAACCAAGAAGGAGTGCACTGTTCTGAAACACTGCAAATTGCTTGTGGGGGCACAGAACAGCACACTGGGCAATCCTTCATCAAACAGTTTCATTGTTAAACAACATTGTTATCTCTGATGCTGTATTTAATTAAACGCTTTGACTTCAATAGGCTATTTGAAAACTTAATTTTACAGAAGTAATTAACATTTTTGTAGGTGATGTGAATGAAAGCTTTTGAAATTTTCATAGTCCTCTGAGCAGCATTTAAAAACAGACACAATCAATTTGGTTCTTCATTCAGCCCTATTAAATGTACAGTGTATCATCATCCATACTTCACTGGTCTGAGTTTCTTTGGGAGCAGAGAGGAAGAGTGTTTGAGGGTTTTTTTAATCAAAATGCCTCTGCTCATTTTTTCTTTTTCTCTCTCGTTTTATTTTAATTAATTAACTTTATTTCTGTTCAAACTGAACAGTTTTGTACCTTTGTGTGCATTGCAATGCAACTATCTGCATGATCCTTTACGTGCACCTGAAATACAGCCACCCCAAACCAACGTCAGTATGACCACTAGCAAGACATGTTAAGAGTCACTTGGTGATTCAGGCAGAGCTTTTCCCCTCAAAATAAATATCTTCAGTCAGAGAAGTGGTGTTTCCAACCACAATTCCCAAAACACTTCAGAGAAAGTTGTAAATTCAACACCAGTGTTTCATCACCTGAACTAAACTTGTTCAGTTATATATATGATTTACCATGGATAACAAACAGCCACCCTAAGACATCTTCCTTTCATTTTCACCATGCTTCTCCAACACCCTTCAGGCACTGTGAAATCAGAATGGATTTCCTAAACTTCAACCAAACTAAGGTGCAGAATTGCTAAAGCAGAATGACAAAAAAGGGGAATAGGGAGCTATGTGTTAGAAAATGGTCTGCCCACAAAGGGCCAAAAGTCAGTATTTCCAGAATGCCCAAGTCAGTTCAAAAACAGTTCCTTTGTAGACCCCACGACGAGTTCTGCTCAACTGCCACAAATGTGTGCCCTCACATAAATCAGGCTTTGTGCCACATGCATTACTGAATACAGACACAAAATCACATGTATCACTATAGGCTGTTTCACCATAAACATCAGATTACCAAACTGACTTTGAATTCACAATAGGCACAGCGAGGAATGAGTGCCATACCTAGGATCATGAGGACTTGCACGGGAACCAAAACCTTTTAATTATCACACGTTTTCTGTAACTTCCATAAAACAGTAATGGAAGAGCTTTGTGTGAGCAGCAGAATCAACCTCAGCTCATGTCAACACTTCAGAACACACAGAACTGTGTGCCTGGCATGAGGAGAGTACAGAGCTGCAATGATCTGACATCTGATCTCCGCTCACATTTCACAAACACACTGCATTTCCTTTCTCCACTTGTTCTGCTGTATCCCAAGATGTTCCTTTCCAGTTTTGCCTTAAACCATAGGTGTCATCATCAATTCTTCTTTTTTATATAGCAACAACCACAGTGCTGAAAAAGCTGATTATTTCATTACTTTTCTCTCCAAAATAAGAGTGGTATTCATAACAACATCCTTTTATAACTACACCCTGCTTCTGATAAATGCCAAGCCCTGGTAGAACTTTATACGGATTTTACATTGACACGATATGCTTAACTACTCTAGCTAGAGCTCACATACAAGATAAATTTGCTCAATAAAAAGGATTTACAACCTCCCCACAGGAAAGCTTGCTATGTAAAATTAAATAGGCTCAGCTAAGTTATCAAATTATTTCCAACCAGAAGGACAGTGGAAGCCAGCTCAGACAGTCTGTTATGTCAAGTTCTCTGATTTGAAAAGCATTCTTACCTCAGGTTTATCTCTGTGTGTGTTTACAGCTTCAATATTCAGAAATATAGATTCTACTTTACATCCTGTTGATAGAAAACACATTGTTAGAATAGGTCTGCTTTTAAAATGAAGTTACAGCAAAGACACAGTCTGATTTTGAGTGGGTGAAGGTTAATCACTTTGCCCTTCTGAACTACACCAGAATTTTCCAAATCCTGAGGAATGAAAGCTGTTGAAATGGATCTCTCCCACCAGGATGAACATTATTTCCAGTCTGACAATCAATCTCCTATTCTCACTTTATCTTTGTTCATCTCCCACTGGAAGACTATGCTGGTCATCATCCTTCTGTTCACAGATCAATTGCAACCCCTTGGACCAAGCAAAACCAAGCTCTGATTCCTAACAACTGGTTACACAGCAGATATTTCCATGGGGACTTCTAAGTCCTTACTGCCAGCTGAGTTTAAGCCCTGGAGAAGTTATTGTATGGAAAGCTCTAAATATAAACTCAAGGGACATGAGTTACTCCACAGTAATTACAGTGTGCATATTCCCAGCCCATTTTTAACTGCCAATGCACAAGTTCATACCTACAGAACAAAGCAGCTTCTCTTTCCTGTGTGCTCCCACACAGACCACCACCACGCTGATTGTTGGCTAGGAGGGTAATTTATCCTGTTCCAGCTGTCAGGCTGTTACAGATGTTCCCCTGCTAAAGATCAGATGTGTAGGGTGGGAATGATCCTAGCTTCAAACACCAGGAAGAGCAAACCCCTGTGGAAGGCATTCTCCCAGAACAGGATTAGCTGGAAGGTATTAAGCACACTGATTCTGCATCCTGCCTCACTGCAGCCAACTGACAGATCAGCATGAAATTATGCTATAGACTGTAACTGTATTAAAAGCTTATATAGTCTGTGGGCCTTGTTTCAAACTCCAAAAAGCAGACTGACTGTAGTGTGCAAATCAAACATACCTATAAAACACTTTAAAAAAACAACAATGTCATCTCCTTCACTAAAGAAAGGTGACAAGGACAGTATTTTATACTAGTTCTTTGCCTTCCTCATTTTTTGCAAGTAACTGCTGCAAACATCTAGGCCTCCTTAAAATTTAGGAAGTGTTACTCAACTTCCTACTAAAAAAAAACCAAACCAAAACAAAAAAACCCCACACCAATAAACAAAACCAGCCCCCTCCAGTAAGTCCCAAAACAACCAACAAAGCCAACCCCAAAACAAAAATCAGTGGCAACAGGCTGAGAGCAGGGATTCAAAATAACCTACTTTCAAAAAAACCTAAAACCCCAACAAACAAACAAAAACTAACAACCGAAAAAGAAAATAAACCAATCAAACAAAAAAAAAACCCCAAGAAACCAAAGCAGTTTTAAGTGTTGCAAGTCTCCACTTTCACGACTCCAGCCTGTCATGCAAGGCTAGGAACACCAGATGTCACCAAAGCACAGACAGTTAATACTAGGACAATGCAATTAGGTGCCAAAAATCTCTCCAGACAATCCCAGCTCAACAGTTAGCTACTTGGTCTCAAGGTTATTTGAAACTGAACACCACAGTAAAAGCCTAGACTGTTACTTTCCGTAGCTGTTAATCAAAAGGCAGCTTTGTATTTCCAATTAATAACTCGACTAGCACTTTGTAGCAATCCATTTCCCGTCAAGAAGTGCACATAGCTCTTTCTCTTTGCCTAGAAACGACCTTCTGAAGCGTGATCAGCTAACACTTAAGACGTAATTAAGCCATCATTTAAAGAAAATTAACAGCAGGCACGTGTCAAGCTGAGGTTGAAACACACCAAATTTAACTAACCATCAGCCTCAAACCCAAGTACCTCCCAAGTTGCAAGCCACAGCCCACACTCCAGAAGCCAGCAGGGAATCTCAGTTACAGCCCCCAAGCTAAGCACTGCCAATAGATGCTGACAAACGAATGCTAACAACAACAAACAAACTCAATTCATGTGGCAAGTAAAGATCCATTAAAAAAAAATACCTCGGAAGAACAAAGTTATTTGAGGGTAAGGAGAACACCCATTTTAATATAATAAACCTACATTAGGAAGAAGGTAGTGAGACCCCGGAACAAGTTGCCCAGGGAGGTGGTAGAAGCCCCATCCCTGGAGGTGTTTAAGGCCAGACTGGAGGAGGCTCTAAACAGCCTCATCTATTGCGAGGTGTCCATGCCCATGGCAGAGGGGTTGGAACTAGATAATCCTAGCAGTCCTTTCCAACTCTGACATTCTATGATTAAATGTAGATTTGCCTGTCTTCTAAAAAGCAATAGACTCAAATAAAACAACAAAAGCTGAGACCTCACCGGACCTGTGCCAGACCTGTGTAAATGGGTTTGCCAGAAGAATTGTGGTAATAGTATGTGAAGTGATTACAAAAGAAAACCATCCACTAGCAGTTTCAGCCACTAGTAGGTTCAGGGCTTTGCTAGTAGAGATACATTTTCTGGTATAATGCAAAGTGATAGTAAACCACAGGATGCAGGGATACTGCCAAAGCCATACAGGCATAAATGCAATATCAAAACTAACTGTCTGCTCTATTTTAAAACAAAGCAAATTAAAAACGTGTTTTAGTTTAAATGCTTCACGAGCTGTGCTGATGACACAGGCAGTATAGTTAGACACACAATGTAGATACTTAGTACTACCTACCATAAGCCACCGGAGTTAGCTTTAAGACAGTATGCAGTGGGCACTTCAGGTAAGGCAGTTGTTCTGGGAAGTCAAAACAATACATTTTATATTAATAAAAAATTACAGTAATATTAACTTTTCTACTATGCTACAGGTCAACCACTAAAAATGTCTTTTTATCTGCTTTCTTCCCTTGCATGCAACAGAAATGCTCTTCAAACAGAGCAAAACCCAAACTCTGCAGTTTCTCAGGTGTGGAGCAGATCAATAAATATTAACTACCAAGTTTCATGCACGTATCAAAAACTGATACTCGTGTACTTCCCTGGCACAACCACCCTCTGATAACAAAGGAAACTGTTAGAATTTACTGTTTGGAACCTTACTCAGTAAACCTTCAAAAACCAGGCCATTTGTGAAGTACCAAGGATGACTTACCTGCAGGCTTGTCAAGAAAATATGCAAGCAAACATCGCATGACAGCTTGGTGACATATGACAAGCACATTTTCCTGCCTTTCAAGTTCCATAATTACTGGCTCCAGTCTCTGAACAAGATCTTCGTAGGACTGGGTGTGGAGGAGAAATACACAGCACATTAGAAAGGGAAAGCTCTTTGAACAGGATTATGTATACATGGTGGATCTTACTTTCATATTAGTAATTTTCTAAATGTTCTAACAGTGCTCAGATAATTTAAAGAAATCTGTTACTACAATGTTTAAGAACACATTTCAGGTCTCCCAGACTATCAACGAGCATTCACACAACAAAATAAATCTCCCTCACAGGAAAGCTTTATTAAATTAGTCACTATGATCAAGGAGTTCCACAAAATCTCGAGAAATTAATTTACAGCATCTGCAAAGTGTACAGGTTAAGTCTTGCACATTATTTTCTGTACCTCATCTTCAAACACATCTCTCTTCTAAGCAAAAATGTCTGGGAAGCCCAGACTGCAGTCAGCATACAGTTCACAAAGCCTGACTTGTTCAGGCAGTCATTTGAAAACAAACTATGGCCTGGTGATGGCAGCCACTACACCACCCAAAGTCACAAAGCAAGAAGGCTGGGTTTCTCCTGCAATCTGCTCTGCACCACCACCCACAGCCGTGCTGCTGCCCAAGTCAAGAGCAGAACTATCACACATACCTGCTTAAGTGAATTTCCACATGTGCAGCAAGGACAGTACTTCCAGAATGTGCACACACAGAGAACACAGCACATCACCTAGCAAGGCAGGGAACGACCCAGTCCTGAGGCAGGCACAGGGGCTGACCCACTGGAAAGTGGCATGACTGATTCAGACCATGGCAAGAGAGCTTGGCCTCCAGCAAGGCTGGGCAAACTGCCTCTTACAAACGACTGAGCTAAACTAACCACCCCAAGGCAAAGAGGGAGTTAGAAATGTTTGTCACCGTCCTAGAGGATGGCATCAGTCTGAAAAACAACCACTCCTTATCCGAAAGGCATTAGGAGAACTTAGCAGTTTAGCTACTGCCTCATTAGCAGGAGGGGGAACACACCCACAAGAACAGTGCTCTTATTACAAGCTGCTCTTCCCACAGTGATTACTCTTGACTGCTGAGGAAAGAGGACCTCAGAGCTTTGCTTCCTCCTGACACAAACAGCAGAGAGCAGATGGCCCAATTACTCCTCCACCCTGCTGCCCTCAATCCTCAGCCTTTAGCACCCAGAGCCAGGCCCTGTGACCATCTGGTAATTGCTGTGCTGTAATGGATTTGCTTTGGAAAAGCTGTCAGCAAGTTGTTTTCCCAGAGGCAAGGAGTTTATTCAAGTGAAAGACCAATGTGGCTGCAGAGATCGCTAACACTTCATCCAGAACTGCATGCAAAACAATCATCTACAGCATGAAATCCAGAGTGAAACAGAAAAAGGGAGTCCTAGCAGCATGCTTGTGTATGCAATCGTTGGGAGCCTTGCAATCATCCTTCGTGCTTTACCACTCCAAGACTAGCATGGAAAGGCTGCCCATGAGATCAAAGCTTTTCCAAATCTACTGTTTATTTTTCAAGCCCTGAATCAAACTAAATGGTCTGGGCTCAATCCTTGCCAACACTCTATGGACCTTCCCTTGAAGAAAGGAACAAATTTTTAATCCATTTTTAAGTCAGTATTTTCTTTCCCAAAGCCAGATCAAGGGATGTTCTCCTCCCCCTCTACTCTGCACTGGTGAGACCTCATCTTGAATACTGCATTCAGTTTTGGGCTCCTCAGTTTAAGAGGGACAGGGATCTGCTGGAGAGGGTCCAGCGGAGAGCTGTGAGGATGATTAGGTGACTGGAGTGCTGCCTGATGAGGAGAGGCTGAGGGACCTGGGGCTGCTTAGTCTTCAGAAGAGAAGACTGAGAGGGGATCTAATAAATGTTTATAAGTATCTGAGGGCTGGGGGACAGGAGGAGGGGACAGACTCTGCTCACTCGCTCCATGGGATAGGACAAGGAGCAATGAGTGTAAGCTGCAGCACAGGAGGTCCCACTTCAACACAAGGGAGAACTTCTTTACTGTAAGGGTCACAGAGCACTGGAACAGGCTCCTCCAGAGAGGCTGTGGAGTCTCCTTCTCTGGAGACAAAAAGGCCTGTCTGGTTGCGTTCCTGTGTGACCTGAGCCAGATTGTATGGTCCCATTCTGGCAGGGAGATTTGACTCCGTGATCTCTGTGTGTCCCTTCCAACTCCTGACATTCTGTGAACACCTGTGAGCATGCAGTCAAGAAGACAAGGAAGCCCTTCATCTGGAGGCAGTAAAACCAGCATACCTCTCCTTTCGGGTATCTGTATCTGTATTTGTCCTGGTCTCTTAGTGCAAACTCAAGTGGATAATTTTCCTGTATTTCTTCATATGTCATTTCTTCACACACTCCCTAGAGGTGATAACAACAATTTTACAACATGCATTTCCACCTGTGCCAAAAGCAGGTATCACTGTTAAGTAAAACCATACATAACCTTTAACAGCTGTATTTTGTTACTGTGACACTGAAAGACAAAATTGTCATGCGTGATGAACAGGAAACTCAGCTGGATTTGGATGTGGTTAGGAGGAGGCATTAAATTCCTAGGTAAGTGAAGTCACACAGACACCCAAGCAAAGTCACTAAGTGAAATGACACTTTACCTATTGCCACCTGCACAAGTATCTTACCTACCAAAACACCTATCAGTCACCCCCACCTACCAAAAATTTTTTTCCATTCTCCACCAACCAAGAATGTCATAGCACAGTGGTTTCTGGAGGGGAATGCTTTACTGGCAAAGACAAACTAAGACTAAATTAACTATGGCAAAACATTTAGCCTTTTTAACAGCAATTCATGACAATTTTCCAGCCTCTAGAACCAGCTGTTATTCCAGAAAAGTTGTATCATTACAAAATTAAGCACTCCCTTCACCCCTAGCAAACAAAGCAACTTATTAGACTTTTGAAAAGGAAGAACTTACTGCATCTATCTCATTCAAAACCTTCCACTGCTCATAAGGCACTCCCAAGGCTTCTGCAGTCTGAATTGTCCTTTTCATCTGGCTGGTCCAAACTTTCAGATCTTTGATATTTTGCTCATTAATAAATTGTGCCAAGCATTTGGCAAACTGAAAAAAAAAAAAGAGCAAACGTGAGACGCTGGAGGAAGGCTCAGAGATAACACAGAGTGTTCAGTTTGGAACACACAGGCTCTAGCCTATGCAAATTCATTATAACTTTTCCAAAAGGCTCTGTGAAAGATTTTGCTAAGAAACACAACATATTCCATTAAGTCAAGAGAGATAAGACAAAAAGGGAAAAGAGTGCAAGGAATGTAAGAGTTCTCTGCAGTTCCTATCTTTGACTCCAGGAATTTTCCTTTCAGCTTTAACTTATGAACCTTCCCAATCATTCCAACATGTCAAGATTTTGCAAAAATACAGTTAAAAAAATAACGCCCTCTTGACAACTGCTTTGTGCTGTAGGATAAAAAAGAATTTTAACCACCAACACACTGACAGACAGACAAAAGAGCATGCACCGAATCAGCACACACTGTGTGCCTCCAGTTTCCACTACTCATATGCACAAGTCAAAAAATCCTTCTTAAACACGTTAAGAGAAAAGACTGTAGAGGAAGAAAGCTGTAATTACAAACTGCACACATGCACAGACACAGACAGATCCCAGCCACACTCTTTCAGGCGGTACGTACTTCCTTCCCCCTGACAGACAGTCCAGGATCTCCTCCTATTCTCCCTTTCAGATTGAGTTCACTTTCTCCATGTCGGCAGAGGTAGATTGACCGAGGAGTCACATGGATATTCATGAGGTAGTAGACGATCCGGCTCTGAATGTGATCCATGACTCTGTTCACAAGGTAACTTCTTCCAACATCCATGATTTTAATGTAAGAAAGATCCCTTTCACGAACAAACAAACAAAGAAAGTAGCATTCCACTTAGTTTCACAAACATGTCCCACAGTCTTCACACCCTCTCTCTCACGGGCAACAACCCAAAGCAGTAAACAAATGCTCAATTATCCATGAAATATGCATGAGTCCCAAGAAACAAAGCAATTCTCCCAAAGAACTCTACACCTTTCACATCTAATCTCTTCACATCGCTTTTTCTGTTTCCTTTACTTGCCCTTTGTCTCTCAAATCCAAATCCTATTCTTGGAAAAATACAGCCCTCCCACTGAAAGGAGGATTCATCTGTGGCAGCTTCAATAAGATATCCAGGTATTTTATGATACCATATATTTTTCTGCAGGTTACAAACACCTCCCGCACAACAAATATCTGTCTGATTACACCCCGAAGCCAAAACGTCACTTTTTACCCATCTCAGTTAACCCTTGCAGAGAAACCACAGCATCAGAAGGACCAGGGACTAGCCTGAAGCAAGACTTTTTCAGCCACTCCCATCTATTTACTAGAAGAACTGTAATTTGCCCCACCACTACCTTCTCCCAGCATCAGAGAGGTTATAATTTCAATTTACACTGCTTATCCTTTCTCATCTGAGCACTCATTTCAGAGTAGCATCTAGTTTTAAAAGAGGAAAAAATTCTAATAAGCTGCAAATAATCACTCCCATTATCTAGCACTTGAGACATCGCACCACAATAAAACAAGAGAAGTTGTAACACCACCAAATGGAGGTGATGAGAAGCAAGCATCATCACCTCATCTCTCATAGTAATGATTAACTCCAAAGAACACTGCTTCAGCCAGCACAACCATTAGGACCATCACAGAAATTACATGCATGAACTGATCTGACTGAAGCAGCTTCACACTGCTTACACTCAATTACATTAAAACCCTTCTCTGATTTGTCCTGAAACAAATCAGGAGCACCTGGAATGAGTGCAGCTCAAAACCCCACACTGAAACCCTGGCAGGCAGCAAGAGAAACAGGGCTCCTCCTTACAAGGTTCACCTCATGCTTTGGCATGAGGGCAAATTGTCTAGCTAAGAAAGTTTCTCACAGCCCTGCACCTGCAGGATGATTTGCCAGCACACACAAATTTAAAAGTCACATTTCTAAAACTGGTGCATTCAAAATTAATCTTAGCCACATCAACAGGTGAAGTGACGCTTACAAAACACACAGGGTGTCTAAACATACTGAAAAAACAAGTAACAACCAACCACTACAGCAAGTCTAGAATAATTTCTAAATACTGGTTCTAACCCAGAAGAATCACCCCATTCTCCAAGTGGGAAAATAAAACACAACGTTCTCCCAGAATAGACTCTTTGGATAATTTTCCTCAAGCAAGCAAGTTTCCAGGCTACACCCCAGAGCCACTCTGATTTGCCAAAGGAAAGAAAGCTCAAGCTATCAAAAAAAACATGACTAGAAAACACTAACCCCCAATGAGGATGCTCTGTCCCCTTTTGAAATATTTTAAAACAACCCTGCTGAGCTCACAGCACTCTTTTTTTACTTACTTGTCAAGAGTTTCATCCAGTGTCTCGTAGGAGTTCTTATAGCACTCTATTCTTTTCATGAAGTCTTCTGTTGCTTCTTCATTACTACAATCAACATAGTCAGGACTACCCAGCTTCACTTGCTGTTTAAATAAAACAGAAGAGTCATACCTACATTTCTTTCTCTTTATAACAGAAGTTTAAAGAAATAGGAAGGGGGAGAACACAACATGAAAACTTATTTTCTGGAAGTTAATTAAAATAAATGCAAGCCAAGAAGAGCTATTCTCCATAAAACTCAACTTCTGAGCTGGGAAACATATCAATCAGAAGCATTCCATTAAAAGGAGCTAGTATTTTTTTGCTGTTGGAAGCTCTTACAATATACTTCTACAAATAATGAGCTGCGTTAAACCTCCTGAGTTAAAAGAAACTTGCCTATACTCACCACAATATTTGCAGCGATGACCTCTGGATCCACACATACTGATTCAACAAAAAAGGTCTTTGGTCCAAGTGGGAAGTTACACGTGCAGAAGGAAGGAAGAAGGAAAACACATTAAAACACCTCTGAAAACTAACAATTGTGAGCAGAATGCTGCCCATTCTCCCTTTTTAATGGAGCCAGAAGTTAAACTCATTCCATTTACTCATGTTTTCCAGACCCTCTCATCAGGAATTGTTGGCATCATGCTCTACATCCTTTCCCTCAAAAATGCTTGCAGGTGGAAAAATACTGAGGCAAGAAAATATAGAATGTAAGAGGAAGAAATAAATGCAGAAGATGCCAGTTCAGGCACATAAACTGTAACTAATGCTTCTGAAATAATAATTTATAAGTCTTTCAACTAATGGAGCAGCCTTGCTTCAAAAGAGGTTTGTGCTTTGCTGCCTCACAGGTTTACGAAGATGCAAGTTTAGAGCAAAGTACACATTACTGGAGAACAGCTAAATGCAAACCAATCCTAAACAGAAGGCAGAAAGCCATAGGAAGGTCTTTGTACAGAACTAAGACAGAATTCCCTAGATGTTTATGCAGCACAAATCCAAACTGCACCGAGATCCGTATTTTAAACAGTTCTTGCTTATAGTACATTCAGAACATTGGGTCCAGGATGACAGACTTGAAGCCAGAGCATAAAATGAGATTAGCTCCAAACAGTACAAACTAAAGATGAGGAAAATGAGGATTGGGTGACTTTTAATCACAAACAGTGACTGAGAACACAAAATGCACTACCAACTAAATATCTACAGAGGATGTCGCTTATGTAGGTGCACTTAACTCAGACTACAGATAAGGACAAAACTATCACTGTTAGCTCAGATCTCCTTTGCTTTTGACTCACCTTATATCCATTTTCTTCACTGAATTTGTAAATAGTTTCTCTGCGTTCTCGAGTTGTGTTTGTAGCATCAAAGACCTACGAATAATGATGGGGGGAGACAGAGGAATTAAACAAGCACAGCAGTCTGTGCAAAGTACTATTAGCAACAACAAAAATAAGGGGTCAAAGTCCCTCAACAGGAAGGGAAGCAATGAAAACACTTCCCCTTCCATCTACCTTGCTATCTCAATACATCTAACAGACATTCCTACTTTACACACGTGATTTTCTAAACAGTATTTTTAAAGCACTACCTCATAGAACATTACCTGAAAGAAACAATCAGAATTTCAGCTTAACACATAATACAGGACACAATCTTGGCCATATCAAAATTAAATTCTAAAACATACTACTTCAGTGGAGTTATTCTACACACAAAACATGCTGCAATCAACATGCTATTCCAAATGCAACTGTAAAACTTTTAAAGGGCAGAAGACCTGGGGACTTGTAAATCCTGCCAATCACAAGATATATACAGCTGTTTTTCTAAGAACTTATATTTATCCCTGAACACAACAAAGTTTTACTGAACTATGAAGTTTGCTGAAGTATAAAGGTTACTTCATGTCCCCAGCAGAACTTAGAGTTACTGCTTTTCACTGATTAATGAAATCACCAGAGTTGCCAGCAGTCTTAAGGAAAACAATGTTAATGCAAATTATTGTGAATACATGACATTAATAGTTGAAGAGCTGACGTGATGCATCCCATTACTAAACACTCAGTTACGCAGAAATTTGTTTGAGTTTTTCCTGCTTTCTTCAGAGATTTCTCATGCCAGTAATACAACTGCCAAGCAATGCTCAGTAATGTTCAGTTAGTTTCTACCCTTCACATGAAACACAAGACTATCCAACAGAAACACAAGTGCAAAGAGAACAGATGTGTTTAACTGTGCATTATACAAGGTGGAGCCAAGAGGGACATTTTTCTTCACTTTACTGCTCAGTTAACACCTCAAGTTACAAAAGCGCTTCCTAGTTAAAGCATCACAACCTGAACTTGAAGTGCTCCTCTCACTGCAGCATCATGGCAGGTCTAACTTGCAACTCTCAAAGATAAAAAATCTGATATAGTGACAGGCATTGGAATTACGCAGGCTACCTTTGTGTTCAGCAATAGTAGGGAGGTGATTGTACTCTGCTTTGGTGAGGCCACACTTTGTGTTCAGTTTTGGGCACTTCAATACAAGAGAGATGTTGAGGTACTGGAGTGAGTACAGGGGAAGGCAATGAAGCTGGTGAAAAGCCTGGAAAATAAATCTTATGAAGAGCAACTGAAGGAGCTGAGGCTGTTTAGTTTAAAAAAGAGACGGCTGAGGGGAGACCTTATTGTTGTCTACAGCTCCTTAAAGGACATGGTGGAGAGGTTGGCGCTGTTCTCTTCTCAGAGGTAACTGGTGACAGAAAAAGAGGGAATGGCCTCAAGCTGCAACTGGGTTGGTTTAGACTGGACATTAGGAAAAAAAAAATTTTCACAGCAAGAATGGTCAGGCATTGGAATATGTTGCCCAGGGACGTGGTGGAGTCACCAACCCTGGACGTGTTTAAAGGTCGCCTGGATGTGGTGCTCAGGGATATGGTTTAAGGGTGAACTTTTGGAGCAGGGATACTGATTGGACTTGGGTGATGCTGCATGTTTCTGTGATTATTCAGCAGACACACATTGTTTTGTAGGGAAGCATCTCAAGAACATGTCTCCAAGATGACACTTACAGCCACATGCCCATTTTCTTCACTGAGGTACTGTCGGACATCATTCAGCGCTGCTAAGGCACACTGTCTTAAAAATGAAAGAGAGTGAAACTCAAATGCTAGTTCAAGTGGTTTTATTAATGCACTTGCACACTAATCATAGCACACTGCCAATGTTAGATAATCTCTCTCAAAATGCCTATTTTTAAATTAGCCACTCAGGAAAACATGGGCAAAACTAACAGAGGTCAACCAAGTTCTAACCAAGGAAACATGATCGTGGCCATCTGACTGAAAAAAAAAAGTCCAGTGCTTCTCCCTGCAACTGATACAGCTACAAATCACCACAGAACACCTCCCAGCTGCTGAGCAGGATAAACTTTCATTTATCTGAGGTAACATTGCTCAATCACTTCTGCAATTGCAATCTTTTCCCAATTACCTATTCTTAGATATTTGCTGCTTAATCTGATGCTCAGAGGCAGGAAAAACATCATTAACTTCAGGCTTCTGTTTTGTGGCTCTCAGTTAAAATGGACAGACAACTATTTTTTACTAATCTACTGCTCTTTTGCAGTATTGTGTAAAAATTGCTTGTCAAATAAACCTGTTAAAAGACAGAGCAAGAAAAACCTAGCACAAACAGAGAGAGACATGAAAATAGCATCCCATTGTAGCCACCAGCTCAATGTAATTGGTACTGGAGACCCTTGAGGACACAAACACCAAAAACCCATGTCCCTAAACACTTCAGTCTTGTCCAGACTTAACACAAACAAATTCATTTCCAAGTTTCCTATTTCCCCAGCATTTAGTATCATCTTCAAAGTCTCTTCTGATTTCTAACACCTAAGTAATACTGGAGGGCAACATTACCATTGTACATGATTTACTCATCAGTAGAGCAAAGCCTCACTTAATTCCATTAAGTGCAGTCTCTTTTGCATAAAACATAAAACCCTGTCCATTTCAACAGCCCTTCCACTCACTATTTCTCTGTTTTGACTTCCAGACTGAAATGTGTAACTCTTCTCTTCTATTTACCATATTCTGCAGGCACAGCTTTATCTTAAAAGAAAAATGCTTTTCAACCTTGACAGTATTTCCACATTAGCGTGGTTAACTGGTGCCAGAAATTGAGAATCAACAGTCAAGTCTTCACTAAATAAATATAAACCCTCTTTACTCATTGCTAACAAGGCAGATTAGCTCCCACAGCTCGTTTCATGTTATATTACTCACCATTTAGTCTGATAGGTGACACAGAGGCATGTTAAAAGGTTTGGCTTGACCTCTAAGCCCAAGGCAGAATCTTGCAAGGATAATGCACCTCATATCTATATTTTGGTCCTAAATGATTAGGAGGCTCTTATACAGATTTTCCTCCCTGGACATTAGCAACTGCTACTGAAAGGGATGGGGAAAAAGGGACAGCCTCAAGGTAAAGCCCAGACAGTAGGAAAACCTAGACAATTTTGATGCTTGAGCTAAAGCAATTAAAAACAAAATACACCACATTTTAAATAGCCTAAACAACTTCTGTTCCTCTAAATCTTCTGTTCTCATTTCGTTCATACTGCACATTCTTAAATGTTTCCCTAAATAAACCATTCACGAATGGTGAAGGAAACCAAGATTCATCTGACCACCTTCACAGGAGATCTTACATAAGAGGCAGTGGCCTTTTGCTCTGACCTTCTCTTCATCTACCTTTCCCCCTCAAGGCCTTTCCTCTACATTAAAGCACAGTCTTTTTCCAGACAAGAAGGGAGACTCATATCCTTCACCAACATACAAGGAAAGTGCTTACCTTGCTCTGCATAGCACTAGCAAAACATGGCCATTTTTGAGACAGTGCACTGAGTGACTACATGAAGCACTTGTGTGGCGGCCAAAAAGACAATTTCAGTGACAGAATAATGGTGCCCCACTTCTGCCCATTTGAATGGATAATGACAAATATATTCAAAGTACTCCAGATGAAGAATTCCAGTACACAAACAAAAAAGGAAAGCAGTTAGTGGTTTTGTTTTGGTTTTGTCTTATTTACGATCCACACGAAAGCTCTTTAGAAATTTCAGAAATTAGCAGAAAAAGTCCCATCTATGAGCTGATACCTTACCAAAAAAAAAGGCAAGAAAAATAATAACCATTTGTCTGCCTCGAGTGACAATATCCTGGAATATCTGCAGGATAACAGCAGTCACAGCCTGGTGAAAGGTTAAAAATAATCAAATATTTACCTTCTCTGCATTTTCGATGCTTGAGATGAGGCAAATAGCTCAAATTTTAAGCAGCCTAAATAACTTTTGCACCTTCTCTAGAATTTCCTTTCCTTGTCAGCTCATGCTGCAGTCTCTTAAGGGTCATCGTGAGCATACAAAAATGCAACTTAAAACAGTCTTCAAGAGTGAATGACACAAGATACCTTTTTTACACAACTAGCATTGTTTAGCCAAACACATTCAAAACTTACTTTCTGATTTTCAATCCTTCTTCATTGTCAGGCAGGAAGAATTCAAAAGATTTATACTTTTTCACCAGATGTCGACGGTACTGACCAACATTAAATTCTGCCAAGAAAACAAGTATTAGTGGGAACTGACAATATCCATGTGAAAAGGACAAACATTATGACAGCTATGCAACCAAGCTACCTGCAAATATAAAATAATTTAGCATGTGCACAGTCAACGTATTGTACTTCTTACCAAGCTTCTTATGTTTTAGGAGGTTTGTTTGGCTTTAACTACAAAGGCAAACAAATGGTTGAAATGGCCAAAGTGCATACAGGCTGGAGATGGCTTCATCAGCATGTTGCCAAAGATTACTAATCATCTAGCGGCTTTTTATTCTGTGTATGTGCAGTGAAACTGTATTTTTATAGCATCTTCTGAAACTTTCAGCTCCTATTTATGCAAGAGTTCTAAATAAAACTAGCCCGATCTTGATTTTGGTAATCAGAACTTGATCAAGTTGTGGAAATACTTTTCTTTTTTTTTTTTTTTCTTCCCAGAACTCTGTTCCAGTATTTCTGTTCCTAAGGATCAGTACATACTATTTTGCAACCCCTGTTCCATTTATTTAAAAACATGCTTCAATTGGAAAAAAACCCCCACAACAAAAAAACAAAAACAAACCCAGTCAGTGTACATGTTGAATATAATCTTACTGTGATCTTTTAACAGTGGCCAAAAGAAACTACTCCTTACCTGGGCAAAGGTCCCTATGATCTATAGACAGACACCTGTCACAACATTGGATATGGCATTAGAACAAGACAGCTCTGTTTTGCCACACAGCAGAATATGACACTGTACATTAATTACCTTCATTGGACAGCTCTGAAAGTAGCTCTCTGAAGTGCAATTAATGTCTAATTTGTTTCTAACCTATATGTTTTCTCCGTGAGCTGCAAACCGCTCTTTAAAAAACATTAGATCAAACTGAAGTATTGTGCTTGAGAAGTTGCCAAAGGGTAACTACTTGCCAGACTTCATTTCTGGAAAGAGGAAAAAAGTAACAGACAAGTGCTGAGCTATAATCAAGACAGAAACAGGATAAAAGAGCTCAACCATCAGCTGCTCTATATAGAGTGCTGTTGGGATTGGAGGCAGTGGGTAAAGAAATAAGTATTGTTTACCCTTCCCCAAAATCAGGTTTTGTTTGAATTCAATAATGTTAATGTTTGGGGCTTTGACAGCAAAACAGGTTATAGTACAATGTGGGCTATTCTGTGAAAGGTTTGATGATCAGTGACCATTCTAGCTAAATGAAAAGATGGGTCCTTCTAAGAGAAGCAGAAGGTGCAACAAGTTTGGAATGTCAGTGTTGTTAGGCAATAGTTCTTTAAGAACTAAAATAAGGAATTTCATAAGAAAGAATAGCTACAACAGGAGGGCACTACAGGGCAAAGGAGAAAGTGCTATCTAGTGGGACTATCTTCAGACCTTATTAGCAGCATCCACCCTGTGGAAAAAGTTTCACAAAGCTAACTGCTATCACCACCTTCATGCAGCCAGAACTATTCAAAAAGCTTCCCCAAGTTTAGCATCTAAAAACTACACTGCGACACAATTCTATTCATGCATCTGACCTCATTTCCTTCAAACAGCCCAGACAAAAGTCCTTTGTATTTTTCACCATTTCACATTCTAAACAGAGGATTTTTGAAGGAATAAAACCCAGAACCAATGGCTGCAAGGACTAAGCTAACATCAACCCTGGGCTATTTACCTCCACCTATTCTTGAGCTCTCCAGCTTGCTTAATGTGTGTTACATGAAAAGATGGCATTTTCTCTGGTTTATGTAACCTCATAATTGCAACCATCTGTCTCAGAGAATAAGAACACTTAGTAGATTAAGCACGGACTAGGTTTAGGACACTAAGAGCTGAGGGGTAACAGATGCTAGAGCTACTCAATACTCATGTATTGATTCAGCCCCAGTCACCTCGCCTAGTGCTTCCAGGTTATCACCTATTTCTCCAGCCTGTCAGTTATTTTAAATCGATTTCAGCTTCAGTAAAATTGCATCATTGTCGACACAAAACAACAGGAATATTCTGTAGTTTCCTAAGAAAATCCCAAGTGATCCTTTCCAACACAGACAAACCATAGCCAGCAAGCTAGGATGGAAGCTCACATGCTAGGTTTGTGTTCCGTATTTTCGCAAAATTAGGCAGCAATGCTTTAACTCATTTTCATTCAGCACAAGGGGCATCTCTTTTCTGTTGTGCTGCTTTCCTCTAACTGAAGCAGACAAGCTATACCTATTTTACTGTATTTGGGAATATATTTAACCAAGTCTGAACCAGATGTGGACAGTATGTTATTTGTTGTCCAATACTGGATCTCACATAGCAAAACACTCCACACACCAACATATATACATACAAGACATACATAAACGGAAGTTAGATGTGTACTAACACACAAGTGTATTTACATCACATACCTTTTATCAGCTTGGATACAGGCTAACCTATTTAGAGTGGTATCCTGTTTCATGATTAAAACTAAGTCCCTAAATATGTGATACTGCTCATCACAACAGCTACATTGTGTGAAAAGAGTCAAACCTCAAGTGATCATTTAAATCACAAACTCTCATACTATGTAACATCCCCCACAACATCTCATCTAAATAAAGTATATTAGACAGGTTTCTGAGAGCTTAAGAAAACACCAACTCAGAAAGCTATGCCCTAGAAATGATTGGCAGTTTAAACCTTCATCTTGACTTTTTAGAGCTACTAGGAAATACATCTCTGAATATCCAGTCACAAGTCTACACTTCCGTGTGGTCTATTATGTTTAATGTTACTTGAATGATTAACTAGTCAAAACTATAAAACTACCAGACACAGAAACACAGAATACCAAAACTATCTTTTCCATCTACACAGAGAGAGAAGGCAGGGGAAATGACTGCTCAGAGTCTCAAATGGACTTAGGTCTTGTTTACTTGTTGATCTGGGCCCACAAGATACCACAGCAGCTCAGGAATGAGGTAAGGCAGCAAGGTCCTTGGCACAGCCAATCTGAAACGTCATTCCCCATTCCAAAAACACATGAAAAGTCCTTAAGAGCGTGATAACAAGTGGCTGCCTCATGTCCTTGGGCATTCAAAAAGCTGTAACTCATTTCACAAATGCAGTTAAGCATAGAGTTGCACAGAAAAACATTGTACAAACTCCAGAGAAGATGGAGAAATCAGAACTTTAACCCAGAAGTATTGACTGTTTGCCCACTTGTAAATGAGATTCCCTTTCACCCACATAAGACAGGGAAGCTGAAAAACTCAAAAAATTAAAAGACACACAACCCAAGAGGACAGCTGAAGAACCAAAGTGTTACGGGGCAAGGGCAAAAAAGCTGATTAAAGTATCTGTGAAGAGCTTCTTCCTAGTATTCAACCTATACCTTCCCTGGCACAACTTGAGACTGTCCCCTCATTCTGTTGCTCGTTGCCTGGGAGAAGAGACCAACCCCCACCTGGCTACAACCTCCCTTTAGGTAGTTGTAGACAGCAATAAGATCGCCCCTAAGCCTCCTCTTCTCCAAGCTAAACAACCCCAGCTCCCTCAGCTTCTCCTCACAAGGCTGTACTCCAAACCCCTCACCAGCTTCGTCACCCTTCTCTGGACACATTCCAGAGAACCTCAACATCTCTCTTGAACTGAAGGGCCCAGAACTGGACACAGGACTCAAGGTGCGGCCTGACCAGGTCCCTCTCTGCCTGGCTACTCTCCAACCACTCTGTCCTCAGCCTGTAGCACTGCATGGGGTTGTTGTGGCTAAAGTGTATAATCTGGCACTTGGACTTGTTAAAACTCATGCCCTTGGACTCCGCCCATCTGTCCATCCTGTTCGGGTCCCTCTACAGGGCCCTCCTACCCTCCAACAGATAGACACATGCTCCCAACTTGGTGTCATCTGCAAACTTACTGATGATGGATTCAATCCCTTCATCCAGATCATTAATGAAGATATTAAACAGGACTGGGCCCAGCACTGATCCCTGGGGCACACCAACTGGATGTGGCACCATTCACCACCAATCTCTGGGCCTGGCCCTCCCGCCAATTCTTGACCCATTTCAGAGTGAATCTGTCCAAGCCACGAGCTGCCAGCTTTGCCAGGAGCTTCTTGTGGCAGACTATGTCAAAGGCTTTGCTGAAGTCCAGGTAGACTAAATCCACAGCCTTCCCCATATTCACCCGGCAGGTAACCTGACCGTAAAAGGAGATGAGGTTGGTCAGGCAGGACCTGCCCATCCTAAACCCATGCTGAGAATTAGGTTCCTAAAATACATAACATCTACCCTGTCCTTGTGATGTAAAGAAAAGCAAATCTGGCACCTTTTGTAGGCACTCCAATCCAATTTAAATAGCGTGTCAGCTTCTTCGAGATGTAGGTTTTTCCTCTTGCTGGGAGGCCCACCATGACAATCAGCGTAGGGCAGTTGGTCATACATACTGAAACAGAGAAATAGAAAACTGGGACTTAACCACTGATGGTCCCACAAAGCAAAGGCTGATATTGTGGTGGAAAATTACAACCCCTGTGTTCTCAGAGGATGTGACTGTTCAAGCAGTTCATGCATGTGTCTTGGCTCTCTCAGAGTACAGTGGATCAAACTGGGTTTCTTATGCTGTGCTGAATTTTGGAGAGGTGAGTCAGTGGTAGTGCAACACCAGACACATGGGATGTGGACAGGCAGAGGACAAGAAACCTATGCATTTGCATTCATGTTTTAAGACGTATGAAAACAAAACCAAAACAAGGACACTGACTCTCCCACCCACCTCAGTTCAGTGCTTGCATTGAAAGGAAATTGCGAGGTGTGCACAATTTTCAGATCATTTTTAAAGACAAAGACTCAACCCTGCTAAACCTTTTCTTCCTTCTGTGCAGAACAAGGACAACAGATGCAGCTTAATGCATTATAGTATGATGCGGTAATTGCTATTTATTATTTCTCCTTTAAATATTTCAACACAAAACTCTCTTGACACAGAGCTCATTCTGACTGTTCTTCCATGGTTACGAGGAATGAAGCACAACTATTCCATGCAACCAAGTACACTAATCTGATATACAGACAGATGTACAGAAATACTCTTAATCAAAGGCAGAGTGTTTAATTAAATAAAAACTCAAGCCATTGTAGGAAGCTGAAGGAGTTATATGTACAAACTGAAAGCCTTAAGGCATTTCCTTTCAAATTACAAGTGTTTGAACATTTTAATGGCACAGAACTACAGATACCTTGCATGAATCTACCACAGCTACAAGGAACTGCCTAAAAAGAAACAAGATATTAAAGTGGTGCAGAGATATCACCAGCTCCCTCCATCCCCTGTTTCAAAGGGAATTTCCATACAATCCACATGTGCATCCATTTCCAGAGAGGAGTGATGATTTCACTCTAAAATACTAACTCTCAGTGTTATGCTGTACAAACCATTATGATTGCCCAAGATTCCCAAGTCTCAAATTGACAAAGTTCCATCCCGTAAAGCCTCTTGCATGAATTTGGCATAGTCACTCCTCATAGTGAACCCATCAAAAAGGAACAAACTGATTAGAAAAGACAGATTTTCTCAAAACATGCATTGGTGGGGGCAGGGGGGGAACCAAAACAAAACCAAAAGATAAACCCTCAAACCATTAAAAATGCACTCTTTTTCATGAGAGAGGAGGCAAAGCCATGACTTACCTCAAACCCACAGAACAATCTCCATATAATAAAATTTGTCCATGTCTCTGAAAGGACATGGATAAAAGCCCTCAGAGTTAAGCTCCTCTGTACAAAAGCCTATAAACAGGAGACAATGTTTTCTGGTCATTTTTCTCCATTTTGTCCTAAGTTCAGACCTGTGAACCGTCTCTCCAAGGGGAGGAATGAAGGCTCTGGGGAGACAGTCTACGAATTACAAAGAGAACACACCGCTTACTGGGCTTAGCGGCTTTGCTTCTACTGTCAAGGAGAGTAACCTTTTTGGATGAGAGATATCTTCAAGTCCCCAGAAAATGTAAAGGAAGACAGTTTGAAAGGTTCTTACTCAGAAATACCTAGCTTGAGTTTTAAATAATTTTCCAGTTTAAAAAAAAAAAAAAAAAGGAGTTGTAAAAAACAAACCAGGATCTGCACAGAAGAGGCTGTGAACACAGCCTCAGCCCCACTTGCTCTCCCAGTGAACTGAGTTAACTGAAATAGGCTTTCTACCCATCATGGACAGAATTTACCAGCCAACATCATATAGCTAGATCACATCTTTTTACCTATTCTACTCACAGTGAGCCACATGAGCTCTGCCTTCTCACAGAACACTTGTCTTTTGGTAATGTAACAATAAAGATACTGGGGCAAAACTCCATTTTCCTAATCAAGGAAAGCTACCACAGAGAAACCTACAGCAAACTTCAATGGCTGCTTCACAGATTACACCCAACAATCACACTCTAAGCCAAGTCCTATAGCCTACATCTTGTAATAGATCTCACTGAGCAGCAAACTGGATCAACTCAACTACAGCAACACGCAAGAGGAACATTCTCTCTCTCACGGCCAAGCACTCAATGTGCAACTCTGGCATCATTTCCCTTTTGACACAGATTTCCTCAAAGAAGTATAAAAACTCTAGGAAAGCTGCCTTTATTAGAGCCCTATGTATACAGTCTACACCTAAGGTGGTCTCCTGATCACTCTAAGCCCTGCTATTTACTGGGCATGCAGCAGAAGCCAAGGGAATTATCATGCTGTGGTCCTCTTCTGATGAGGCACCAGGCCGACTAAGGGTGCTTTTCCTCTTTAAAAGGCAGATACCAATATGGCAGATGCCCTGCATACCAGAAGGAAGAATACCACTGATGCCAGTGACCTTAAATATTCTGCTCTTATGTAATACCACAGCCCAGTAAACCTCACTACACAGCGCACGATGCTTCAGCGTGTTCCACACACTAGTGTTTGTCTTTGACAAGCAATGCGAGTTTGCAATCCAAAGTTTGAGGCAATAGAAAGTATTTAGTTGTTCTAGTTTGGAGAGCCAACTGTGGTTGCAGTCTAAGGCCACTCACACAGGCAGCACATGGTCACAAGCACATCGATACCCTTGAAGTAGAAGTCAAAGGCATATGTGCTGGCCAAAACTGTAGATGGCTAAGTAACAGGACTGAAAATAAAATCACACAAAGCAACTGGTTTATTTCTTCTGCACCTCACTGTAGTGTTCTCAACAACACACTTAAGAATCAAGACAGCAAACACAAGTTTTGGGCTTTTATTTCCTTTTGATCTGTGTAATTAACAAGGCTTAATTTTTGCTCATTAGCTCAGTAAACGAAGACCAGAACAAAACACAAAGCTCTGAGGATGTATTAAGTACTCAAAAGTTAAAAGCCATTTAATTACCTTTCACTTTATATGACTGAACTACTGCTTTCTCAATTAAACCTTGCCAAGGCTCACTGGAAGTGAGGAGGCACCTTCCTTCCAGTGACAGTATTTAGAACGCCAGCATCTCAAGACTTAACACCTTCCTTTGAAGGAATATCAGAAATTTTGACATAAGGAAGTGGATTGATTAAAAACCCCAAACAATCAACAAGTTAGACCTCTAACTCAGTGATAAAAAAAGCTTCTTTGGCTTACATTTTCCCAAGAGCACAATGCTCCATTCCCCTTTTCACAGTACCACACCATCACTCATTTTATATGAAAATTTGCATCACTGTAGTAGTTCCATGGGTGCAAGCTGCAAAGGCGAGGCACAGGCCTAAGTGCTGGATTGTTTGGCTTACCTCCATAAATCTCTCTACATAATCTACTCTCGGAAAAACAAATTAATTTTGGAGTACTGCTTCAAGTAGGTTAACTCCTAAGGGTTTCTGACAGCCCCAACCTGTGGATGTGCTATAAACACTAATTTTGCAAGAGGAATATACACATTCAGAACAGCAAAACAAAGCTTTTAAGGTTGGATGCAATAATTTTCTAAAGACACTCTGTGACTTTACTTGGGTTTCTTTCTTTAAAGTGGGGGTCTGTAATATACACAATGTAACATTGCATGTTTATAAACAGCAGCATCAAAAAGGAATGGATGTGGCACCCACCTCGTTTAGAGGAAACACAAAAATCATGCCCAAAATACCAGTCAGAGGAAAATGGCCGAGAGATGAAGAGCATTAAAATCAAGTATGGCCATTTAAGCAAAGTCATTCCTGCAGTTAAACATTTCTTACACACTACTGAACAACATAGCAAGCTGCAGCTCAGAGCAGAATTGTGACTAAAGCTTAAGATGAAACAGTCAAGGACAAGCAGAAACTACATGTTCATTTCTTGTCTCTTAAGAATCTATTGCGAAATGACACAAGAAATGCAAAAGAAGGTTGTGACACCAAACTGGGACACTGAACAGGCTAGATCGGCTGTGCAGCATTGCATCAGCCCTCAAAACTCACATCACCTTATGAAACGGGAGACAAGAGTCAGTATTTTCCAAGTTCACCTATTACCTACTAGCAGCTGGCCCTTCCTTTCATCCAAAATGAGTTTTTTGGGGTTTTTTCCTTATCTTAGATTTTTAAGTCAGCTTCTAAGGTCAGATACTTTCTGTATCAAGCTGCTATCATTTACCACAGGAAGTTTACAAAGGATTCTTACTGCTTCTGTGGTCTTCACCTCAAGGCCTGTTCTCCAAAACCACTGTACTATTTGGAGGCTCACAGACAAGAATCTCTAAGCAAACACAATCACTCCTCCAAATAAGCTTAGCCCTATGTGTTTTCCCCTATCACTTACCAGTTTCACCCATTATTTCCTGTTGATCCATGATGACAACCAGTCATCTTTCTTCACCATCCTGCAGGGATGGCTTCCCCATCATACTGCTCTTCCTGAAAAGCATCCTGGCTCCTATACCTGAAAGAAGTCCATTCTAATTTGTTTCTCTTCTTTTTGTCCAAACCCAGGAAGATGTCCAATCTCAAGGGAGATCCCAATAGCAGCCTTCCAGTATTTGAGGGGGTCTACACAATAGCTGGAGAAGGACTTTTTGCAAAGGCATGTAGCAACATCATGAGGGATAATGGCTTTGAACTGGAAGAAGCTCTTTTTACATTAGAGATGAGGAAGAATTTCTTCACCATGGGAGTGACAAAGCACTGGAACAGATTGCACAGAGATTCTATGGAAGTACCACTCTGGAAATGTTCAAAACCAGGCTGGATGTGGTCTTGAGCAATCTAGTCTAGTAGAAGGTGTCCCTGCTCATCACCTTTAGGGTCCCTGCTCATCACCTTTAGGGTCCCTTCCAACCCAAACCATTCTATGAAATCATAGGTTTCTAACATCACCTTGGTACAAGGGATTCAGAATTCATATTTGTCCTTTAGCCAGCCTCATGCCACCAGCTGCTCCTAGCAGTTCTGCCATAACCTCTGACTGAGGTTGCCATTTGCTTCCTACAGCTCTGATACCAACAGTTAGGGCTCCACCATACACTGAGACCCTCAGGCTACAGCTGGGTGTTGTCCTCAACTAACTCCCTATTTTCAGTTTCTAGGGTTGAGAGTACAAATGTACATCAGCAGCATGAGCTCAAAGGGTACAGTTACATAGACCAAAGATAACCTTATTTTGAGACTTCTTTTTGGCCCTGACATACATGCATACTGCTGTACAAACACAATTAAAAAATCATTAGAATGAAAAAATTCCAGCAGCTTTAGGCAAACAATGCCCTTAACTGCAGTAGGGGGAAGCACAGAAGTTCAATATTTATCTCTCACTGTATAAACATCCTCTGATAGGCTCTCAAAACAACTTTCACCATGTCACACTATTTATTTTTTACATCCACATTTGTAACCCCGTTGCTTGGTCCATAGAGCCTGAAGCAATCTGATATCCAATGCCAGGAGTAGCTTAACTGCAACCTTTTAGCAGCTAAAATCTTTCCTAAAAGACCACAAAAGACGATATTGTGCATTTCTATCACCCTGAAGTCTTAACTTTAGAAGGCCATTTAGAACAGTTAACTTCATTTTACTGGTCTCACCAGCTGTAAAAGTTCAGTCTGATTGCTGGGCTGCACAAAGCCGGAACTGCTCCGTGAAGACTTCATAATACACAGCCTGAAGGAACTCTTCATGTCCCACTGCAGCTAAACTCAGGCAGAGTCAGCCAGATTTCTCTCCCAGATAACTCTAGTATGTCCAACTTTTAGAAAAATCACATTAATACCAGCTAAGACAGGTAAATTCCTTTGAAGACAGCTCTGTTGAGTTCTCACTGCACAAATCTGCTCACTCGCCTTCTAGAAAAAGACTAAAAGTAGTGCAGGTAAAGGTCACCAGCACAAATGAGCAAAGAAAAAACACCACACCAAAACCAAATGAGAATTCACCTTTTTTAGCTTAGAAATCCAAAAGATATGAGAGCAACTAGTTCCAATACTTCCACTAGAAAGATACTTTTATGCTAGAGCTTTTATTTTTTTGAACAGTAGTATTTAAAACAGTTCTCTGTAGCAGCAGAGAGCTGGAACCGGTCAATCCAACCCTGCCCCGCATCACCTAGTCTGGGCAGCCTGTCCTGAGCTGCCACAGCACAGGGCCTGAAGGTCACACTGCCTCCTCACTGGAACACAGTGCAATGCAGGACAGATGGAAATACGGGAATAAAGGACTCTGCAGCTCTCTTGCGCAGGAAGAGCTGCCAAATGTTCTCAGTTTGTTGAAACAAGATAGATGGTTTTACGAAGAGGAAGTTCTGATCCTCTCTAGGCCGTTTGCAATTCTTACAGATCACAAACGACTGTAGACATGAGTAGAGCTATAGGAGCAAACGCATGCAAAAGGATTTAAAAAACCCAACAACTTACAAATCTGTTTTTCTAGCAAAAAGGACATAAAAATTACAAAATCCTACAAAACAAACAAACAAACAAAAAAAAAACCCAGGTAGTATGCGGCTATCTTTTTTTCATAGCCAAGCTAAATAATTCTGCCAAGAAGACTGCATGTCAGCAGGTAACACGTGGCCAATACGAAACTTCGATCTTGAGTTGCTTCGCTCGTTTCAGGTGGTTTGTTTCTGTGTGGGGCTTTTTTTTTGTAAGTGTCTGCGGCAAAGCTGTAACAAACGTTCCTCGGAGAAGAGATGCCTGCCACATTAAATAAACAAAAGGGAAGCATTCTCCTCTCTGTGTTTACAAAAGCAAGTACACATACTTTCTGACTTTGCCTATTTGATCTCCTCTTAACACCTTTTTTTTTTTTTCAGACGCTAGAGCATTTCAGTTCGCATTCAGTTCACCCCTGCCTGCTTGCCTAGCAGAAACCAAGGTCTGGGGTGTTTGTTTAGCAAGAGCTGGCCCAAGGCAAGCTCAGAGGCTGCAAGCCCATGGCCGCCTGCCACACCAGCACAGCCCTCACTTCTGTCACCACAGGCTCTTTGCATGACAAATAAAAACAATTCCACACGTCAAAGCTCCTTCTGTCTGCAAAAATGCCTTATACTGAACCTCAGTTATTTAAGTAAAGAGAGAAAAAAAAAAGAACAACCTAAAAAAAAAGCCCAGGAAAGTTTGTTCATAAACTATGGCTTACTAATGCCAGAGCCAAAGCCTTCAGAGGATGATGACTTGGTTGGCTGCACCTCAAAATAAGGAAAGCCATTAACTCGTACAGCAGATGGCCTGATACAGCACTGGCCTTCAGAAAGAAGAAAAAAAGCAAAAGTACAGTGACAGTTTTAGGCCTCTCTTCAGGAGGGATATACTGAATATAAAGGCTGCTTGGAACCAGAGCGTTTAAAGAAAAAAAAGCACCAACAAAAGCAGCTAGAAAGACACTTTTCTCAGCCAAGCTCTGCCGCTTTCCATCGGGCTCAGATCCAGCAGCTTCGCAGTTCTCTGCCTTGCCCAGCCTTTCAGGCGATCCTCCTGGGGGCAGCGGGACCGCCGCACCCAGCAGACCCGGGCCCCTTGGCGGCAGAGGCGCGGTAACGCCTAGGCGAAGGGCTTTCCGCACCCCGACCCTGTCCGACCGAACAGCCCCCCGGAGGGCTCCGCGGGGCTCGACTGCGGCCCAAGCTAGGAGAAGGAGGAGCGGCCGCCCGGGGTTCCCGCTGACAGCTGTCGCCCGCCGGTGCTCAAAGAGCACGGCCCGGGCAGACCCCCCTCGCCGCCCCCGCCCCGCTCACCGCCGCGCTGGGCGCTGTGCCCCGCCGGCAGCCCGTTGTCATAGGGCTCCCAAGTCTTCTGCAGCGGGTTCTGCGTGAGCTCCCGCGCCGGCGACGCCGCCGCCATCCTCACCCGCCTCCCGGCTCCCACTGCAGTGGCCGCGGGCGGGGCGGCACCGCCTCTCGGCGCGGCGGGGGCGAGGCCGCACCGCCCCTTGAGGCGAAGTCCCCGGAGACGCGGCCGGCCGCGGGAAGCAGGCGGCAAGCAGATGCCCTGCGGGGAGCGGCGGCCCTGGCCCGGCCCCAGCGAGCCACTCGGGTGTCCTGCGGCCCTGACGGGGCAACTCTTGGCCTCGGCGTCTGCCCCGCGGAGGAAGGACCCAGGCCCGGGGCATCACCGGGCCCCTGCGCCCTCATCCCGGGAGAGGCTGTCCGCTGCTTGGGTCGACCCCGAGCCCTAGGGGGCTGCCGCCCGGCAGGCTGCGGCCATGGCAAGCAGTTTGTTCTTCACATCGGGTGTGCACAACCCGCGACGGCAGTCCCCGGCCCCAGGCAGCGGGAGAAGACATAAGCAGGAAAGCTGCAAGCCAAAACAAGGGGTCAGGATGCAGCCATGGGTGGGCACCGACAAGCTGCTGATTGTCCTTCCCTGCAGCCAGAACAGCGCAGCAACAGAGGACATCGCACGGCCTCAGAACCGTGCTTTGTTTGGTCTTTGTTTTAAGCCCTAAAAATATGTCCAAGGAGCACACAACATGTTTTAAGAAGCCGTGCACTGAATGATACATATTTCCAATTAAACTCTTATTTTGCCCAGAAGGCTGAATTAATATTCATGCAAAAAGGCATAAATGAAAAATAGGTTTCTAACATCTTGTTCAGCCACCAGGAAAAAAAAAAAAAAAAAATCACAAATTACACTGAAAAGAGCCTAAGGTGCAGTAAGAGCAGTGGTGTGGCTAAATACACAGCCATTGCATCACCTTACAAGCAAGAGAAACCCAGTTCATTAGCTAAAAAAGCTTAATATTTCATGATTTCATATATCTCCATATCATAGAGTTTACAGAATATAACACACAAAAAACATGGTAGTAAAGTAAAACACGCGTTATTCACTCCATTAGTATGCCCCTGACTTAAATACAAGTGAAGGCCAGTACACACATATTTTTTTATAGGCTAGTCTGATCATCTGAGGATCAATTTTAGGGTTTTTATTCCATTCTGAACTAAAACGTAGCTTTATAAACTACAGGAAATCAGTTCTCTACATGTTTGACAAGACACTCACACACACTGGGAAAATGAGCAATGTTTTTCCAAAACCATGTTTGCTTGATTTGCCCCTCCCTCTTTTCAAAGCTGATTTCCTTCTCCTCAAGACCAATTACAGTTTTCATCTGTAGATGCCTGCACTGTTTTTTGTCCTATCATTTTTGTCCTGATTTTGAGTTGATAGCCAAAGCATGGAGGGGCAGAGGAGTTACAGGAGTTACACTATGATGGTGCCAAAAGGAGCAGAGAGACGGAGTTTAAAAACGCTTTGGAAGCTTCTTGGTTTCTCCTTTTAAGTACGTATTTACTTCTAGCAGTTGCCAAAAGAACTGTGAGTAGGAACAGTTTAATCTGTGTTCCAGGCTGATCCTGGAAGCCTGTCTCATATGCACACACAAAACATTGTAGTTAACAGATGACTGTAGAGTGGAGCCCAGAATCAGGACATACCCAATGCATTCCTGATCACTCCAAGGCACACCACCACCACCACGATTCTCCTGCTTTCCCAGCAATGCCTCTAGTAAAGCCAGGGAAGTCCACAATAAACATTAACATGAACAGAAATAGGAGATCAGCAGGAATGCTGACTTCTAAAATACACTTCTCAGGCTTGTTTTACCCACATTAAGTAGAAAATACACGCAGTCCTTCCAGTCTCTAGAAACAAAGTTTGTGCCTCCTTTCTGCAAATCCACACAGTGTGTAAGAACTGAAACTTCACTCACATGCACCTGCCTTGCACCTGGAAACACTGACCTGATGTTGTTCCTGCAGGAAAAGCATTTTGCAGAGGCCTGAAGCATGAATTGCCACATTTCTAAGTCTTGTCCACCAAGCACAGTGCATGCCATTGGTCAATCTTCTTGCTCAGGCAGTTTTAAACCTGCAGCACCTGTACAAGAACTTTAAGTGTTTATCCAGGTGCTTTTAATGACATTAGAAGTGTGCGTGGACACCTGCTGGCCTTTACTTCTGTGAGGTAAAGCTTTCAGCTTGATTGATGCCAAACTCGTGTTGGTGATCAAACTTATTTAAGGCTTTGGGTTTTTTTTTATAACCTCAGCCCAGTAATGGACTATTTGACTGAGGACGCTGAGAAAGCAAACAAAAATACTTTGTCACTTCTGAGGTCTCATTTCAGAATATGGTTTTCAAGGGCACTACATTCAATTCCTAGAAAAAGACAGAACAAATAAACACTCTTCATCAAATTCCCAAAAAACTATTGTGATTGTGCATAATCACATTGTCATTAAATGCTGTTCAAATACAAAGACTTGAGAAGGAGGGCTGGCTCCTGCTGGTGTTGAACTGCTGGGGACGGAGCTTTGTTTGCTACAAAGAAGTCACCAACAAGCGTTTACTCCTTCGAAGGCTTTTATGAAAAGCTTCTCCTCTCAGGGCCACACCAAGCTGAAAGCTCAGATGAAAAAGCACCTCTCTGCAGAGGCAAAACATTGAGGAGAAAGACGATCGTGGGAAATGGGCTGCTGCACAGGAACAGAATGTGCTTGAGCAAGTAACCCAGTTATTCTTTTCAAGCAGCTGACTGAAGACAGGAAACTCCTATAGCTTAATGCATAAAGCAAGTGGTAGTTATTTCTGAAACAGGAAGAAAGAGATTGAACCAAGGCTTCTCCTTGATCATACAGAAAGCCTACTTTGTAACATATATGGTAACCATACAACACAAGTTTCATGGTATCTGCAAGTCACTTTCATGGATCAATCATCTCCCTAGTAAGATACCACTTTGTAGTCTCACAGCCTGTAAAACATCTTTAAATCACCCAACATCTCTGCTGTCTTTCCACTATTGCTTTGGCCACACCAGCTCACTACATGGACTAAGAAAAGATGAATGTCCAGTCTCCATGTACTTATACCCACACAGAGTGCGGCAGATACAGCTCATGAAAAAAAAACAGTCCACAAAGCCTTCTGCAATGCACAAGATCCACCTAGAGATATCTGTGAAATTACTAAAGTGGGCACAGATACAGCCAGAGGTCACAGCACGTGGGCTGTAGAAGCAGGATAGCTGCAGAGGAGTCCCCATGCTGGCACAGCACTGCCAGCCCTGACCACACCACAACAACATCCTGTTCCTGCAGTGAACCTCGAGACAGATATTTTTGGGAAGTTCCTGAAATAAGGAGCACAACTTTAAAAAAAAAAAAAAAAAAA
>VWZI01022958.1:1227437-1242796 GCA_013396835.1 Psilopogon haemacephalus
AAAGAGAAAGAGAAAGAAAAAAGGCTGCCAAAACACAAAGTCCTGCTTTCCCCTTCTCAGAGCCAAGGTTTAGCAGATCCCTTCTAGATGTCCCCCCCCTCTAAAGGGGGACTACAGGAGGGCTGGGGAGGCACTATTTACAAGGTCTTGTAATGACAGGATGAGGGGTAATGGGTTTAAACTGGCAGAGGGGAGGTTTAAACGGGATGTTAGGAGGAAGTTCTTCACAGTGAGGGTGGTGAGTCACTGGAACGGGTCGCCCAGGGAGGTTGTAGCTGCGCCCTCCCTGGAGGTGTTCAAAGCCAGGCTCACGAGGCCTTGAGCAACCTGATCTAGTGGGAGGTGTCCGGGCCTATGACAGGGGGTTGGAACTGGATGACCTTTGAGGTCTTTTCCAACCTAAACCATTCTGTTACTGTCTTGCCCGACCCTGAGCAGCACCCCTTGGAAGTGCACCCAGCTGTTACTGTGCCTACTCACAAAAGCAACTCAAACTGGAGATTGCTCCAGAAATCAGAGTTGAAGGCACCTCTGACAGTCACCTAGTCCAAACCACTCTGCAGTAAGCAGAGGCATCCTCAACTAGATCAGGTTGCCCTGAGCCTCAGTTTGAGTATCTCCAGAGATGGGACCCCAACCAACCTCCCCGGGCAACCCGTTCCAGTGTTTCGAATCAAGCGCTACGGCGCACATCCATCCTGCACTGTGCCCTTTGCGGGGTACCGCCGAAAGCGTTCCCTTCACCGGGGAAATCCGGCAGCCGCCCTCCGCTGTCGGTGTGAGAGCACCCCAGGGCTACCTGCCCCAAGCGGCGTCTGCCAGGTGGCGCCCTAGCAGCGGGAACCTGGCGGCTTGCGCCCCGCAGACGCCTCCTAGAGGCCGGCTGCAGGCACCGCGGCCCGGAGCGGGGCGGGACCGGACACCGGAGCGTGTATGTGCTCGCAGGACTCCTCGGCGAGGGCAGCAGATGCCTCAGGTGCTGCGAGATGAAGGTGCGCCCAGGCACGCCGAGCTGCAGCAGCTGCTCTGCACTAGACTACGCCTCTGGCAAAGTAATTGACTTTCCAGAAACACAACTAAGTGACGCCGTAAACACTGCTCGGAGAAGGCAGAGCTGCACAGAAGGTGTGAAAACACACCACTTCTTGACTTCTAATCACCCAAGTGGAGTCAGAGGTTACAGAAAGCTACAGGGAAAAAAAGCCTATCGACTAATCCTGAGTTTTCTCCTCAAGCAAACGACAAAAAGTAAAATTACCGGGGGGAAGAAGTCCACACTTGGAACTAAGTATCTCCATTTCTTTCTAAACACCAACAAATTGTACTTCATCATCAACCTAATACCTCTATTCCTCTACAGCAAATATTTTTCCACAGTGTCATGAGATAACTTTTTTTACCCCTAAAGCATCAGCTGTTTACCACTTTGAGGGAACCAGAAGCACCTGTCCTCTACATGCACAACTGGCAATAAATAGCTGCCAAAGCCCTGCATCCAGGTGCTGTCTATCATGACTGACAGATTACTGTTCTAGCTAGAAGTAACAAACAGGAGTTACCTTTAAATTATCCCATTTTGAAGCAGATATCCACATTTTCCACACAGTGCAATGGTGAGAGGAGAGACACAAGTTAAGAGTCCTTATGTCCCCCTTTAAGAAGGTGCATAGAGAAGGCTGTGCCACTCCAGCTTACAACTACTCTAAAATGCAACTACACTGCACCACAGCAGCTTAGCTTCAGTACAGCTTAAGAAGGTACAGAGGAAGATAGAATGTGAAAATACCATTAGGTATTAGTGTTGGTGAAGAAACACAGACACACACCAGTACAGTCTTCAGCCACACACGCATCTTACGTTTCCGCTTTAGGCATCCAACCAACGCTCCCTGAGTCCCCATGGCTCTCACCAGCTAACTGGCAGCTGCCTATGCTGCATCACAATCATAGAGAATCTTAGGCGGTTGGAAGGGATCTCTGGAGATAGAATCTCACCTCCCTGCCAGGGCAGGTCACATAGGAACAGCAATCAGGCAGGTTATGAAAGTTTCCAGAGTCGGAGACTCCACAACCTCTCCAGGCATCCAGTTTCCTGTGCTCCAGCACCCTTTCAAGTAAAGTAGCTTTTTTCAATCACACTGAGGTGGAACTTCCTGTGTAGCAGCTGGTATCCATTGTCCCTTGCCCTATCACAGTACACCACTGGAAAGACACAAGTATCTTCTTTTCGACACCCACCCTTCAGGTATTTATAAACATTAATAAGATCTCAGTCTTCTCTTTTCCATACTAAACCATCCCATGTCTCTCAGCCTTTATACCACGTTTGTATAAAGGATAATTCCTATTGAATGTATTATTGATTTTCTCTTATTGAAAAAAGAGAAAAGACAGACAAGAATACCTTCAGCAGGCTTGTGGCAGTCCTTCATTGGCCAAACTGTGCAGCTGGCAGCATCACCTGAGGACAGCCAGTGACAGCTATCTAATATACAAGGCTGTTACAACACCACAAGCCAATTAGACGAGATGGTGACCAAACACACAACTATGCTTCACCCTTTTTATTCACAAGGAACAACACTCCAGCATTTCAAAAATATTTCGGATGGAATAGGAGAAATTCCTCAGCACACTCCTTATAGGCTGTAGTGCTTCTGGTTTTGTTTTGACCAAACGTTTGTTATGGTGCTCTTAATAAGAAAAAGTCACAGCTTCTGGGTAACAACCGCATCCAAACTTGCAAATGCAGAGTTTCCATTACAACAATCAAGACAACTGTAGAGCAGATACCACACTTGGCCTACTCAATCACATCCCTTATTACTCTAGCTCCTGTCAGAGGACAGACTGCTGCCTCCCCCAAGTAATTCCTGTATTCCTGAAGCTTAGCAAGTTTTCCCTCACTCTGGAAAAGTGCCCCATAACAACCTGCCCAAAACACAATACCTGTCTGCTGGGTATGTAGTCACCATTGTAAAGCAAGTAACAACTCAACTTTGCTCTTCAATTGCCAAGGAAACCTAAATGAAGTTGTGGTAGCAAAAAAAAAAAAAAATTATTATTCTTCCTGGGCTGTTCCTGAGCTCCTGGGTGATGACAAATGTGAACTCTTGGGAACATTCATCCTGCAGAAGAAATCTCTTGCAAGTTAAGAACTTTTCAAACAGCTTCCCACAGAGAAACAAATTAAGTTACTCTCCATGAAAAGCTTAAGGACGAAAAACAGTCAAATAAGAGAGATGTAAATACTGTGTTAGCAAAATTACATCCATTGGTTCACGCCTTCTCAGTTCAGTTTCTCAGGCTTTTTTGTTATATCAGTTTCTTAAAAGAAGACTTCCCTTCTGTTCAATACTGTTTATGGTATTCTCCTCAACCAAAAGTACCTTCCTTTTTGTTTTCTCACAGTCTAATCACAGGAGTCAGGCCAACAAAAATGACAAATAGTCCACCAAGTCCCCAAAAATGTCAGGCATCCCACATGACAAGTTCAGCAGGTTCCCCCATACCACCTTCACAGGTCCCTCCATTTAAGACTTGATTCCAAACCAACTGAAATCACAAGGATCAGACCTTGTGATACATGGCTCTAGCTCCTACTCCATTTCTTCCAAGCCACAAGCACTCCATATCCTATTTCATATCACTGCCTGCAGGGAAAAAGTTCCTGCTACCTCAAAGACAAGCAAAGCCATTAAGGATTCACAACTACAAAAGGATCTGCCCTCAGCAATATACACCTTCTGAAATTACTTTGAAAGAATTCATTTTACTATTAGACTTCCTGACTACAGATCAATCTGCCAAAGATTCATTGAAAAATGAAAAAAAAAAACCAAAAAACAAAAACCTAACCAAAAGAACAAAACAACCAAAACCACCCCATGTGTAATCATGCTTCAAATGAGAATGAGCTGCTACTAAGAACAAGAAATTTCTTCAATGATAATTTGGTAATAGATTAAAACAACATCCAAGATCCCATACAGACAAAGCTGTGCAAGTACAAGCACTAAAGAGATTCTTTAAGTTGAAAAAAAAAAAATTACATCCCTTAGCCCAGACACAGAAAAGAACTCATCTAAACAGAGTATCTTGGTATAAAGTAAATGAGTGAGAAAACAAGTTCCCATCAATTCCAACAATCAATACATCTGATACAAGGGAAGATCTGACCAGGCTTAGGCAGTCAAGAGCCTCACACCACACTTCTTTGCCTGGAGAAATGGTGAATTCTCACACTGATTTTCATTCATTGGATTTTCTTCATCATCTACTGAAACATCAGGATAGTTATTCATCATCCATGCAAAGCAAGATGTGGCTGCATCCCAGCAGTTATGTGTTTTCAAAACCATGACAACCTAATGTGTAGTCAGGAGTTTGCAAACTGGTAGTAGTGTGAGGAAAGTAAGAAATTCTCTGGTAGTAGTGTGAGGAAAGGAAGAAATTCTCTGGTAGTAGTGTGAGGGAAGTAAGAACTCCTCTCTGAAAATGAAGGAACCAGAATATCAACAGAAGCCACCAGCTGTCCACAATGAAAAATGCAGATTTCCTTCCTCCCCAAATTGCAGCAGGTTTTGTTCAAGCTCACAGAGGCTTTCTCAAAAGAAGGATTTATTGAAATCCTTCACTTTACATCTACAGCTGGATCAAAATAAACAGAGTACAGGAATTGCAACCAAATGTGTAGCTTTGGATGAATTAATCCATTCCAGAAGTTTCTATTTCATGTTCTGAAGGTTTAGATGAGTAGGGCTGGGGTTTTTTTTTAAAGACTTCAGAGATTTTATGTGTCATTAAGCTTCCCCCATTCAAATTAAGTAACACATTTTCAGATGTGCTCTGCATTTTCAGAGCTCTGCTGATGCTGAGTTTTTGTAGCATCTTATGTTCCAGCTCAAGAGGAGTTTCTCAGTGTGTCATGCAAATGAATGAGGACTGTGAATTCAGTGAGAGAGGCTTTGCTTTGTCATCAGCCCATTTGATAGCAGAAACCAGCTTCTGCCACTGAATTTAGTTGATGCTTTTGGTACAAACGAGATTGTACTTGATGTTAAAAATTAGATGCTAAGAATTAACAAAAGTCCCAGTCTCTGACTGAACCAATTTTGGTTTTATTGATATTTTGTAGTCAAAAAGGAGGTTAAAGCATAGCTGGGCTTGTAGTGGTTTAAGTACCTGCTCTTAAAGCCTGTCTGGGATGTTTTACATCAGACCTTCTTCTAAGGCAGTATGTTTTTCATAGGCCTGTTAAGGCACAGCTTTTGAATAGAAAGATGTCCCTCATCTCCCAGACTGCTCACACAGTTAACACTCATTATTTTGGGATTTTCACTAAAGAAGCTAAAAACACAAAACATTTTCTCAAGATTGTCCTTCAACGTCAGTGATAGAAAGACACTGATGCAGGGGTGATACTTGATGAAGCTCAAGACTGTAGTCATCGGTGCTGCTCTGTGCACAAAGGAATTGATGGCCTTTATCGTAATTAGCAAGCTTGACAGAAGTCTGGAACCCCTTCAGAGGAAGAGGCCTGGGCACTGAAAGGCAGCAGTCCAGAGCGGTGAGGCTGAGGCTTTCAGTTTTGCAGAATAATCTCTGATGCTCTTTGCAGGTGACTTTGGTCTGGGATATTGCAGCCCGGCAGTACCACGCAATCACATCGATAATTCAGTTCTGAGGTTTGCTAAACATCCTCACATCCCTCCTGCTCCAAAAGCAGCCTGTGTGAATTTGAAATTCGTGCTCTTACAGCCAAGTGTCGTTGTCTCTTCTCAGAGTGGTGCATTTCCACATTTCAAGCTACTCCCGTTCCCAGCAGCAGGGTGGTGTCACTGCTGTCCAGTTGCACATCTGCCTGAGGCCAGCAGTGCCAGCCACTTCAGGGAATGCTGATCTCTTTAAGCGTGTTTCTGAGCACTGCATGAGTCCTGTGCCATTGCCACATATCTAATGCTGTTTTCCCAGGGTCTGAAATGGGAAGATTTCTTAGTTGTAGGATCTGTGCTTTCTGCTAGCTGCAGTGGCTTCACCCGAGAGCATGGGTTTAGGGCTTTCCCTGGGTCTCAGGTGCATGCCAGAAACCCTGAGGCATTCATGAGCAAGTCCAGAGGAGGGCCCCAAGGGCTGGAGCACTTCTGCTATGAGGCTAGGCTGAGGGAGGTGGGGTGGTTCGGCCTGGAGAGGAGACTTAGAGAAAGGACCTTAGAGCTACCTTCCAATACCTGAAAGGATCCTGCAGGAAGGCTGGAAGGGGACTGTTCATAAAGGTGCCTAGTGACAGGACAAGGGGGAATGGTTTGCAACTGAGGGAGAGTAGGGTTAGACTGGATCTTAGGAAGAAGTTCTTCAGAATGACTGTGGAACAGGCTGCCCAGGCAGGTTGTGGATGCCTCCTGCACATGATGCCCCTGCACATGGCAGAGAGGTTAGAATTAGATGTTCTCTGAGGTTCCCTTCCAACCTAAGCCACTCTAGGATTCTAACAATCAGGAAACAAACACTACCTGTACAAAGGGGGTTACTGTAATAATTGCACCAATAAAGTCTTGGATAGCTTTCTAGAAAACCCACGTGTTGTACCGTATGCACATAAAACCTAACAAACATCTAAGATTACTTGGGCAAACACAGGTTTATCAAGAGAATATCATCTTGCTAACACGTGGATTGCATGAGAATGCCAGAGAATATGTATGATTCACATACAGGCTATTACCAACTGGAGAAAAACAAAAATCAATGAACTACTAAAAACCCCACCGTGCTACACTGGCACTTTGTTCTTTCATTATCATTACATGCACCACTCTCGAAAGCATGGGCACTCAGAGTACTTTTATTATTTCTAAATATATACACGTTAGTTGAGGTGTTTATCACATCTCAGAAGAAATAATCGCTCTGTTTTAGATCTGAGAGAAACTAAACATCTGGAGATAAACTCTGTCAATGAGATCCCACTACTCTCATGCAAGGGAGTTTCCTGTGTTAACATGAGGAATGGATTTAAGGCTGATCTATGTTAATTGCATTCTTTAAACCTGAAGAATATGTCACTAATTCTTTATGCCTCCAATGTGAGCAGTTGCCTCCCTACCTTTACCTCTAAGAAACATTGAAATTACTTCCTTGAAAAATAGGCCAGATCTTCAAGTAGTGCTTCCAGGTATTGCTCAAAACTGTTGCCACATTTTAAATCTTCCTGCTATGATGCAGCATAAAGGAAAGATGGCATCCATTATTCATGTCTTCTGAGCACAACAGCGTTAAAAAACCCTTTGCAGCTTACTGCACACCAGGGGCTTCAAAACGTTCACATGGGGTGGGGGGTGGAGGGGGTGTGCTTCTAAGCACAGGAACAGGAGATTAAAATACACTGCTTTTGCACGTTCATGGGTCTAGAGGGCAACTGAAAATACTGAGTTTCCAAGACGGTAAGTTTGCTGAGGACAGGCATTCCTACACATGTCTCTGGTAGTATCCAGCGTTGTTACTACAGCAACAGCACGTACAGCCTTGCGCAATCTCTGGACGCTGGTGGGTGTACCCTGATATGCTCTCCTCTTCCTTGGAAGTGTGACACAGCAGTGAGTCTGCTTACCTACAGATGCATTGGTTACATGGAACCCATGATACAACCTGGGAAAACCAAGGCTTGATAAATTTGTAACATTTGAAAGAGAAGCAAAACCAAAACGATATTTGCATCCACTTGCACGTTCATCTTTGTGCCTCTTGAACCTGCAGAGATTGCTTTATCTCTACAAAGCAGGATGAAAGTGTTTCTATCACCTTAAAACTTCCTATTCTTTTCCAGCCACATAAGTATCTTAGAAAAATCTTCCCAGTTCAAAGTTTGGGTTTGCTTTTGTGAGCAAGGATATAGTGAAAAGTAGCACAAGGAAAGGATTAGCAATATTAAATAAAACAGTCCTTCTCCAGGCTGAAAGGCTTATGAATTATGCTCACTTACAGCTAGGTTTGTTAGATACGTAACATTTATGACGTGTAGATATCCTTTGTCCTTCCATTCAGCCAGGATGCCATAAATCCCAGTTGATTATAACAGCTACATCTGAGCTGCCACATGTGAAAACAGCAAAACAAGGGCAGTTGCCATCTCAGAGTGGAACTGAAATGCTTAACATTCTATCTTTACAATTAGCCGACTTCAGAAGTAGAATTTCTAAGGACAGGCATGAAACATCTGTAAAACCTTACTCTATGCATTAGGAGAGTTGCCTAATGAGCTGGAAATGGAGAAATATATTGATAAATAGAATTTGCATGTGATTCAAATGCATAAGGAAAACAAACGAGTTTTTCCAAAAAATCATGAAGGCTTTGTGATAAAGCTGCCTGTCAGATGGCAGTATTTTAAAAGGCAAGAGGTAAAGATAGCTTGGGAAGCACGTTCCAGGCTTTGAGGATTGAAATACTGAATGATTTCTGATGGAAAAATCAGAGAGGAAAAGGCGGGGAGGAAAAGAGGGGCTGGACTGGGTGATAAACCATCAGGGGTGTAGAGTGCATCTGTGAGTCATCAGCATATAATAGAAGTGGAAGGCATGTGAACGCCTGAAATAAGGCATGGGGAAAGGAGAGCAAGACAAGGTCAAATCGTGTGAGGAGGAGGAAAGGCTGAATGGGCAGCAGGGGAAGAATATAATGAAAGAAAGAAAAATAAGATCTTAGAAGCAGCAGTGACAGTGCAGAGAGGTCACGGAGAACAAAACAAGACTCTTCAAACATTTCAGAGACACAAATAATATAAACAGAAGCACCCAAAATGGATTCAGCATAGGAGAAGCTGAAGTGGAGGTTGTACAACTTCATCTTCTAACAGAGGCTAGACTAAGCTCGGCTGACAGGTAGAACAACTGAAAAAAGGAAGGTGACAGGAGTAAAAGATCCGAGAGAATACAGTACTCCAGTATATACTGCCATATGGGATAAGCAGCCGATTCAGGAAAAAGCCCATGGCAATGGAAGGAAGAGGAAATGAGTTAATGGGGCAGTGACCGAGCCCAAACTCTTCTACACGTACCTATATTTTTACTTGGTTTCATGCATGTCCCATAGGCAACACAGAGAGGAAAGAAGGTTTTGCAAAAGCAAAGCATAAACCCCTCTGGAAAGACAACATGGAAAACTGACACAAGGAGGGGAAAACCTCACAGCATATGTGACGCCAGCTGCCTCTGGATATAGTCCTCAGCTTTAGGAAAAACAAGCACCTTCATCCACATCAAAACACTAGCAAACTAGGGCTCCGAAGTTCACAAGCTATTGATTGAAGAATTTATAATACCACCAAAATTAATCTTAATTTGTCAAAACATAATGCTGTCGTATAGTCCAAAACCTAGCACTGGAGGGAAAAATCCATACAGGCCAGACATATGGAAAGCGACATTGCTGATACATCTCAGTTTTCATCACCTCCAGGGCAGATTTCTCCTTTCCCTTCTATTTCACCAGTTCAGCTAGATGGCTTATCAGTTTCCTGAGACTAACAGCACCAATGTATAGATGAGGAAACTTAATAATAAAATTACAACAGCCTGAAAAATCCCATCCATGGAGTGCAGACAGGCTAAACTACGCAAACACTACAAATTTCCCCCTTGTAATGGGAACAAATTACCAACTCAGAGTCACCAGCGTAATATTAGCACAGAAACCTCCTTTTTTTCTCTTTTTAATAACCCCCCATAATTCTCTTTATATCCCAAAAATAATTTTGTTTTCGTGCAAGTCTCCCTAGAGAAAACAAATAAAAATGATTGAGGTGCACAGGATGCCACTCTCCATCACATACAGCATATGTGAGAGCCTCTGGCACCAGAATGGGCAAATACACATATAAAAATTTAAATATTAATTGAAAGAAGAACATGTAAGGACCAACACAAACAAACAAACAAACAAAATTAAAAGCAAATAAGCACACCAGCCCTCACACTTGCCTCCCCCAGTGAAACACCAGCTGTTCAGGGTTGCTGGCTCCAGTCACAGCACAATGGGTTGATCTATGTCCTCCTCAGGTCACCCCCTTACTGTATCAAGGACATCTGAAGTCACTGATTTGAAGCTCATTTGACAGAGGACAGAAGTCTCGGAAACATTACTCTCCTACATTTTAGTGAAAAGTGGCTACCAAGAGAGAAGAATTGCCCTGCTAATGCTCCCACTACATGAAGTACTTAGACATGTCCCATCAGACACAAGATAGACACCAGATAAGCCCAAGTCCTGGGAACTGACAAACTGAAGACGAAAAATCAACTGCAACCCCAAGACATAAATCCATGGGAGACATCTATTCCAGAACTGCTTGAGTTTTAAGCTCCCATATTCTAATCCCCAAGTAGATCATCTCTCAGGGAAAAAAAAAAAAAAAAAAAAAAAAGGCAGCTAGATCAATCTCCAGCAAAAATGAGTAATGACTTCAGCTGTTAAAGGAGTGCTTATTTCCTCCTCCACAGCTTGGGCTGCCTTGCTGCCTTCTTCTCCCTTCTCCTTCCCCCCAGTCTGCCTCTCACAAGTCATCTGAATTTTTTAAATTACACGAGGTCACGAACCCCTGAAACCTCCTCATTGTTTTGGGGAAACCAGTTTCATATTGATAGTAGAAAAACTACAAAGCTCTTGTATTTTTTTCCCTTCCTTATTGCAGAAGGTGAACGTTGCAGAGCTTGGTGCTTAAGAATATCCATGGGGTTCCCATGAACAACAAATGTTGCCTGTTATTAGCTGACAACATCAATTAGATTTCCAGGGATACACGATCATAGGAGACTGAAGAAGCAGCCAGCCTTAAACGCAAATATTGTTGTGGCTGCGATAATTGGTCAGAAGCAGTTTCGAATGCATTAAAGCAACTTGTGTTTGTTGTGCTCCTTGATTAGGTTATGTCAGAAGGGGTGTGTGCAGTCATATGGAAGCTTTTAACTATAAATAATCGCAAATATTTTGTCCCTTGCATCATTTGATCTAACCTACCCACTGACAAACCGTATGTAATCCAGTCATAAGGGCGTCTTGCTGTTCAAGCACACTTTCCCATTTATGCACCCAAAACACATGCAGGATGAAATCAAACCTCCACAGTTGCAGTGCTGACTAACCCAATTAAATGCCCTGCTGTCTGCAGATGGAGAAATCATTCACTTGTGAACCCACTGCAAAAGATGCCAATGCCACAAGTGGCTTTTCTGAGCAAGGCAGAAATAGCACAGCTAAGTCACTTTTAAGTATCACTTGAGTGACATTCACTAACCCCAGGACTGGGGGGATATGTTGTGACTAGTTCAGCAGAGAACAGCTGTCAGGGAGCCCAGCTTGCATAAGCTCTCCCAACAGCCCACCCGTTGCTGTATCTTAAGACCATGACACAGAACAGAAAAAGAATTTAATTCACACTCAGAAAAACAATAATTTGGGAACAAGATAGGTGGTCAACTTTAAAGAGGAAGATATGAACTTAAGCCCATTCTGATTTATCCTTTCCTACCTTCTACTTGTGCATGGCCTGTAAACAAGATAGTAACATAATGAATCATCTGGAAACTAATGCCACAGCCATTTCAGATAGCTTAGTAACTAGTCGTGATGAAATTACACCAACAGCAACAGATATTTAAAGCTGTCACAGGCACGTTATTTCCAGAAGGACACTTGTGACAAATCCATCCCATTTTATTAAGAAAACCTTACTACAAAATATCCCTTTTAACCATCACATGAACAAAAGTCATTGCAATTAGGAGACTCATCATTCGCCTTCAGGATCTCCCTGGCAGCTACACACTTTAAAACGTCAGGATTAATTCCAGGGCATGACTTTGGATGCTTAGATGCTGCAAATGCCAATACCCAAAGAGGCCCCCAACCATCGGCTTCTCAAATGAGAGGTTAGTTTGACATACTGAAAACACGACCATAGTGGCACTCACAACTGCACTGTTGCCACAGCACACCTACATTTACATATCTTGAACACAAACACAAGTACTTCTTGTCTTTGCATGGACACAAGTTCACAGTCCCACCACACTACAGTGATTTTACTCAAAGCAGGCAGTTTGCACACAGCACCACGGGACAGCTGCAAGGTCAGTACTTCACTGAGTAATACATTAAGTGCATCTGGAGATTACTATTCATAATTAGCATGTGATTGCAATGTGCAGGGCCAGGTTTTGGCAGGCACTCAAGAACAAGCCTGGTTATTAGCCACCCTGGCCCCATGTGGTATCTTGTCAGAGTCAGCCAGGCCAGGGCTCCCCCCTGCACAAACAAGTCACGCCCCAAATCAATCCACCACCTCTGAAAGTAACAACCTGTGCGCAACAGGATGGGACTCTTTTCCATACCCTCACTTGGGGCACCTGACAAAAGCTGAGTAAAACCAGGAATCAACTTCAACTGATTTTAGCCATGGGAAGAGCCCAGCTAGATGGACTAGTGAGTTTGGAAGGTCATTGATCTCTGTTCTCCTCTCATACTATTTAATTACTTAACATCTTACACTCTTGGAGACTGCAAATCAAGCACTGAGGCAAAAGATTAACAGACTAATTATTTGACTTTAAATGGGAAAAAAAGGGCTTTTGGGGAAAGCTAGAGTAGATTCATGGAACTGAGCACTTCTCAAACCCATGGCCAGTGGTTCCTCAGCAGTATTTTGGGAACTTTTACCCTTTCTACTATGATCACCTTGTGATTCTCCCCAAGGACCTACCCCACTCAGGGTGCATGGACACAAGATTACATTATATCCAGTAAATTCAAACACAAATGAAACGAAACAAAACATAATATATGGAGTGAGGTAAAAGTACCCCACCAGGTCATTTCCTTCAGAAGAAAGCTGAAGCGTTCCCCAAATGTACAATGTTCTCCAGCATTTTAAATCTAATATTTATACACACCTCAGAGAAAAAAAATGTGGACATTACATGCTGAGGTTAGGTCCCAAGGAAACCATGCAACTTCAGTGAGCAATTTAGAACACATCTGCAGCACTTCTTCAGCAATTAGCCATCATCCACAAGTTGGATGTACCAAATGCCTTACTCATAAGAGCTGAAGCAACATTGATGCAATCAAATCGAGAAAAATACTGGTGTAACCAGGCTGGTTTTTTTGTGTTGTTGTTTTGGTTTGTTAGTTTGTTGGGTTTTTTTTAATTAGATGGATGATACATTAAAAAAATAAAGTGCTAGAAGCACTTAATCAACAACATCCTACTACTGGTACTCATTATATTTATAACTTTATCAGTTCTGGTAACAAAATGTTCTCTTTCAAAGCAGATCATTCCTTTAAATGACCTCAAAAAGGTTCTGAAACAAAATCCTCCCCGGAAAGCTCTCAGCTTTGGGCCCTTGTCCTGCATAACTACCTCTACACCAATGTTCTCATTAGATGATGCGCCACTTTAAAAAGACTGGCACCTTATGCAAATGGATATTACTGCTTTTAATTGCAGCCATAATTATGGGAGTGCCTCACAGCTGAGTAAGACCACATTAAGCAAACTTACTGGAAACTTTGCAAACTGCTCCACAACGTATTGGGTGAGTCCCAGGAATGCCACAACCCTTACTTACTCAGTCCCATCTTCATCTCTCTGCAGGGCAGTACAAAATCAACTGACTCTTTATGGGATCACTCTGAGTTGTACTTGGTTTAGCCTAATGAGAAAAAGTGTCTCTTTGAAATTCAGCAATATAAAATGTTTAATTCATAATTAACGTTTTAAAATCTTTTTAATCGTTTTAAAGAGTCTTCAATTTCTTTCAATGTTTTGAGGTTTTTCTTCCCCCTTCCCCCCCAATTCCCTACACTCCAAATTGCCACAAAACAGGACCTGCTACAGTCAGCACTGAATCAAACTACAAAGTGTGGAGAGTGAGAAGCCAGAGTGGTATCCATTCCAGCAGCTCTGCAGCACAGACAACAAATCACTGCTCTTTGAAGACCCCGGCACAAGCATCATGTGAATGACTCCAGGAACAATGAAGGGTTTTCACCTCAGCCATAGGTAAATGGTGGTCCACTACCGCATTTCAACAGCTGAATTAGGGTCCCCTAACTTAATCTGAGTGGCTTGGAAACCACCAACCTTACTGAAATCTATTTCCATAGCCTGGGTTGGAGTCAGATATGGCCGAAGTTGGCAGCTGCTTACTGTAAAGGCAGCAGAGACAAAGCTATGGCTGTAAACAAGAGCAATCCTCTGAGTCACCAGGCAGGAGTCACAGCCACTCTATACTCAGTGACACTCAATCTTCTATGGCACCAGGCAGCTCAGGGTGCCAGGCCAAGGCTCCCCAGTCCTGTGTACAACGCCACACTGCTTCTGCCTCTATCCCCTTTTCCTTCTTCTGCCCCACAACTGCGGGAAACTGCCAGGCTTGTCTTCCAGCCTATGTAACACGAGTTTCCTGGAAAGCAGAAAAACACCCAAACCTAACCAAGACTGAGTCTACATTCAAATGTTTTGGTCCACTTGCGTCACTGCTGTCATCCTACATTACACAAAGCAGTTAAAGATGCCAGACCACTCAGCCCTCAGGGACAGCCCTTTCCAAGGAAGGCTCCAAAGAGCCAGCAGCCAAATCTCACAGAGCGAGATGACAAAGATGCAGATTACATTTTTGTATGATGTTGCCATCAGGAACAGGGGAAGAACAACTAACTGGCTGGATCAGCATGTGCCAAAAACAATGATTTTACAGCCTTCCTTGGCCAACTGAAAGCATCACTGCTTGAAGGAACACAATGCAAATACACCTTCCCACAGACAGTAAAAACACAAATCCCTCACGGCACAGCAATTTCCAAAAATAACTCGGAAAGCAAACAGCCACTGGCACACTACCATTTGCCTCCTTCCAGGCCGCATCTCCCAAACCTTACTCTGCACTGGGCTGTTCTCCAGCAAGTCCCATCTCCCACCTCCCAAGCCTTCGATATGACGGTCACCCTTACAGTGTGGTGGGGCTGGAAGGGAAAACGCAGAGCAGGGTGTCCCGAACATACAACCTCCCCGCTTCGAGCCTTTCCCCGGCGCACCGCCACACACGTAGGACTTTCCGGGATCGGGGACCGGGGTGCACTTCACGCTGCGCAGCCACGGCTAGGAAGGGGCGCCCAGCCCCGGCCCAGCGGCCCTGCTGCGGGCGGGGAGGCGGTGGGAGGGAGGCCCCGGCGGCCGGGGCTCCTACCTCGGCAGTCCCGGCCCTGCGAGCAGCCGCTGCCGCGGCGGCAGCCCCACATCTGCGGCGGCGCCTCGGCTCCGGCGGACGACGGTCCGGCCCGGCCCGACCCGACCCGGCGGT
>VWZI01022959.1:6288-18588 GCA_013396835.1 Psilopogon haemacephalus
GGGGCGGGGGTGGGTGGGCAGCAGAGGAAAGCAGAGGAAGGGGGCTCCCCAGCCCCCTCTGCCCCCGGGCCGGGCGAGGGACTGACCCAGCAGCAGTTCTCTAAGTCATTTGGTGAGGTGCTTCCAGCATTTCCATCAGGAAGGTATCGATGGGTGTGTCGCCTATTAGCTTGAAGAAGAAGAGGTGCTCCAGGCATTTCAGGCCGATGGACCGCAGGGCTGGGAGGCGCAGCAACAGCTTCGCGAACCTGGGGGGTGAAGAGAGACAGCACAGGGTCAGGCAGCCCACCGTGACCCCCCCTCCACCTCCACCTCCACCATCACCATCACCGTCACCATCACCATCACCACCACTTCTTCCCCAGCCTCCAAAGCTTCTGCTCAGAAGGGCTTGGGGTCAGGCACAACTTCTTTTGCGACTAAAGTCCTGGGGCTGCAGCCAGAGCTGTGCAGGGAATCCATCTGCCATTGGAATGGGCTGCCCAGGGAGGTGGTGGAGTCCCCATCCCTGGAGGTGTTCAAGCAAAGCCTGGATGGGGCACTGAGTGCCATAGGATAGGGCTGGGTGCTAGGTTGGACTGGGTGAGCTTGGAGGTCTCTTTCAACCTGGCCAGCCTCATCTAGGGTAGGGTGTCCCTGCCCATGGCAGGGAGGTTGGAACTAGTTGATCCTTGTGGTCCCTTCCAACCCTGACTGATTCTAAATCCTGAATTTTGGTTAAGGTCATGCAGTCCAACCATTCTGTGGCTCTGCCAAGGCTGGTGGCTAAACCGTGGACCCCCCCAGCACCACATCTCTGGCAGCTTTAAACATCCCCCAGGGATGGGGATTCAGCCAGCTCCTTGGCAAGTCTGTGCCAGGCTTTGAGAGCCCTTTCCAATCAAGAAGTTCCTTCTAACATCCAAAGCTAAACCCTCTTTGGTGCAACTTAAGGCCCTTCCCTCTTGCCCTTGGCTCAGCAGTGCCCCTTTCCTGCAGGCACTGGGCACCTCTGGGGCACCTCCAGCAGCCAGCACTTGGGCTGCTGAGATCCAGGGGGCTGGTGGCACAGCAGGAACCCAGCTGGCAGCCAGGCTGGAGGCACTCTGGGGGTGATCCAATGGAAGGAGATGCAAAAGCTGGCAGAAGTGCTACAAACAAGCCAGGACACAGGGTCCTCCCCTTCCCCCTGCCCAATGTGGGGCTCTCAGGAGCCCCATGAAGAACAAAACCCCTTTTCTTTCTGGCCTGCCCTGCCCTGTGGAGACACTTGTCAGGTCACACCTTGGATGATGGCAGGGGAGAGCCAAGGGGGGGCTGGGAGAGCTGACAGCAGACAAGCCCAAGGGCCAGCGGGGAAAGGGCTGCTGCGTGCTGCACTCTGAGTGCACCGAGAGGCTGTGGAGCCAGGAGAAAGCCACCAGCTCCTAGCAGGGTGCTGTGCAAGCAGCCCACGGTGTCCTCACCCTGCTTACCCACGCCCCAGGGCACAGGCAGCGAGCCCAGGAGCCGTGGGATGGATGTTTTAAGCCGTGGGGGGGGAAAGGCCTTTTAATGGGCTGCAGCAGGTTTATTTGGTTTTCCTGCTGCACGATCAGAGCTTGAACATAAGCAAAAGGGCTGAAGGAACCCAGGGAGAAGGAGACACTGTAGAAAACACAGAGAGAGAGAGAGAGAGAGAGAGAGAGAAAGAGAAAGACACCCCAGGCACACAGATATTTCACATGCACGCTCACTCCTCTCTCTCTCCCTGTTGGTTTTATTTTCTTCTGCTGAGCTGGCGAGAATGGTGGGAGCCCAGCCAGGAAAAACAAATCAGTCTCTACCATCCCATTCAGGAAGTTTCACTTTAAACCAAACCAGATGATGGCTTCAGCCCCCTCGGATCCGTTTTAACTGTGAGATAACCAGCCTGCAGCACGGCCTGCCAGGGCTGCAGCCAGCAGGGCAGAAAGCAGCCCCCCACTGCTGAGTGGTCGCAGGCTGGGGCAGGGGAGCAAGGTTGGGCTGTTGCCAGCAACGCCTCCATCCACCTGGGTGCTGCAGAGAAGGTTCCCTTTGGTGCTGCCATGGTGCTCTCAGGCTCAGGGTGGCTGAGGACTGGGTTGAAAGGACCTTCGAAGGTCATCTGGTGCAACCCCCTCTCTGCAGTGATGGTTACGCTTTGGGGAGGAGGAATCAGCTTGAGAGGTGCTCTGAGGGCCACACAAACCAGCCCTGCTCTGGGCACTGCAGCCCCCTCCTCACTGCCAAGTCAAACACACTCAGTGCTGCTTTCAATTCCAGTGCTGCCTCCAGCCCCCAACACTGCCTTCAGCCCCAGTGGTACCTTCAGCCCCAGTGGTACCTTCACTTTCAGTGGCTATCTTAAGCCTCAATGCTGCCTTCAATCCCAGTGGTACCTTCAGCACTGCCTTCACTCTCAGTGGTACCCTCAACCCCAATGCTGCTTTCAGCCCCAGTGTCACCTTCAGTCCCAACTCTGCCTTCAATCCCAGTGGTATCTTCAGTCCCAATGCTGCCTCCAGCCCAAATGCTGCCTTCAATCCCAATGGTACCTTCAACGCCAGCACTGCCTCCAACCCCAATGCTGCCTCCATCCTACCTCTCCCTGCCACAAGCCAACCATGAACATCCAAGAAACCCCTCAATGAAGCATCTCTTTTCATCTGCCAGCACATTGGTACCCAAAGGGAGGGGAAAAATAAGTCCAATATAAGGCCAGGTTGGATCAGGCCTTGAGCAACCTCTTCTAGTGGGAGGTGTCCCTATCTATGGCACAGGGGGGTTGGAACTGGTTGAGCTTTGAGGTCCCTTCCAACCTAACCCATTCCACAATTCTATGATCATAAAACCAGAGAATCATTTTGATTGGAAGAGACCTTTAAGATCACCGAGTCCAGCCCTGCCAGGTCACCACTAAACCACGTCCCTCAGCACCACATCTCCCCAGCTTTGAAACCCCTCCAGGGATGGGGACTGCACCACTGCCTTGGGCAGCCTGGGCCAGGGCTTGACAACCCTTTTGAGGAGGCCAAGTGCTGTGCCCACAGCATCCACTGCTGTAGAAACAATCCCCTTTTTTTTTTTTCTTCCCCCTTCATTCAACCCTCCTAGACATGCAAAGCTGGGAATGCAGGTGAGATGCAAATCCCAGTTGCTGGGACTGGTTTTCCCCAACATTCCCAGCTCAGCAGCAGTATGCACCAGCAGCAGCTCCCAGTGCTTTGCTTGGCTGCTCCAATGGCTGTCAGTCACTCAGCTGGCAGTTGCCAGCTTCAGGCTGTAGCCGGGGGAAAATGCGCCCACTCAGCTCTGGAACAGTCCAGGAAAGCATTCCTAATTCCCCCTCCCATTCCCAGCTGGATTGGGGGAGGAGGGGAGGGGAGAAAAGAGCATCAATTGAGGCTTTCACTTCCCAGCAATGATGCTCATCTGCCACCGAAAATTAACTCCGTGTGCGTCTTATTTTCGCTGTGGTTTGCTCTCCGTGGTTGCCAAAAAGGAAATGATACCCCTGCCCCCAGCTGCTCAGCCCACTGCTGAGGCCACGGGAGATGGGGCTCCTCAGGGCTCCTCAAGGTTCCTTGGAGCTCCTCAGGGCTCCTCTGAGCTCTTCAGAGCTCCTTGGGGCTTCTCCAGCTTCCCTGGGGCTCTTCAGGGCTCCTTGAGCTTCTTTAGGGCTCCTTGAGCTTCCTTGGGGCTCCTCAAGGCTCCTCGAGCTTCTTTGGGGCTCCTCAGGGCTCTCTGAGCCTCTCTGGGGCTCCTCAGGGCTCCCTGAGATTTCCTGGGACTCATCAGGACTCCTTGGGGCTCCTCAGAGATGCTGTGAGCTCCTCATGGCAGCTCTTTGAGGCTCCCTGAGATACTACAGGGCTCCTCTGAGCTACTTCAGGCTCCTTTGTACTTTCTGGGACTCCTTTCAGCTCCAGGCTGCAGCATCCTTTGCTCCAGGCTGCAGCACCCTTTCAGCTCCCAGGCTGCAGCACCCTTTCAGCTCCAGGCTGCAGCACCCTTTCAGCTCCAGGCTGCAGCACCCTTTGCTCCAGGCTGCAGCAGCCAGTGCTGGGGGCTTAGCAAAGGCTGGGGGGCTGCAGGAGGAGAGCAGGAGCTCACCTGCCAGGCTGGTCAGGGTATTTGTGTTTGCAGTATGCCTCTAGCGACGCGTACACCTTCTCCCGCAGCGCCTCCACCTCGGCTGGGTTGGAGAGACCTTTGGAGTCTGAAAGACAACAAAAGAACCATCAACAAGAGGCACTGAGCAAGCACTTAAGCTGACTTTCATTCTTGCCTCTCTTCCTCCTTGCCCTGTCCTCAGGGGCTGCCTGCCCCTGGTTATCTGCAAGGGGGCATCATTAGATGAGCAAAGGAGCCAAAAGGACACAACATCAGGCAGGAGAGGGGCTGGAGGGAAGGTAGCAGCCACGTACCAGGGTTGAAGAGGACAATGGCTCGCAGGCAGCCTAGCTCTGTCTTGTCCATCTGCATGTCTCGCATTTTTGACACGAGTTCTGTCAGTACTCTGCAAAAGAACACAGAAATCAAAGGCATCAGCAGTCAGAAGAGGAAAAAAAAACTAACCAAAACCCACCCCCCGGGTGTGAAGCCCAGAGTGAGCTCCAGCACAGGGATGATGAAGCCATGGGATGCAGCTTTGCTCAGCCCAGCTCCAGGATATGCCTTCAGTTGTTCTTTTTTCCCTCCTGTATCAAAAAAATAAAATAGCTCATTAGGAGCATCAACAGTTCCTGAGAGGTACTAGAGGGGAGCAGGGAGGGAAAAAAAAAATAAAATAAATATTGGCTTTGTGCATTCATTCAAGAGAGCTTTTGGCACCTGAGAGAGCTGCCTAAAAATTAAATATAAAAAAAGCACTATAAAATAAAACCTCTCACATACACAACCCCAACAAGGTACCCAAAAGCAATTTCCTCTGCTGGTAGTTTTTTTTTTTTTTAATGGCTCCTTCTGCTCTTACTTGCAGGTGCTGCTCTTGAAATATATATATATAAAAATATTTTTTTTTTCCCCCTCACTGATTGCTCCATTTTGATCCTGTCAGATCCTGCACCCAAGCCATGATCTTGCACTCGTGACCTCAGAGGAGAGGGCTGGAACCAGATGATCCTTGTGGTCCCTTCCAACCCTGACTGATTCCATGATTCTAAATGATGTCACCCAGGTCCAAAGGACAACTTTCTCTCCCAGCCAACAAAACAAAAATAAATGACAAAGGTGATTTGGTTTCAACTGAGTCATCCTCAGATGAATCTGGAGCGGGGCAGAGCAACGAAGAGATTTCAGCAGTGCCCAGAGCAGTGCTGTGGGTCAAAGTCCCCCCTGAGATGTCTGGTTTGGAAGCACTTTCCCAAAGCAGGAGATTAAAGAGCCCTGGGGATCCTCCTCATGTGGAAGCTGCTGGGTATTTTGGGGGGGAGCTTTCCATTGTGCAAATAAAATCACGGCTTGGTCCAATTAAGAGATGAAAAGAAGGAGAAGGAGCAGCTCCCTCGTAACATTAGAAGGCATCTGGACCCCAGGAGAAGAGGCTTTGATTTGCCCTTTCCCTGCCTATTTTGGGCTGTTGGTTTCTGCAGGTCTAAGAGGAGGGAGCTCATGCAGTAAGTTCCACACGGGTACATGGAAAGAGCTTCCATGGACACACCTCAGGCTCCTCCAACCATGAGCCAAACATGTCTCCATCCAGCACCTCAAGTAGGGATAGGAGAGAGGTCAGTGTGGAGACAAAGAGATAGGGAAGCCCAGACAAGGTGTCTTGAGGTATGCTCCCATCCAGTCATTCATCCATCCATCCATCCATCCATCATTTACCCATCCATCATCCATCCATCATCCACCCATCCATCCATCCATCATCAATCCTTCATCCATGCATCATCCATCCATTCATCATCCATCCATCCTCCACCCATTCATCCACCCATCACCCACCCCTCCATCCATCCATCCATCCACCCATCCATCATCCATCTTTCATCAATCCATCCATCATTCATCCATCAATCCATCATTCATCCATCCATCCAGTCATCTACTCATCCATCATCCATCCACTGTCCACCATCCACCCCTGCCAGGCCTCCCTCCCAGTGCCCACCTGTCGAAGATGGCTCCGACGCCAGCGCTGTGGGCGCTGTTCCGGTGCACGTGGAGCCCAGTGGCCAGCAGGATCCCATCCTTCACGGCTATGGAGCGGTGGGAGAAGGAGGCAATTAGGAGCTCATTCCACCCTGGGGAGGAGAAAACAACCAAGGCTGCAGGTTAGAGCCAGGGGAATGCTAAGGTGGGGGGCGAATCAGCGATGTCGCCTCCCTGGTGGCTAAAGGGAGAGGAGGAAGCCACTCAAGAGCCACCTTTGCTTCAGTAACCTGGCTGGGAGTGGGAAGGGCGTCAGGAGCCAACCCTTCCTTGGATGCCAGGGGAGCAAGTGTACTATGAATATAAGACTAATAAGGGAAGCAGCTTCCTCCATGAACCTTGAAGGCACCAGAGCAAACATCTCCCTGGAGGTGTTGAAGGCCACATTGGCCTTGAACAGCCAAATCTCGGTGAGATGGTGGAGCAGATGATCTCTGAGGTCCCTTCCAACCTCCGAGCCATTCTATGGTGATTGATCTCTCTGCCCTGCTTCTTTCACCACGAACCTCTGAGTGGGTGTGGAGCTTTACATTCCCCCTCTGGCCTCCCACTCCCTGCCTCCAAACGATTAAAAAAAAACCCTCTTAAGGCTTTCTAGCAGCTACTTGGGCTCATTTTCAGGCCATAATGAGGCACAAAAGTTCATTCACCATTATTCTGTGTAAACTGGGACCATGGAAACTCTTGCTTGTAGGTTGTTGCTTCTGTTGGTGCTCAAGGACATGATGTAGTAGCAGCCCTGGTAGAGTTAATCGTAGAATCATTAAGGTTGGAAAAGGCCTCTAAGATCATTGAGCTCAACCTAACACCTCCATGACCACTTAAGCATGTCCCCAGGTGCCATGGGACACACATTTCTTGAACACCTCCAGGGATGGGGACTCTACCACTGCCCTGGGCAACCTGGTCCGGGGCTTGATGACCCTTTTGGGGAAGAAAATTGTTCCTCACATAGAATCATGGAATGGTTCAGGTTGCAAGAGACCTCAAAGATCATCTAGCTCCAACCCCCTGCCACAGGCCAACCTAAACCTTCCCAGGGGCAACTTGAGGTCATTTCTTCTGGTCCTATCTGGACCAGATGAGCTTTGGAGGTCCCTTCCAGCCTCTGCCATCCTGGGATGCTGTGAAGAACTGTGGGGAAATCTGCAGGGTGGGCACTTGGATGACTTTCAGCCAGCAGCAACACCTTGAGTGTCCCCAGATGGGCTCTTCTCCAACCCTGTGGCTGGTTTATATACCCAACCTGAAAACATCCAGCACACAGAGTTGCTTGGCAAGGTGCAGACCCATCAGGACATTGGATGTTATTTTCTTTCCCCAGGGTTGGAACAGCAACACCACCACAACAACAACAACAACATCCTTCAGCTCCTCTCCTGCCAGCCAAGCTTCTCTGTTCTCCCTGACTGGAAGAAATCCAAGGTCCCCATGTGCTGTATTTACCTGCTCTTGCAGGGGTGGCTTGTGCCATCAGAAATGTTGACAAGGAGTAAAGTTCACTCTTTCCTAAGTGGCCCACAGGATGTTTCCACCCCACTCATCACAGGAACAGTTGTTTGGCTACTTGCTGGGCGAGACCTGGCACTTGCCAAGGGATTGCAACACTCTGAAACCCAAGGAGGATGCAGGAGAAGCCCTGGAAGTGCACCAGGAGCCTGCAGCAGAACTTCTGGACTGCAAGGGTCACACAGCACTGGAACAGGCTCCCCAGAGAGGCTGTGGAGTCTCATACTCTGGAGACTTTTAAGGCCTGTTTGGGTGTTTTTCTCTGCGACCTGAGCTAGATTGAACCACAGAATCAGTCAGGGTTGGAAGGGACCACAAGGATCATCTAGTTCCAACCTCCTGCCATGGGCAAGGACACCCTACCCTAGATTAGGCTGGACAGAGCCTCACCCACCTTTGCCTTAAACACCTCCAGGGAAGTTGCTCCATTGGATGGTCCTGCTCTGGCAGGGGGGGTTTGACTTGATGAGCTCTTTGGGTCCCTTCCAACCCCTGACATCCTGTGACCCTGTGGACTGTGCCCTGTGCTTGTAGAGGACCTCTCTCAGAGCCAGACCCATGGAGAGGTGCAGCTGCCGCCTCCTGCCAGCCATCACACACAGACCCACAGCAGCTCAACACACAACCTCCTTGTGCAGCTCCAACCAGAGCTGGCTCACAATGTCCCTCCATGGCTTTGACAGCTCTGCCTTGGCTCTCAGCTGGCACCCAAGACCCATGGCTCTGCACAGCCCCAGGGGTGCCCAATCCAGCCTCCAGCTTGCCATGAATACAATGAAGTGATGAGGCTCCCAGATGCCACCAACATCTCAGCTGGGCTTATTCCAGCTAAGGAGTGCTGGACCCATCAGCATCCCCCAGCTGAGTGACTCCCATTTAGAGCTGGGATGTTCTGGCTGAAATGAGGAACCTCTTTCTACCTGATGCATCCCCAAGGAGCTGTTGAGATAAAGAGGCAAGGGGAAAATTAGGAATGATGACAAGCAGGAAACCTCAAATGGAGACCAAACAGGTCTACCCAAAGAGTTTTGCTCTTCAAGCCAAGCTCTGGAGAAGCAGAGCAGGCATCTTTGACTCTAGGGACACCCTGATGGGGGCTGCAGGCTGTGGGGATGCTTTTGGGTATGGAGGGCACCTGGCAGCACAGTGTTAATCCATCTCCCCATCAGCTCTCTAGGAGTGCAGCTGCAGAGCTGTGGTGCTCAGCACCCTTGGCAGAGATGCTGAGGGTCAAGGAAGGTTCTCCTGCCCCTCTACTCTGCCCTAGTGAGGCCTCCTCTGCAATACTGGGTCCAGTTCTGGGCTCTCCAGTTTAAGAGAGACAGTTCAGAGGAGGTTACAAAGGTGCTGAGGGGCTTGGAGCAGCTCTGTGTAGGAGGAAAAGCTGAGAGCCCTGTGGCTGTTGAGCCTGGAGCAGCCCCAGAGGGGATCTGATCAATGCTCAACAAAAGCTAAAGGCTGGGGGGCAAGAGGATGGGGCCAGAATCTTGTCAGTGGTGCCCAGGGACAGGACAAGGGGCACAAACTGGAACCCAGGAGGTTCCACTTGAGCAGGAGGAAAAACTTTTTCAGTGTGAGGGCGCTGGAGGCCTGCAGAGAGGTTGTGGAGCCTCCTTGCATGGAAAGATTCCAAACCCCACCTGGGCATTGTGCTCCTGGGCCAAGCTGCTGTGGGTGCCCTGCTTGAGCTGGGGGGTTGGGCTGGATGATCTCCAGAGGTCCCTTCCAACCCCCACGGGATCATTCTGTGATCCTGACAAAACATCAGGTGGGTCCTGCCTCAGGCAGGGCGAGCTTGGAAGCGAAGGAAACCCAGGGCAAACAGGCTTAAAAAGTTTGGTTTCCCTTCTCTTCCAAAGATCTGAGAGAGAGGGAAGATTTTGAAATGATTCAGGATTAGAGCAAAGCTGCTGCCACAGCCCACCCAGCCCTGCTGCTCCCTCCACAGCTGCGTGCTCCACTTAATTCTGCCTCCGAGGATGCATGACTGAACCTGACTGCTGCTGGTAGCTAAATTTTAATACTTCAATATTTCATGGGCAGCTGTTCTCAGCAGGCTGCTCTCCCCACTCAATAATAGATAAAGCCACTGCTTAAAAGACTTGGGGGAGGTTATCTGAGGCCCCAGTGGAGATGCTTGGAGCAGGCAGCCCACTGGAACCACTCCAGAGGCTTGGTCCAACCTCATGGCCAGGAGATTAGAGGAATCTGGGAGGAGCTGGGGTCTGCAGCCCCCACCTCCTTCCCCACTCAGGGGCCTCTCTAGCTTGGAGTTGGGTCACAAGCAGCTCCAGCAGAAAGGAGAGAACATCAGGTCAGAAAATGTCCAGGTCAGCTTTCTTCTAAAGAGGAAGGCAAAGCTTGGAACTGCTGCTGAGGCTTTTCTTTCCCCCTTCCCTCAAGTACTGCAAGGAGTTGAGGTTGGTGCCTCCTGTTGCCAAGCAGGTCACTGGGTGCCACCAACAGCTATCAAAGTCTCCTGCCAGCCTCACCTGGCACATGGAGCCTGTCCTTTGTGGCAAGCCACTTTGCCTGTCCCACTGTCCCCTTTGTTTAAGGGGTTTGCATCAAGCCCAAGCCTCTCAGGCAGGATGGCAGGAGCTCTGCAGAGAGCTTCATGCAGAGATGTGATGCTGAGGGACACACTTTAGAACCAAACTTGGTAGAATCTGATGACCTTCAAGGTATTTTCCAACAAAACAGCCCCAGGCAGTGCTACAGGCTGGGGACAGAGTGGCTGGAGAGAAGACAGGCAGAGAGGGACCTGAGGGTGCTGGGAGATAGGAGCTGAACAGGAGCCAGCAGTGTGCCCAGGTGGGCAGCAAAGCCAATGGCATCCTGGGCTGGAGCAGGAGCAGTGTGGCCAGAAGGACAGGGGAGGTTATTCTGCTCCTGTGCTCAGCACTGTTCAGGACACACCTTGAGTGCTGTGTCCAGTTCTGGGCCCTTCAATTCAAGAGAGATACTGAGGTGGTAGAAGGTGCCCGGAGAAGGGCAGCAAGGCTGGGGAGGGGCCTGGAACACAGCCCCAAGAGGAGAGGCTGAGGGAGCTGGGGGGGTGCAGCCTGCAGAAGAGGAGGCTCAGGGCAGAGCTCATTGCTCTCTGCAGCTACCTGAAGGGAGGTTGTAGCCAAGTGGGGTTGGGCTCTGCTGCCAGGCATCCAGCAACAGAAGGAGGGGACACAGCCTCAAGCTGTGCCAGGGGTTCTCAAGTTCTCCACAGCAAGAGAGATTGGCATTGGCATGGGCTGCCCAGGGAGGTGGTGGAGTCCCCATCCCTGGAGGTGTTTAAGAGGAGGCTGCATGAGGCACTTAGTGCCAGGGCTTAGTTAATTAGAAGGGTTAGGTTCTAGGTTGGACTGGATGAGCTTGGAGGTCTCTTCCAACCTGGCTGATTTCTTGATTCTGTGATTCCAGATGCTTCTGTGCCTCTATGATTCCATGCCTAAAAATCAGCTTTTCTGCCCATGCTCTTGATTTCTTGCCCTCCCTGCTCTCGGTGCACAACCTGCCGGCAGCAAGGGCTCGGATTTGCTCGGTGGAAGAAGATCCTTCCCACAGCTAAGTGCTTTTCACCTCCCAAAGCCATCTGCTCCTGCAGCCCTCCTGCCACACCAGGAAATTTGAAAGGAGCCCAGAGAAAATTTGATTTTCATCTTGGTGGGTGGGAGAGGGAGGGCAACGTAGTTCTGGTTTTAATTACGATCAAAGGTTCCCGGCACGAGTAAAATCTCCGTGGAGCCCCAAGCCCATTTGTCTCCCAAGCCCTCAGCCTGGGAGGAAGGCAGTGTGGAACTCCTTTGGTTCCAAACACCCAGCACCACATCTCCAAGCACTTCACTCATCAGAGATGAAGCTGGGCCGTTTATTGTTGCTGCTGTTGTGGAGCTGATTGGCAGCTGGTGCAACATTTTGGAGCTCCTTCCCCGGACGCCTCCCCTGGGGCTTTTTAAACTCTTGTTTAGCCATTGAGTTATCAGAGGCTATTGTTCAGAGTCAGTTAGCAGCTTGCAAGCTGCTGGGGCCTCAATCTGAGGGGAGTAACACCGTGATGGAGCCCACCTTCTCCGGGGTGGGGGGCTTGGCTCTCACCCACCTGCTCTGAGCAAGATGACCTGGTCATCCAGGGGCAGCTCGGAGAAATGAGGGATCCTCTTGGCCCATTCCACCAGGGTGAAGAGCTGCTTGTCTGCTGCCTGGCAGATGTTTGTCACTGGGTCGTTGGGCTGCAAAGAGAAAAGAGAGGAGAGGAAAAAAAAAAAAAAAAAAAAGATCAAAAAGGCTCAGAGAATCATAGACTGAGCCAAGCAGGTCGGAAGAGACCTCTGAGATCACCCAGTCTCAGGTTGTGCCGAGGGGAGGTGTACGCTGGATGTTAGGAGGAAGTTCTGCACAGAGAGAGTGACTGGCACTGGAATGGGCTGCCCAGGGAGGTGGTGGAGTCCCCATCCCTGGAGGTGTTCAAGGAAAGCCTGGATGGAGCACTTAGTGCAAAAGGGATAGGGCTGGGTGCTAGGTTGGACTGGATGAGCTTGGAGGTCTTTTCCAACCTGGCATATTCTATTCTATTCTATTCTATTCTATTCTATTCTATTCTATTCTATTCTATTCTATTCTATTCTATTCTATTCTATTCTATTCTATTCTATTCTA
>VWZI01022959.1:18660-29258 GCA_013396835.1 Psilopogon haemacephalus
TCTACTCTACTCTACTCTACTCTACTCTACTCTACTCTACTCTACTCTACTCTACTCTACTCTACTCTACTCTACTCTACTCTACTCTACTCCATTCAATTCTGTTTCATTCCATTCCCTAGCACTCAGCCCTATCCAATCAACCAGACCATGGCACTCAGTGCCCCATCCAGGCTTTTCTTCAACACCTCCAGGGATGGAGACTCTACCACCTCCCTGGGCAGCCCATTCCATTGCCAATCACTCTCTCTGTGCAGAACATCCTCCTAACATCCAGCCTATACCTCCCCTTGGCACAACTTGAGGCTGTGTCCCCTCATCCTGTCCCTGGTTGCTGGCAGAAGAGACCAACCCCACCTGGCTACCCCCTTCAGGTAGTTGCAGACAGCAATGAGGTCTGCCCTCAGCCTCCTCTTCTCCAGAGAAGGAGAGTTTGGAAGAGCAGCTGAAAGGGTTTGCTGCCTCCCAAAGCTGGGAGGAACCCAGAAACAGCCATTACCAGTGACAAGGAAAAGAGGTGGCTTGGTTTCTCCACCATATATCTTCAACACCTTTTAACCAGCTTCCAAACAAGCACCAGGAGTGCTGTGACCCCCAATGTCCATCAGCCTGACTGAGGAAGCAGCCCAGGGCAGGCTCCTGCAAGCCTTGTGCCAGCAATCTCCCAGCTCCATAAACCAGCACCAGAGGGGGCATGAGAGAGGGGAAAAAAAAAAAGAAAAAAAAGAGGAAAAGCCCCTTTCCTTTGAAATATTATCCAGTAACAAAAACCATCTGCTCTCAAGGAGGACAGTCAGCCTAAACACACCAAATCCCTGTTTAAAGGAACTGCTCACAGCTCAAGTGGGCTTGTGATTAGGAACTGGAAGAGCCTGTCTAAGCCTGACAAAGACAGACCTCGCCAGTCCAAGTGTGCAGGGAGGGTTTACCTCTCTGGACAGGGATCTGTGAGCCCCTCCACACATCCCACCATAATCCCTGCTGATACCCAGCAGCTTTGACTGCACCATTATCTTTCCTCCATGCCCTTAAAAGAGCAGTTCCCAAATGGGAGGAGGAGCATTGGGCTCGCCCCTGGATTGCAGGGGGAAGTGTGAATTCAAGAGGCAGAGCAGCCTAACCTCCTCCTCCTCCTCCTGCAAGTCTCAGTTTCAGCAGGACAAGGCCATTCCTCACCAGGAGCTGGCTGCAAAGCTCCCTCCCAGGATGGGCTGACCAGGACCATGCTGCTACCATCCCTCACAGCCATGCCCCGGACCTCTCTCCAGTCCCCTCCCCTGTCCCCCTGGCAGCAAACACAAACTCTGTGCCTCAGTGATCAATGTCTCCTATTCTCCAGGCTTAAAATAACCAGCATCTGGCAAGCTCTGGGGCCTTCAGGGTATTTTCACCTGTTGCCTGCAGAGATGGATGGGAAGGGGCTCATGTTCAGTGGCCCTGCTGAGAAGCTGGGGAGAATCGTCCTGGGGGATCATCCCTCCTTGCTCTGCCCGACCCCTTGCTCCTCAAGGGCTGCAAGGACAGGGAAGTCTCACCCCAAGGGAGCTGAGGATCTTCCCAGCAGAAGGAGATGTGAGCAGGGCCCAGGTTTTTCTCCAAGAGAGGGAGATAAGAGAGGATTTCCTCCGGACAACAGGAAAAACCTCACCAGGGTGTGAGGAGATGCTCTGCAGGGGTGTTCAAAGCCAGGTTGAACGAGGCCTTGAGCAGCCAAGTCAGGAGGAAGTTCTTCACCATGAGAGGCACAGAGGGCTGGAACTGGATGAGCTTTGAGGTGCCTTCCAACCCAAACCATTCTATGATTCTACAATTCTATGAGAGTGGTGAGAGCCTGGAATGGGTTACCCAGGGAGGTGGCTGGGGTCTGATCCCTGGAGGTGTTTTTGGCCAGGCTGGCAGAGGCTGTGGGCAGCCTGATCTAAGGTAGGGTGTCCCTGGGCATGGCAGGGGGGTTGGAACTGGCTGATCCTTGTGGTCCCTTCCAACCCTGGAACTGGCTGATCCTTGTGGTCCCTTCCAACCCTGACTGATTCTATGAAGCCCATCTAAAAGGCATCCCTGCCCATGGTGGGGTGGGGGGCTTTGGAGTAGATGACCTCTGAGACCCTTTCCAACCTGAGCCATTCTAAAGTTCTATGATCTTGTCCTGATGCAGCAAGCCCTGCTCCAGGTCCCCCCCCACCCAGCCCAACTGCTGCTCTGCAGGCAGCACAAGCTGTACCCTGCCTTCATAGCAAGCCTCAGCCAGGGACCCAGCTCTTAATTACACCTCAGATGGCAGTTCCTGGAACCTCCACGGTGCTTCCTGGCAGAAGCTGATCAGGGGAGCTTGAGAGGCAGCTGAAAGTATCACGCCTGCAGCTGAATGAGCCCTGCCTGTTTCCAGGGGGGGTGTAGGGGAGGATATCTGCAAAGTGCCTGCAGAAACCCTCCCCGGGGGCAGGGGTAAGCAAATCCCCTCCCGCAGCAAATAGCAAGGGCACGGTGCCGGAGTGTGACAGGATGAAAGGACACTCAGGCACCTGATCCCGCTTGGAAAACCAGAGCTTGGAGGCATCTTCCAGAAAACTGTGACTTGAAACCGGCAGCTCAAAGGCCAATTAAGAGCTAATGGGGATAAGAGCTCTCAGCTACAGGCTTTGCCTTTCAGTGGCCAGGAGCCCGCCCGAGGTGATGCTTACACTGCTGGAGCCCAGCCTCAGGGCTGCTGGGGGCACAGGGCAGGGGCAGACTCCTCCTCCTGCCCCCATCTTGCTGCCCAAGGAGAAGTTGTGGACTCTCCTGGAAAGTCATTGGGAGACTTTCAAACCCCCACCTGGACACCTTGCTGTGGTGGCCTGCCCTAGGAGATCCTGCTTTGGCAGGGGGAGTTAGACTTGATGACCTGGGGCTGCTTAGTCTGGAGGAGAAAAGACTGAGAGGGAATTGAATCAATGATTGTAAATCTCTGAAGGCTGGGGGTCAGGAGGGATGGGGTTGGGGGGGGACAGGCTCTGCTCACTTGCTCCCTGTTAACTGCAAAAAGATCTCTGGGAGCCCTTCTAAATCTACCTCACACTATCTGCTCCTTCCCTATAGCTGTGAGACAGCAAAGCAGCAGTGCTGGTGGTGGAGCAGGGCCAGAGGGATTTGTTTACACAGAATCCCAGCATGGATTGAGTTGGAGGAGACCTTCAAGACCATCTTGTTCCAACCCCCCTGCCATGGGCAGGGACACCTTCCACTAGAGCAGCCTGCTCTTAAACACTTCCAGGAGTGAGGTGTACCAGTTGAAGAGGGGCAAGGATCTGCTGGAGAAGGTCCAAGGGAGGGCTGTGAGGATGCTGAGAGGACTGCAGCACTGCCTGGGGTGGAGAGGCTGAGGGACCTGGGGCTGCTTAGGCTGGAGAAGATAAGACTGAGAGGGGACTGAATCAATGTTTGTAACTATCTGAGGGCTGGGAGTCAGGAGATGGGGGACAGGCTCTGCTCACTGCTCCCTGCCATAGGCCAAGGAGCAATGGATGGAAGCTGCAGCACAGGAGGTTGCAGCTCAACACAAGGAGGCAACTCCTTGCCTGTGTGGGTCCCAGAGCACTGTCACAGGCTGCCCAGAGAGGTTGTGGAGTCTCCTTCTCTGGAGCCTTTCCAGGCCTGTCTGGATGCATTCCTATGTGACCTGAGCTGGAATTGTCTTGGTGTCCTGCTCTGGCAGTGGGAGTTGGACTCAATGATCTCTTTGGGTCCCCTCCAACCCCTGACCATCCTGCGATCCTGTGACGATCTCCAGAGGTCCTTTCCAGCCCCCAGCCTGCTGGGACTGTGTGATTCTGTGGTTTAGCAAAGGGGCTGGGAGAGGCTCTGACATTGATCAGGATTAAAAAAAGATACTTGAGGGGAGCTGCAGCCAGCATTGTGCTGAGTGGGAAACAAACCCCAGAGAGGGAGCTGAAATAAATGGCTTCGTCTGGCACCGCAGCTCCTCAGCCTCTCGGAGCAAATTGAAAGCTGCTTCCTGCATAATTCAGCCTGCATTACCCTGAACAGGGATGTGTGTTGCATCTAAATAGAAGCAGGAGGCTTGTTGAAATGCCCCATTATTGTCAAGCAGCTTCTGTCGAGGAGGTGACATTTGTAGCAGGTTTAGCAGATGTATGAAATCAGCAGCTCGCCCTGACGAGGCCACCACCGGATGAGGAGAGGGAAGACAGAGGAGCTGCCCTCCTCCCAGCCCTCCCCAGAGAGCCCCTGTGATGGAAGGGCAGACAAATGCAGGCCCTCATAGACGCCAGGTACAGAACAATCTGTTTCCTATTAGCCTGCTCTGTTGGGTCCTTCTCGTTTGTGTCCCTGCACCAAAGGCTGCTGGGGAGTTGCAGTAAGTAAGGTCAGGCTGGAGGAGGCTGTGGGCAGCCTGAGCTAGGGCAGGGTGTCCCTCCCCACGGTCAGGAGGAAGGGGACAGGCTCTGCTCACTGCTCCCTGGGATAAGACAAGGAGCAGTGGATGGAAGCTGCAGCACAGGAGGTTGCATCTCAACACAAGAGGCAACTTCTTGCCTGGGTGGGTCCCAGAGCACTGGCACAGGCTGCCCAGAGAGGCTGTGGAGTCTCCTTCTCTGGAGCCTTTCCAGACCTGTCTGGATGTGTTCCTGTGTGCCCTGAGCTGGCTTGGATGGTTCTGCTCTGGCAGGGGGGGTTGGACTCGATGATCTCTTTGGGTCCCCACCAGCCCCTGACATCCTGATCCTGTGAACTTCTCTGGGCAACCTGTTCCAGTCTCTCACCACCCTCACAATAAAGAACTTCTTTCTGATGTCCAGTCTAACTCTGCCCTGCACTAGTGTGAAACCACTGCCCCTGTGCTAAGCTCACAAATGGTGTCCACAGCAGAAGTTGCTCTTCTGAGCTCTACTGCTTCCCCATAAGATTACTGCAGAGCAGGTTGGACTGGGTGACCTTTGGAGGTCCCTTCCAACCCTGGCCACTTGATGATTCCATGAACCCCTCTCTGCCCTAGGCTCACTGCTGTACTCGTGCCAGGTGAAGCCCTGATGTCCTGAGATCCATCCCTGCTGCCCCAGGAGGCCAGGATGGGGTTGGGGCCAAGAGGGAAGAGGTCCCTTACCGAGCTCGGCGTCAGGCCCATGTTTGCCTCGATGTATGTCTCTGTCTTTGGCTCCACTGCAAGTTCAGCTTCCAAGATCTTCTCCACGGGCATGTCCTCATTGGCGCTGCTTGTGGACTCCACCTCGTTCTCATTGCGGTCCTTTCCCCGCTGCCTCTCCTCCTGGACAGCTGCAAGTGGGCAGAGAAGGGACAGTGTGACTCTGGGGCTCCTGGCCACGGTTGTCACAGGCTGAGCTGGGACCCTGATGGACTCATGAAGACCTAAAGCATCCTCAGACATCTGACGTCTTGTCCTCCCAACCTGGCCCTTCCACCAGTGTGGTCGGTGGGGCTTAGAATCCTAGAACCAGTCAAGGGTTGGAAGGGAGTACAAGGATCAGCCAGTCCCAACCCCCCTGCCATGCCCAGGGACACCCTACCCTAGAGCTGCCCACAGCCTCTGCCAGCCTGGCCAAAAACACCTCCAGGGATGTGGCCCCAACCATCCCCCAGGGCCTCACCACTCTCATGGTACAGAACTTCTCCCTAACATCCAGTCTGAATCTCCCCACCTCCAGCTTTGCTCCATTCCCCACAGTCCTCTCACTACCTGATAGCCTAAAAAGTCCCTCCCCAGCTTATCTGTAGGTCCCCTTCAGATCCTGGAAGGCCACGAGAAGGTCACCTGGGAGCCTCCTGTTCTGCAGACTGAGCAGCCCCAACTCTTTCAGTCTGTGCTCATAGCAGAGGTGCTGCAGCCCTCTGAGCATCCTCATGGCTTGCAGTCTCCTCTTCTCCAAACTTCAGCTTGGCTAGTCCAAGAAGGTGTGGGGGGAGCCACTGAGAAGCCCTGGCCTGGGAGAGCTGCTCCATGGGTGCTCCATGTAGGAGCAGGGCAAGGGAAGCTCCCACTCAGCCCTGGCCTCTGTTGAGAAACTGCCCTCTGGTCCTGGAAACCACAAGTGAGGCAAAGCAGAGGAGGCAACACCACACCACGGGAGAAGGAAACGGATGGGTGAAGAGACAGCACAAAGAAAAGAGGACTCAGCCACTCCAGAGCCTTAAGTCCAAAGTTCAACCATCTTCTGGAGCCCTTTAATGCTGAATCTCCATGGAGGTCACCTGCTTGCCTGCTCCGGCAGCCACGCCGAGGGCAGGATGCTGGAACCGTGGGAGAGGAGCTGGGGGCAGGGATGCGCCTGCAAGACACTGCTATGCAAACCACCCATCCCCTCTCTGGCCCTGGGCAACCTCTCAGCAGACAGGAGAGACCTGTCCCAAAGCCTGTGTGGCAGGAGTAACCTGGCCAGGAGCATGTCACATGCTGATGAGCTAAATGTCTGAGCGGGTACCCAGAGGAAAAGCAGCTTTGAGATGCTAACCTTGCTATTAATGAGCCTCCTTTGAAACCAGCAGCCCCCCCCAACACACACCTGGAAAGCAGCTGTGTGCAGGCAGCTACATCCCTGCCTTTCTCAGCCATACCCTCAGTCACACTGGATGTCAGGAGGAAGTTCTGCTTCCCTGGAGGTGTTTGCAGCCAGGCTGGCAGAGGCTGTGGGCAGCCTGCTCTAGGGTAGGGTGTCCCTGGGCATGGCAGGGGGGTTGGAATTGGCTGATGCTTGTGGTACCTTCCAACCCTGACTGATTCTAGGATTCTATGATTCTTCACCATGACAGTGGTGAGAGCCTGGAATGGGTTGCCCAGGGAGGTGGTTGAGAAGAGGAGGCTCCCAGGTGACCATTTTGCAGCATTCCAGTATCTGAAGGGGGATACAAAAAAGCTGGGGAGGGACTTTTTAGGCTCTCAGGGAGTGACAGGACTAGGGGGAATGGAGCAAAGCTGGAGGTGAGGAGATTCAGACTGGATGTGAGGAGGAAGTTGCTGAGCATGAGAGTGGTGAGAGCCTGGAATGGGTTGTCCAAGGAGGTGGTTGGGGCCACATCCCTGGAGGTGTTTTTGGCCAGGCTGGCAGAGGCTGTGGGCAGCCTGCTCTAGGGTAGGGTGTCCCTGGGCATGGCAGGGGGGTTGGAACTGGCTGATCCTTGTGCTCCCTTCCAACCCTGATTCTAAACTTTTCCACACACTACTGTTCCCTCTTGTCCCAGGGGCTCCAGCACTGGATGCACTACTCCAGGTGGGGTCTCAGCAGAGTGGAATAGAGGAGGAGAATCACCTCCCTGGCCCTGCTGCCCACACTGCTCCTGCTGCAGCCCAGCCTCTGCTTGGCTTTCTGGGCTGCAAGTGCACACTGCTGCCTCATCTTCAGCTTCTCCTCCACCAGCACCCCCAAGTCCCTCTCCTCAGGGTTGCTCTTCCCTTCACTTTTTCAAGCCGACATAAAATCCTCCTTAAATCTCTCCCCCACCTCACTCCTGCTTTTTCAATCATTAAAAAATTTAAAAAAAAAGAAAAAGAAAAAGAAAGAAAGAAAAAAGGGGAAAAAAAAGGAAAAATAGCCAAAATTGTTGCTTAATGCCAACCCTTCTTCAACAGCCCAGATGCATCACTACTCCTCTGGGAGCATTAGGAGAGATAAACCACCTCCTAAAGAAGAGAAAAGCCAAAGAGAAAGGCAGAGCTTCGACAAATGGGATCTCATAAAATGACTTAAATGCCAAAGGCCTGATGCAAAGCCACAGCAGGTGGCAAGGATAAAGGTGCAAAGTGTGGTTGCTTGCTCTGAGATCAACCAACCCCCACCTCTGGGACCACTCTTCCAGGAAGCTCTGTTAGAACCCCAGTATGGTGAGGGGGGTGGGGAAAGGATCTCTGGACATCATCCAATACAAACCCTGTGCTGAAGCAGGGGCACCCACAGCAGCTTGCCCAGGAGCACAATGCCAGGAGGGCTCCACAACCTCCCTGGGCAGCCTGCTCCAGGCCTCCGGCACCCTCACACCAAACAAGTTCTTCCTTATGTATAGTTGGAACCTCCTGGGCTCTCAGCCTTTGCTCCTCACAGAGCTGCTCCAGGCCCCTCAGCATCTTTGCAGTCTCCACTTCACTCTTTCCAGTAGTTCCTTGTCCTTCTAGAACTGGGGAGGCCAGAATTCTCCCCAGTACTAGGAGAACATTACCTGCTCTGCTACCCCATATTTCCCAGACCAGCCATCTCCAAAGCCAGGACAAGGCTGGAATCACTGCCATCTTCTCCCCATCTTGGACATCCATCCATCCATCCATCCATCCATCCATGCCCTGTCCCTTGCTCTCTGGGTTTCACAGCAGCAGTGACAGTGTGACCTGTGAGAGCCTTTGCAAACCTTGGATGGGGACTCTTGACCTTCCTGCAGTGAGGTGGTGGTAACCAGGCAAAAGAGCTGGAGGAGACATCCCCACTGCTGCTCACCAGGGGGAAAGAAGGGCTGGCAGGGGCTCTGCAAGACCAGCATGACCCTCCCATCTCCCATCACACTCAATTATTGCCTCAGCAGATGGTTTCAAACCATGGAGAGGAGCCCCTGGCTTTGTCCTGTTCCACCTCTCCACTCAGCCTGCAGGCTCTTTGGTCCATGCTGTTCCCACCACTGCTGATTGGGCTTCTTTTTGGTCATGAGGGTGGCACAGCATTTGATCATCTTGGATGCAAGAGGTGAGCCAAGCATTTTGCTTGCTTGCTGCAGCCCAGAAGTCATTCCCCTGCCAGGAAGAGCAGCCCCAAGCTGTCGTGATGCCAGGCAGAGACAATCTCCCCTCCATGCTCTGCTCTCCTTGTTGATGGCTGTGCCAATGCTTCTGCTTTGCTTCAAGGAGACTTTGTGTGGCCCACAGCTCTCCTGCTCTGATTTTCTGAATGGAAGGGAAACATTTTAAACCTTGCAAATCCACTTGAGGAGAAAGAACAAAAGAAAAAGAAGAGAGATGGATGTTGCAGTGGGAGCTCTGAGAGGCAGCTCCACCTCCTCCAGCGATGTCTCAGCCGAGCCAAGGACAGAAGCTTTGTGTTTTCCATGGCACCTGATGGAGCAGCTCTTGTCTTGTTCTGCTTGATTTGGCCTGCACTTGCCTGAAGCTGCTTTGCTGTCCTATCTTATCTCAAGCTTCTCCAGCCCATCTGTACCTCCCCAGGCCAAGGTGGGGAGCCCCAGGTTGTCCGGACAGGTTCTCAGTGGTCCTCTTGAGGAACCAAAAGGTCTTGTCCTGTAGGTTGCAGCTGAGCCTCAGCTGTCCAGGTCCAAGGGCTGATGTGCAAAAATGCCAGATCCATCCCCTGCTATTGGCAGGGACACATCCCACTAGAACAGGCTGCTCAAGGACTCATCCAACCTCCTCCTGAACACCTCCAGGGAGGTTGTGGAGCACAGGAGCACAGAATCATAGAATCAGTCAGGGTTGGAAAGGACCACAAGGATCATCCAACCCTCCTGCCATGGGTAGGGATGCCTCACACTGGATCAGGCTGCCCACAGCCTCTGCCAGCCTGGCCAAAAACACCTCCAGGGATCTGGCCCCAACCACCTCCCTGGGCAACCCATTCCAGGCTCTCACCACTCTCATGCTCAACAACTTCCTCCTCACATCCAAACTGAATCTCCCCACCTCCAGCTTTGCTCCATTCCCCCTAGCCCTGTCACTCCCTGAGAGCCTAAAAAGTCCCTCCCCAGCTTTTTTGTAGCCCCCTTCAGATATTGTGGAAGGCCACAAGAAGGTAATTTTGGATCAAAGATCACATTCTGTGCTCCACAACCTCCCTGGGCAACCTGTGCCAGTGTCTCACCACCCTCACTGCAAAGAACTTCCTCCTAACATCCAGCTTCAGTCTCCCCTCTTGACAGTCCAAACCCATTCCTCCTCATCCTGTCATTCCAAGCCCTTGTCAATAGCCCCTCCCCAGCCTTCCTGAAGCCCCCTTCAGATCATGCAAGGCCACCCTAAAGTCTCCTGCAAGGCCACTCCAAGGTCCCCTGGAAGCCTTCTCCTTCTCCAGGCTGCAGAGTCCCAACTCTCTCAGCCTGTGGCTGTGCAACCAAGCTGCAAGCCAGCAGGTTCTACAAGAGGGTGAGGTGGAAGCTTCTGGGGGTTGCAGCTTGTGCCCACAGCCCCTGTCCCAGGACACCACCGTGGACATGCAGGTCCCCTGGAGCCATCCAGGCTGAGGCACAGAACCGCTGACGTCCGGAGGCTGCGCTGGGGGCCAGAGAGACTGGAGCCAGAGCGGGGCCAGGCTGCTCCGTTCCCAATGTCTGCTCCCTGTGAGCCAGCCAAGGGAGCATGGGAAAGGGCTCCTGATGGAATTTCCTGCTCGCTGTGTGATCCGCCCGGGGCTGCCAGCAGAGCTGGGGCTGGGACCTGCTCACGCCAGAGAGGGAAGTGCTGCCAGGCCACGACACCTATCATCCCCCAGCCCTGGTCACCAGGGTCACCAACACCACTGCAGCCCACCTGCCTTCATCCCAAAAACCCACCTGCCTTCATCCCAAAAACCCACCTGCCTTCGCCCCAACCCCACCTGCCTTCACCCCCAACCCCACCTGCCTTCGCCCCCAACCCCACCTGCCTTCGCCCCAAC
>VWZI01022959.1:41388-54806 GCA_013396835.1 Psilopogon haemacephalus
AGAATAGAATAGAATAGAATAGAATAGAATAGAATAGAATAGAATAGAATAGAATAGAATAGAATAGAATAGAATAGAATAGAATAGAATAAGCCAGGCTGGAAGAGAGCTCCAAGCTCAACCAGTCCAACCTAGCACCCAGCCCTAGCCAATGGCACTAAGTGCCCCATCCAGGCTTTGCTTGAACACCTCCAGGGATGGGGACTCCATCACCTCCCTAGACAGCCCACTCCAATGCCAGTCTCCCTTGCTGTGAAGAACTTCCTCCTAACATCCAGCCTATACCTCCCCTGGCACAACCTCAGGCTGTGTCCTCTCTTTCTGTCCCTGGTTGCCTGGCAGCAGAGCCCAACCCCAGCTGGCCACAACCTCCCTGCAGGTAGCTGCAGAGAGCAATGAGCTCTGCCCTGAGCCTCCTCTTCTGCAGGCTGCACACCCCCAGCTCCCTCAGCCTCTCCTCACAGAGCTGTGCTCCATCACCCTTCTCTGGGCACCTTCCAGCACCTCAACATCTCTTGAATTGAGGGGCCCAGAACTGGGCACAGCACTCAAGGTGGGGCCTGAGCAGTGCCAAGCAGAGGGGAAGGACAGAGGCTGTGCTCCAGCTTTTGGGAATCTGCTGTCTCCCTTCCCACCGCAGCGCTGGCAGGAGGTGGGGGTCGAGGAGAGCCAGCCCGTGGGACCCAGCACACCTTGCAGGATCTGAGCCCTTCTGCTCTGCTGCCTTCCCAGAGGCGACGAGGCATGGCCTGATGGCAAGTGGCATCTGCCATCTGATTCAAAGCACCTTCCATCAGTGCCATCCCCACCCGGCCACGGGGGCCACACGCCTCATTACCCCCCTCAGCTGTGCCGACCGGTGCCGTGGCAAGGGTGGGGGCTGAGCAACCCTCTGAGCATCATCCCTGCCACCCACACACTCCTCCTCCCCCCCCTCCTCCCGTGCTCCTTGGCAAGCCCAGGTAGGCACCTCTGCGGGGATGAGGACAAGGACCTAATGCGTCCAGACAGGGAGCAGATGGCAGGAGCCATTAGGCTGAAGACCTCCTAACTGTCAGCCCCCAGGAAAACCACTTAAGACAAGTCCCTGAGCAAAGGGATGAGAGGGCTGGGAGCTGCCAGCTCCTTCCTCAGCACCATCTGACCGTGCTCTCAATTCCCCTTTCTGCCCCATGGCTGCATTTTATTTCGGTTCCCTTGGCTCCTACGCAGCAGAACCCTCCTGGAAGCTCAGGGTGGGGGCATCACCCCTTCCCCATTTTCTCCCCTGCCTGTGGCTCACCCCTGTGTTGCTTCACGTGCTCCCTTCCCACTCCTTCCCCACCAGCCTGGCTTTCTCGTTGCTAATTTTGCTCTGCCTGCTCCTTCCCAGGGGCTCTCTCAGTTCCCTTTGCCTTGGCCATGGGATGGGAGGTGGTGGCATGTCCACTCCCTTAATCTCCAGCACCAGGGAGTGGGACCCAGCTGGACCCAGACCCAGCAGCACCAGGATGCAGGTCACCATGCAGCTATGGGGGTCATGAGGTGAGAGGTGGTGGCATGTCCACCCTCATCACCTCCAGCACCAGGGAACAGGACCCAGCTGGACCAAGCAGAACCAGGGAATGGGACTCAGCTGGACCCAGTAGCACCAGGGAATGGGACCCAGCTGGACTCAGCAGCACCAGGATGCAGGTCACCATGCAGCTGTGGGGGTCACAGGTTGGGAGGTTGGCACATCAACCTCCCTAATCTCTGGCACCAGGGAGCAGGACCCAACTGGACCCAACAGCACCAGGAAACGGGACCCAGGTGGACCCAGCAGCACCAGGATGCAGGTCACCATGCAACTACAGGGGTCATGGGATGGGAGGAGGTGGCACATCAACCTCCCCTAATCTCTGTCACCAGGGAACAGGACCCAACTGGACCTAGCAGCACCAGGATCCAGGTCCTGACACATCTGTGGGGGTCACGAGATGAGAGGTGGTCACACATCCACTCCCCTCATCTCCAGCAGCAGGGAGCAGGACCCAGCAGCACCAGGCTGCAGGTTCCCACACAGCTACCAGGATCATGGAGTGCATCCTGGATGGACAAAGCACATCAGAAGGCAAAAAAAGCTGCCACCTCTCTGGCCAGCATGGACATGCTGGGTCCTGGAGATGCTGCTTGAGGGGTCCCTAGGGATAGGAATCAAGCCCAGCCCCTGGGTAGAGAAGATACCCCAAAAAAATACCCCCCAAACCCAAACCCTGTTATCTCTGGAAATAAATCAGGCCAATATTTAAAAATAAAGGTGCTGGCAGGTGCTGGACTCCCAGAGAGGGCTGGGAATAAATAAAGCCCCAGCCAGCAGTGGCAGGTGGTGGCCAATTCCTTAAGCTGCCCTTTTACTAAACATACCCTGGGAGCAGCCAGCAACAGGTGGCAGGGGCTGGCCAGCGAGCCCCAAGCCTGCTATTTTTAACCCCAGCTTATCTCTCCCTCAGTGGGAGCCTTTTTTTTTTTTTTTTTCCCCTGTTCCACCTAATCTTCAGCCAGAGAACATCAGCCCCTGCCCCTGCCAGCCAAAAAGGCACAGGAGAACCCTCGAGGTGTGCCACGGGGACCATGAGCTGGCACCAGAGGGGTCTTGCTCCTTCCCAGGGCTGCTCAGGTGAGCAGCAGCACAGCCTGGGGACAGTCCTGGGGTGGCTTTGGATGCTTTAGTTGCCACAGAAGCCCCCAGGGTGAGCCTTGCAGTGCTCCCCCTTTTATCCCCCAGCTTGGGGATGGGCAGGTGGAGGTGACTGATGGCTGTACCCTGGCTGTGCTGGTCCCATCCAGCCCACCCAGGGCCAGCCTCAAAGGTGGCTGAAGCTGTCACAGAATCACAGAATGGTTTAGGTTGGAAGGGGCCTCAAAGCTCAGCCAGTTCCAACCCCCTGCCATATGGCAGGGACACCTTCCACTGGAGCAGGTTGCTCAAGGCCTCTTCCAACCTGGCCTTGAACACCTCCAGGGAGGTTGTGGAGTACAAAATCACAGAATGTGATTAAAGATGCAACCTGTCCAGCTCTGTCCAGAGCAGCAGAAAGCCTCTGGCTCAGTTTCCCCCTCAGGCTTCTGCTTTTTGCCTCCTTTCAGTGCCTGAGCTTTGATCAACGATCACATTCAGTGCTTCTGTGCTCCACAACCTCCCTGGGCAACCTGGTCCTGAACCTGTGATCAAAGATCACATTTGGTGCTTCTGCACTCCACAACCTCCCTGGGCAACCTGGTCCTGATCCTGATCCACAACCTCCCTGGGCAACCTGGTCCTCAACCTGTGATCAAAGATCACATTCGGTGCTTCTGCACTCCACAACCTCCCTGGGCAACCTGGTCCTGAACCTGATCCACAACCTCCCTGGGCAACCTGGTCCTGATCCTGATCCACAACCTCCCTGGGCAACCTGGTCCTGAACCTGTGATCAAAGATCACATTCGGTGCTTCTGCACTCCACAACCTCCCTGGGCAACCTGGTCCTGATCCTGATCCACAACCTCCCTGGGCAACCTGGTCCTGAACCTGTGATCAAAGATCACATTCGGTGCTTCTGCACTCCACAACCTCCCTGGGCAACCTGGTCCTGATCCTGATCCACAACCTCCCTGGGCAACCTGGTCCTGAACCTGTGATCAAAGATCACATTCGGTGCTTCTGCACTCCACAACCTCCCTGGGCAACCTGGTCCTGATCCTGATCCACAACCTCCCTGGGCAACCTGGTCCTGAACCTGTGATCAAAGATCACATTCGGCGCTTCTGCACTCCACAACCTCCCTGGGCAACCTGGTCCTGAACCTGTGATCAAAGATCATGTTCAGTGCTTCTGTGCTCCACAACCTCCCTGGAGGTGTTCAGGACCAGGTTGGATGAGGCCTCGAGTGACCTGTTCCAGTGGGAGGTGTCTCTGCTGGTTGGAACTGGCTGAGCTCCCTTCCAACCTCAACCATTCCATGAGCCTATGACCCTCTGGCTCTGTGATTCTTTGAGCTTGCCTCCTGCAAGCTAGGACTTGCAGCACAGAGGCCCAGAGCTGGCTCTGGGTCGGGAACCCCTCAGAGGTGACTCCCATGGCCACACAAGGTCCCCACCACCTCCCCCTTACCTGCGGGCTGCTGGTGCCAAATCCCAGGCTGGGGGTGGAGGGGACAGACATTGAGTGCGGGCCCATGGGGGAGCTGATGACGGAGAAGGGGGGTCCCATGCCATTGATGGGCGAGCTCAGGGTGCTGATGGGCGAGTGGAGCTGGCCCGGGGAGCCCAGCGAGGAGCCGATGCCCGGCCCGAGGGGCGGGTGCAGGGAGGGGGTGGCCATGGGCCCCCTGCTCGTGGGGGAGTTCAGGGATGTGGAATTCACTTGGCTGGAGAAATCTGAAAGAGAGGAGAAAAGAGAGAAGAGGAGTTGAGACTCCCATCTGGGCAGCCTCCTCCAGCCTGCACAGCCCCAACTCTTTCAGCCCTTCCTCCCAGCAGAGGTGCTGCAGCCCTCCGAGCATCCTCCTGGCCCTGCTCTGCACACCTCCAGCTCTTGCAACAGGGGCTCCAGAACTGGATGCAGTACTCCCTGGGGAGCCTTCTCCAGCCTGCACAGCCCCAACTCTTTCAGCCCTTGCTCCCAGCAGAGGTGCTGCAACCCTCCGAGCATCCTCCTGGCCCTGCTCTGCACACCTCCAGCTCTTGCAACAGGGGCTCCAGAACTGGATGCAGTACACCAGGTGGGGTCTCAACAGCTCTGTGCAGCTCCACTGCTCCAGCTGAAGCAGGGTGGGCAGCAAGCCCCCCCCGCCATGGCAGCAGGCAGATGCCCTCCAGGCTGCAGGATAACTCAGCCTGATGGCAGATTCAGTGCAGCTCGGTGGTGGGACCACCTCTGTGCATCTGCACGTGGGGTTTGTGTGCCCAGCCAGGGCAAGTCTGTGTGTGCTGGTGAGGAGGGAACGTGGCTGAAGCTGCCCAGGGAGCAAGGGGCAGCTCTCAGCAGGCAGCAGCAGCAGCACTGGGATTTGTCTGTCCATGCCCCAGCAGCTCCATGGTCCCTGGGGAGCAGGAGGAGGAGGGGGGGGAGGCGGGAAGAGGGGGTTAAAAATAGCCTCTGATTCTCCCGAGAGGAGACACGGAGCCATTCCTGGCACATTTCCTCCCCATCCTGTCACGCTGCTTGCAAAACAATCCCCAGTGAGGAAGGGGCTGGCTCCTGGCCCCTGGGCTGTGAGCAGAGGCTGGTGGAAGGCAGCATGGGCAGAGGCCCCACCATGACCATCACTCGCCCCAACACCCATCAGGACCTCCCAGTTTACACCAGCAAACATAGGGCCTGGCTATCCCTATCCCAAAGGTCTGGCCAGTGATGACCCAGTAGGTTCTGGCCACCCTTGTCCCCAGGCTCTGGCTATCCCTGTCCCCAGGCTCTGGCCATCCCTGTCCCCAGTCTCTGGCCATCTCTGTCCCCAGGCTCTGGCCATCCCTGCCCCCAGGTTCCAGCTATCTCTGTCCCCAGGCTCTGGCCATCCCTATCCCCAGGCTCTGGCCATCCCTGTCCCCAGGTTCCAGCTATCTCTATCCCCAGGCTCTGGCCATCCCTGTCCCCAGGCTCTGGCCATCTCTATCCCCAGGCTCTGGCCATCCCTAGCCCCAGGCTCTGGCCATCACTGTCCCCAGGTTCCAGCTATCTCTGTCCCCAGGCTCTGGCCATCCCTATCCCCAGGCTCTGGCCATCCCTGTCCCCAGGTTCCAGCTATCTCTATCCCCAGGCTCTGGCCATCACTGTCCCCAGGTTTCAGCTATCTCTGTCCCCAGGCTCTGGCCATCCCTATCCCCAGGCTCTGGCCATCCCTGTCCCCAGGTTCCAGCTATCTCTATCCCCAGGCTCTGGCCATCCCTGTCCCCAGGCTCTGGCCATCACTGTCCCCAGGGTCTGACCTTCCATCAGCTCTTGCAGGATGTTGACAGAAAACAGCCCCTGGCCACCATGTCACTCATGGCTGAGTGACATGCAGGTGACCCAAAAGGAACCCCCAGAAATTCCTTCTGGCACTGGGGTCTGCCCCTGGGGTCTGGCACAGCAGGGTGGTGCTTCCTGGCTCTCTGGGTGGTGGTGGGAGGAGCAGGGCTGGGTGCTGGGCTGTGAGCTGTGTTCCCACCACCATCCCAGGTCCCAGGAGACAAGGAGGAGCTGATTCTGCAGCCAGCCACTGTGTGCCTGGGTACAGGATCCCAGCCAGCCCTTCTCTGAAGGCCCTCCAGAGATGTCCCCGAGAGCCAAGGTGATGGATGGAGCCCTTCCAAGGATGCAGTGGATCCCTGGCCACGGGAAACAGGCACTTGACCTGCCAGCACAGTCCTTCCTTTCAAAAGCTCCTGACTCCTCAAGGCAGGGGAGGTCACAGGCAGGTCACTGGCAGCCAGCCCGTGGCCACTCAAGCACATCAGAAAGCAAAGCACGTGTGGGGCTGGCAGCTCTCCCCACATCCCCATCCCCTGGGTACCAGGGCAGCTCCCCGTGCCCAGGCACCTCCAGCCAGCTCCCCTCACCCATCCTGTTTACACACTTTGCTTTTCCCAGCAGACAGCATCCTCAGCACCCAGTGAGGAACTGGGTGTGTGTGCTAAGGGCTGGTCTGGAGAAAATAACTCAGGCAACAACAACAGAGAGGAAAAGAGGCGAGAGGAGGAGGAGGAGGAACCCTGCGCTGAACAAGACCGGGGTGGGGAGAAGTATGTGCAGGCACAGACACATCTGGGTGTGTTTTCACCCAAAAACCCCCTTGGCTAAGCACTCTGAAATCTGAACCAGACCTGAACTCCTTCAGAGCACTGTGACTGAAATCAAGCCCTCAGACTCTGGGCCGTTTCCACTCCTCATCCAAACATTTCCTCCTCCGCTGCCTTCAGCCCTGCTTGTAGGAGCAGCATCGGTGGGAAACAGAATCTCAGCATCCCAGAATCCATCCCAGAATCCCAGAATGGTGGCAGATAGGAGAATCACAGAATCACCAATCCTTCAACTCTGCTGTCAGAGCAGCATCAGTGGGAAACAGAATCTCAGCGTGGTGGGGGAGAGAAGAATCATGGAATCATAGATCCTTCAATCCTGCTGTAAGAGCACCATTGGTGGGAAACAGATCCCAGAATCCCAGCATGGTGGGGAAGAGAAGAATCATAGAATCATAGATCCTTCAATCCTGCTGTAAGAGCACCATTGGTGGGAAACAGATCCCAGAATCCCAGCATGGTGGGGAAGAGAAGAATCATCGAATCATCAATCCTTCAACCCTGCTGTCAGAGCAGCATTGGTGGGAAACAGAATCTCCAGCATGGTGGGGGATAGAAGAATCACAGAATCATCAATCCTTCAATCCTGCTGTCAAGAGCAGCATTGGTGGGAAACAGAATCTCCAGCATGGTGGGGGATAGAAGAATCACAGAATCATCAATCCTTCAATCCTGCTGTCAGAGCAGCATTGGTGGGAAACAGAATCTCAGCATCCCAGCATGGTAGGGGATAGAAGAATCCACAGATCATAGAATTACCAATCCTTGACTCCTGCTGTCAGAGCAGCATCAGTGTGAAACAGAATTCCATGCCTAGCTTTGCCCTGCAAAGCTGCTGTGTGTGACCATCTCTTGACCAAAATAAACTCCAGGCCTGTTTCTAAATAAGAGGAGAGGGAGGGAAGGGAAAAAAAAAAAAAAAGGAGCTCTCAAAGCATTTCCCCTCCTGCCCCACCCAGAAATTGCAGCTATTTTCTCTGTGTCTCCTTTTGTTTAAGCACAACAACCTCCTCTAGCTCATCAGATGCCCCATGGCAGCCAGAGGATGGGAAACAGGAGCCCTTCAGCAGCTAAAGAATTTGCAATGAAGCTTTTTTTATTATTTTTTTTTCTCTCCTTTCCCATCCCCCTTCCTCTTTCTCTCAACTCCTTAAGTCAGCCAACCCCAAGATTTGGATGGGAATTTTTTGCACCCCTCAAAGAGTAAGACATTTAGGGCAGGGCCACACGATCAGCCTCAAGCAATCCCAGTTGTGTGGCTGCAGGGAGCTGGTTCCTTGCCTTCAGCTTGCTGAGGAACAAGCCAGGGCTGGAAGCATCACACCAAGGCCTGAGCCAGGGGGTTCTGTGCAGGTCTCCAGGTAAAAAGCCTGGGTCTTGAGGTTTTTTTCTGGCAGGATGCTCAGTGCTGCCCTTTGCCTTAGCAGACAACCTGCCCTTGCAAGATCATAGAATCAGCCAAATCATAGAATCATGGCATCAGCCAAATCATAGAATCATAGAATCAGCCATATCATAGAATCATAGAATCAGCCAAATCATAGAATCAGGCAGGTAGGAAGAGACCTCCAAGCTCATCCAGTCCAACCTTTCACCCAGTCCTATCCAATCAACCAGACTGTGGCACTAAGTGTCCCATCCAGGCTTTGCTTGACCACCTCCAGGGATGGCGACACAGGCATCGAGGGCACCACAGCATGGTGGAGGTTGGAAGGGACCTCTGAGCATCATCCAGCTGGATGGAACCTCTCTGTTATGAGGAGAGGCTGAGGTTGCTGGGGCTCTGCTGCTGGGAGAGCAGGAGACTGAGAGGTGACCTCAGCAATGGTTATCAATATGGGCAGGGTGAGTGGCAGGAGGCTGGGGCCAGGCTCTGCCGGATGATGCCCAGGGACAGCAAAAGGGCACTGGGTGGAAGCTGAGGCAGAGGAAGTTTCATTTAGACAGGAGGAGGAATTTTTCCCCTGTGAGGGTGACAGAGCACTGGAACAGGCTGCCCAGGGAGGTTGTGGAGTCTCCCTCTCTGGAGATATTCAAGAGCTGCCTGGATGTGTTCCTGTGTGATCTGCTCTGGGTGATGCTGCTCTGGCAGGGGGATTCAACTGGAAGAGCTTTGGAGGTCTCTTCCAGCCTCTGACATTCTGTGACTCTGTGATTCAACCTCTCTGCTCAAGCAGCAGCACTCCCAGCAGCTTGCCTAGGCTCACCATGGCCAGGTGAGGTTGGAGTTTCTCCACCCAAGGAGAGCTCCACAACCTCTCTGGCCAGCCTGCTCCAGGGCTCCAGCACCCTCACACCACAGGTTGTGTTGATGGTTGGATCTGATGATCTGGGAAGGCTTTTCCAACCAAACCATTTCTATGATACAGCTTGGATGAGTATGTTGGAGCCACTGGGAGCTGCTCTTGCTGAAAGCATCCAACTCCCTCCTCCCCACCCCCCCCAGCCCTCAGGATATTCCCTGCTGCATTTTAACACCCAGCACACAGGACTCTGGAAGTGTTGCTGCTTGGCCAGGGTACATCTGCAGCTGCCCAACAGCTCAGAAGAGCTTTTGCTGACAGGGCAGTATCAGGAGGGGGTTGTGATTTTAGCATTTCTAGACCACAGAATGTCCCAGAGCAGAAACAATTACAACAGCACAGAGCTGCTGGGATTTTTTTTTTTATTATTATTATTGTTATTATTTCCTTTCTTTCTTTCTTTTTTTTTTTCATATACCCCAGGATAGCTCATTTGTACCAGAATAAACTGTACCAGCACAAGCTTTCAGCAGTGTAATCTTCATTTATGTGTAAGAGGCTTTGCCAGTAAAACTACAGTGACCCAGCTCTGCTGGAAAACCTGCCCTCAGATATCCAGGGAGTTTACTCAGCAGCTTGGTGGCTTCCACAGCCTGCTCCTGAGAGAGGGCCAGGTCCAAAAACCTCTCCCCATCTCATGGGCACAGAGGCCAGGAGCTGGGTTTTCCCTGCTGCAGACCCAGGGTCCAACCCCACAGCCCATCCCAATGGGACCAGAAGGGAGCTGTGGGGCTCTGGGGAGCTGCCATGCTGCAAGCACCCCACACACACCCAGCCCTGATGCCAGCTGAGCTTTGGGATGCTGCCTGCACCCTCCTCATTTCTCCTTCTTTTCTTTTTTATTTTTTTTTTCTCCTTTTCCCTTTTTTTTTTTCTCAGCACCTCTCCCTCCTTAATCAGAAAGCAAACCAATTCTGGGTAGGAAACAGCAGGAAATTCTAAATTTGGGTTGCCCCTCCCTTTCCTTAAGGCAGCTCTCTGCGTTCAGCCTGTGGGGCCACCTTTGGAGGGGATGGGGACCAGCAGCTCAGACCAGGATTTCAGTATCCTCCTCCTCCTCTCCCTCTCAAGTTGTCACCTTGCTGTTTAAAGCCCTGACACCCCAAGTGCAGGTGAGCACTGCTCCTCCTCTCCCTACCTCTGCTGGTGGTAAGTTCCCCTAAATAGAATCACAGGATCATAGAATCAAAGAATCACAGAATCACAGAATCAGTCAGGGTTGGAAGGGACCACAAGGAGCAGCCAGTTCCAACCCCCCTGCCATGCCCAGGGACACCCTACCCTAGAGCAGGCTGCCCACAGCCTCTGCCAGCCTGGCCAAAAACACCTCCAGGGATCTGGCCCAAATCACCTCCCTGGGTAACCCATTCCAGCCTCTCACCACTCTCATGCTCAACAACTTCCTCCTCACATCCAAATAAACTCACATCCAATAAACCCAGGCCTTGAGCAACCTGTTCTAGTGGGAGGTGTCCCTGCCTATGGCAGGGGGTTGGAACTGGATGATCCTTGAGGTCTCTTTCAACCTAAACCATTCTATGGTTCTATGGTTCTATGGTTCTATGGTTCTATGGTTCTATGATTCAAGGGTCCCCAGCCTGTTACTCTCATTCCTCAAAAGCAGGACAGAAATCTCCCATCCTGCTGCTTCCCAGCCAAGGAACTCCTCGACTGATGGAAGGTTTCCACCTCCTTCCCCTTTGCAGCCAGCACAGTGGCAAGCAGCCTGTGCCCACCTAGGAGGTGGCATCCTTAGGGATAGCAAACATGGGCAGGAGCTGAGTGGGGATTTGACTGCTGTTTTTGCTGGGGTAAAAGAAAAAAAAAAACCCATGCCCTGGGAATGCAGTGACCACAAGAGGTCAGGTCCTCACTTTTGGCCCTGATCAAAAAAAAACCCAACAAAACAAACCAAACTGGAGTGAACAGAATGTTTCCAGCAGATGGATTTAAATAGCCCCTGGCCTACAGTCTTGAGTAAGTCTGCTCTGGATTTACACCAGCACAGCTGAGAACTGAAGCAAGGATGGAGCAAGAGCTGCCTGCCCCCCTTGCAGTGCTGCCTGCTGCCATGGACCTGAGAGTGCCAGGATTGGGCCAACTCAGGGTTGCCATAAAAAAATCCCCCACGAGTCCAAGAAATGGACTCATCTTGTGGCCCAAACACATCAAACTGCACTAACAGCAGAGCAGGAGAGGCAACCTGGTGGTTGCCAGGCACATGGAAGAGGCTGAGACTACAGAATGCATCAGGATCACAGGATAACAGATGTCAGGGATGTTGGAAGGGACCCAAAGAGACCATTGAGTCCAACTCCCCAACCTCTCTGGGCAGCCTGTGCCACTGCTCTGGGACCCACACAGGCAAGAAGTTGCCTCTGGTGTTAAGCTGCAACCTCCTGTGCTGCAGCTTCCATCCATTGCTCCTTGGCCTAGCCCAGGGAGCAGTGAGCAGAGCCTGTCCCCCACCTCCTGACCCCCAGCCCTCAGAGATTTACAAACATTGATTCAATCCCCTCTCAGTCTTCTCTTCTCCAGCCTAAGCAGCCCCAGGTCCCTCAGCCTCTCCTCCCCAGGCAGTGCTGCAGTCCCCTCAGCATCCTCACAGCCCTCCCTTGGACCCTCTCCAGCAGCTCCCTGCCCCTCTTCAGCTGGGGAGCCCAAAACTGAAGGCAGTGCTCAAGATGAGGTCTCAGCAGGTCAGAGTAGAGGGGGAGTTGAACCTCCCTTGGTTGGAAGGCTCCCTCCAAGATCATCTTGTCCAACCACCCAGCAGTGAGGAGCTGCATCTCCAACCAGATCAGGTTGCTCAGGGCTCCCCACCAAAAAAAGTAGCTTAGATTGTTTTTTCTTTTCCTATTTCTAGACTTGAGCATAAAGACCAACCCAGGAAGGTCCCTCTCTGATCCCTCAAAGTCTGCCTAGGGCACAGCACAGTTTGTTTTTTGGTTTTTGTTTTGGGAGGAGAGGACATTTAAAATAATCACCAGGTGCAGTTCCTCTCCAGGAACCTGCTCCAAGGCTTGGGAAAGTTCCTCCAGCCACACTCAGCACTTCACTTTCCCTGGTGGTTTCAGCAGCTCAGGGATGGTGAGAAACTGGGCTTTAGCTTCTGTCTGCTCTGGGTGGGTTCCTCCTCCTGCCAAGTTTCACTCTGACCAACTCAAAACCTCAAAGCCACACAGCTCCTCACCCCCCCCCCNNCCCACACCCCCCCCCCCCCCCCCCCCCCCCAGCTCCCTGCTCCTGCCCCAGCCAGCTGCAATCTGGGGGCAAAACCTCTTGGCACAGCCACGGCCAAACCCAGCCAGGAGCAGAGGAGATACCAGCATTGGGATCCCCTTCCAGGGGCTTTCCTGGGATGGAGGAAATTTGGAAGCCTCCTCCTGCTTTGCTTCAGAGCTAGCATGGGGGAGGAGGAGAAGCTGCCCCACTGTGGCCATGTGTGCTGGAGGGGCACAGACCAAGCACACTCAGCTCCAGCAATGGAAACTCTTTTATATGCCTTATTTTGTGCCTTAAAACCCCTCATCCCACCCTCCCAGGAGCCCTGTAGATGCCCAGCATCTGGGCACAGCTGGAAGCCTGCAGGGGCTATTCCCATCTCCAAGGGGGAAGGCATTTGGGGGTCTCCCTCCAGGCAACCTGCTCACCAAAGCTCCCACTTTATGGCAGCTCCACCGTGGAGTCACTCTTTGGAGGGGACACTCAGCCCATCACCTGCTGCAGCCTGGTGACCCACACACACACACCCCCAAAAAGTGGGATTTACATCCCTGATGCTCCAGAGGAGGAGAAGCAGCCCCACTGATGCCATGTGTGTGCTGGAGAGGCACAGACCAAGCACGCTCAGCTCCAGCAGTGGAAACTCCTCTTGCCTTACTTCTTGCCTTAAATCCTCTCATCCCACCCTCCCAGGAGCCCTGTAGATGCCCAGCATCTGGGCACAGCTGGAAGCCTGCAGGAGCTATTCCCATCTCCAAGGGGGAAGGCTTAAGCACCACAGAGTCAGCTTTTAAGGGCACACATCACCTGCTGCAGCCTGGTGACCCCAACACACCCCCCCAAAAAGTGGGATTTGCATCCCTGATGCTCCAGAGGAGGAGAAGCAGCCCCACTGATGCCATGTGTGTGCTGGAGAGGCACAGACCAAGCACGCTCAGCTCCAGCAGTGGAAACTCCTCTTGCCTTACTTCTTGCCTTAAATCCTCTCATCCCACCCTCCCAGCAGCCCAGCCAAGCACTGGAGAGCCCCTGGCAAGAGCTGGAAGCCTGCAGGGGACCTATTCCCATCTCCAAAGGGGGAAGGCTTCAGGAGGAGAACTTTCCAGAAGC
>VWZI01022960.1:14693-29771 GCA_013396835.1 Psilopogon haemacephalus
CACCTCCGTGGGCAACCCATTCCAGGCTCTCACCACTCTCATGCTCAACAACTTCCTCCTCACATCCAGTCTGAATCTCCCCACTTCCAACTTTGCTCCATACCCCCTAGTGCTGTCACTATCTGATAGCCTAAAAAGTCCCTCCCCAGCTTTTTTGTAAGCCCCCTTCAGATACTGGAAGGCCACAAGGAGGTCACCTGGGAGCCTTCTCTTCTCCACACTGAACCGAGACTTTGTGATTAATTATCACTGGGGAGGGAAACAAAGATAGCAATGATTTCTGTCGAGGACGAGGAGTAATGGGTTCAAACTGGCAGAGGGACGATTTAAATGGGATGTTAGGAGTAAGGTTCTTCACAGTGAGGGTGGCATGACACTGGAACAGGTTGCCCAGGGAGGTTGTGGCTGCTCCACATCCAGCCTGTTCAAGGCCAGGCTGGATGAGGTCTTGAGCGACCTGATCTAGTGGGAGGTGTCCCTGCCTATGGCACAGGGTGGGTTGGAACAGGATGATCTTTGAGGTGTCTTCCAACCTAAACCATTCTATGATTCTGTGATTCTATGATAGTTGTAGCTGGCTGGTATTTGGGGTGCATGTGGCCAAACAGCCCTGAATGGCAATGATGGAACAGGGTAAAAAAAAAAAAAAGAAAAAAAAAAGGAACTAAAAATATTGCAGGCAGGGGTGTTCCCAGGCCCTGCTTCTATTCCCACTCTCCCCTGGCTCCCTGCCTGGTTCAAGAGAAAGTCACTTTTTTTGGAGAATGTCAGGAAAGTTATTAATCATTATTACAAATGCACTTGGCTTTTCCTCCCCAGTGACTTCTTTCCTACCATGCTTTTTTTTTTTGGGGGGGGGGCTTGTTTTTCCTCCTCTACAGTGTTTCTGCAGTTGGGAATAGAAACCAGGAGGTCATCTTGGTAGGGGTTGATGTTCGGAAATGGAATAATTTGAATCTTTTTCAAGAGCTTCAGGAACATCTCAATGCACTCAGAAGTTGTTGTTGGTTTGGGTTTTTTTCCCCCCCATCAGTTTCATCAGGCATCAGATGGGGCCTCTAGCCAAAGTGGAAAAGCACTTGAGACTGCTAGCAACTTATAGAATCATAGAATGGTTTAGGTTGGAAGAGACCTCAAAGACCATCCTGTTCCAACCCCCCACCATAGGCAGGTTTCACCATCAAAATGATGTTCAAACTAGCCTCAGGGAACAGCACAATAGAGGAACAAGCTTTGCTCCTCTCCTCCTCTGACAAAAGCTTCTGTGACACCTTGTGGAGCACAGCCCACCACTAGATAGAATCATAGAATCAGCCAGGGTTGGAAGGGACCACAAGGATCAGCTAGTTCAAACCCCCGCTTGCCATGCCCAGGAACAGCCTACCCTAGATTAAGCTGGCCACAGCCTCATCCAGCCTGACTGAAAACACCTCCAGGGCTGTGGCCTCGATCACCTCCCTGGGCAACCCATTCCAGGCTCTCACCTCTCTCATGGTCAAGAACTTCCTCCTCTATTCTATGAATCTTCGAATCATAGAGTCATAGAATTATAGAATCGTAGAGTCATAGAATCATAGAATCATAGAATCAGTCAGGGTTGGAAGGGACCACAAGGATCATCTAGTTCCAACCCCCTTGCCATGCCCAGGGACACCCTACCCTAGAGCAGGCTGCCCACAGCCTCTGCCAGCCTGGCTGCAAACACCTCCAGGGATCTGGCCCCAAACACCTTCCTGGGCAACCCATTCCAGGCTCTCACCACTCTCATGCTGAACAACTTCCTCCTCACATCCAATCTGAATCTCCCCACCTCCAGCTTTGCTCCATTCCCCCTAGTCCTGTCACTACCTGATATCTCAAGGGAGCAGCACAGTAGAGGAACAAGCTTTGTTCCTCTCCCTCTCTGACAAAAGCTTCTCTGACATCTTCTTGAGCATTGCCCACCATCACTAAACCTAAAAAGAAAACGTCTTCCATCAAAAGGAGAGAAACATCCCTAAACTGCAGGAAGTTTCACCATCAAAATCATGTCCAAACTAGCCTAAGAGGGCAGCACAGTAGAGGAACAAGCTTTGCTCCTCTCCTCTGATGAAAGCTTCTCTGACACCTTCTTGAGTACTGCACACCATCACTAGACCTAAAACAAAGGTCTTCCATCAAAAGGAGAGAAACATCCTTAAAACTGCAGGAAGCCCTCAACCATTTGAGAACGGCCAAATCTATCCTGCATCTCTGACTTTCAAGACAAGCTCTGCGGCCAGGACTTTGCTGCCATCGCCTCTTGAAGAATGAGTTTATCTTCTGGCTTGTGCTGGAAGCTGATTGAAGCACATCCCTCGTGTTTGCCTTGCACAAGGTGCTGCAGCAATTGCTGTACTGCTTTGCAGCCAAAGGGGCCTTTTCAGCCCCACCCCAGATGGAGATGGTGACCCCAACACCAAGATGCCGATGTCCTGCACCTTCCCATGCAGCCCTCCCGTGTGGTCCCAGACTCCCCGAGCCCACGGGTGATGGGGAGGGATGTGGCAGTGCTGTGGGGGGCAAGGCAGGGGGGAGCAAAATGAGAGCACCATTGCCTCACCCACACTCTGTGTCCAGCCCACCAGTGACAAGACTCGAGTGGAAAACAGGTCAGGCTGCTTCTACTTACAGCCCTGCCAGCTGGTTCAGGTGGTTGTTAATGAAGAATTTACAAAAGAAATTCTCCTTTATAACTCTTTTTTTCTTTTTTTTTCTTTTTTTTTTTTTTTATTAGTGGAGTATGAAAACAGGCAATAATTTTACAGAAAGCAGGACTGGCACAATCGGTACATAGCATCATGCTGCAGCTTTTTTTTTTTTTTTTGGAAATGAATATAAACTCCTTTTTTTTGTTTTTTTTTTTTTCTTTTTTTCTTCTTCTTCTTCTTCTTTTACCTACCAGAATAAATAAATATGATACACATTTGAGTTGAATTCTAAAGCACAAGGTCTTACACTACAGCTCAATTTTTACAGCGATCTGTACAGTATATTACTTTGATTTCCTTTTGTTTCCTTTTTTTTTGTTTGTTTGTTCGCTTGTTCTCCATTAAAAAAAGCCTTTGTTCCTTTGCAAGATAGGTTGGACACACATAAGCATGGTTACATTTCGCAGCTAACTGTATGGCCTTGGGTCAAAAGGAGGGGGGGAAAAAAATTAATGAAAAAAAATTTTAAAGAAAAAGAAAAGAAAGCAGAAGAAAGAGAGAGAACTCCTCCTACTAGACATTAGGCCTGGTGTGAAGTAGGTAGCTATGAATTTTCAGGATTAAAGGGACTAACCAACATGTATGTCTGTGCCTATATGCACAATCCTGTGGAAATACAGCAGAGCCTCCATGGCATGTTACTGCAACAGNAAGGGGAAAAAAATAAAGAAAAAATTAAAGGAAAAAAAATTAAACAAAAAAAGATTTTGATTGCCTCCTGGCATGAGAAAGTAAACCAAAAAGTTATTTCCCATTGCATGGACACATCTTAAAGTTCTGCTGTACGAGGTGACCCTGCTCAGTTGCTGGAGCAGTTAGAAAGGGCTTTGGCCATTCCTAGGGCACCGGATGCACTGTTTAACTGACAGAGGCTTTAATGCGTGTTTTTCTTAGAGGGCTTTCGGCTTGGAGATCAGACTATTGAAGCCCCAAATTGTCTGGGTTTGTTTGTGCACGAAAAACGGGTGTGTTCTTCAAAAATTCATCTGAGGGCTATTTCGCCCTTAGCTGCGGCATCGCTCCGCGGCGTAATTATTCCACCAGGGCATCACAGCAGTGAAGAGAGTTCTACTTTATGTAGCGGCTTTACAAATCCTAGGAGATTCCTCTGAAGCCGGGAAGGTTGTGTAACCTGGGACGTGTCCCGGACTCTGCATGGGGTCCTGAGGCCGCTCTCAGCAATTGAATTTAAAGAGAACCTTCCATTAGCGAGGGGCATCCGCATATAAAAGAGGCGAAATTCGCATCTCGGCTCTCTAAGCTCTTCCCCAGGCAGCCTGAGATCAGGGGACCCACGCAGGCATCGCTGCTCTTGTGTGCAGCTGCGAATGGAGTAGCAACATTTACAAAGTCCGTGGAAAACAGAGGACATTAATCATGACGTGGTGGGAAAGTCTCTCACACACACGCATCAGAGCAGGGGAATTTATTTTTTGTTTGGTTGTTTGTTTGGTCTTTCTTTTCTGGAACTTTATTTGTTTGGGGTTTGGCTTGGATTTTTTTTGTTTGGTGTGTTGTTGGTGGGTTTTTTTGTTTCTTTTTTTCTTTTTTTTTCCACTGTTTGTTTCTTTCATCAAATTTTTCTCATCCCTCTGCTGTGGATTTGGGCTAAGAGCAGCCATACTCAGCTTTCTTTCACTCGATGCATACTCAGCTATCTTTCACTGCTCTTGTCAGGCCCCATCTGGAGTCCTGTGTGCAGTTCTGGAACCCCCAACACAAGAAGGACATGGAACTGTTGGAAGGCCATGAAGATGATCAGAGGACTGGAGCAGCTCTTCTATGAGGACAGGCTGAGAGAGTTGGGGCTCTGCAGCCTGGAGAAAAGAAGGCTTCAAGGAGACCTTATAGTAGCTTTTCAGTATCTGAAGGAGGCTACAGGAGGGCTGGGGAGGGACTATTCACAAGGTCTTGTAATGATAGGATGAGGACTAATGGGTTTGAAGTGGAAGACAGGAGATTTAAACAGGATGTTAGGAGGAAGTTCTTCACAGTGAGGGTGGTGAGACACTGGCACAGGTTGCCCAGGGAGGTTGTGGCTGCTCCCTCCCTGGAGGTGGAGGCTTCAAGCAACCTGTTCTGTTGGGAGGTGTCCCTGCCTATGGCACAGGGGGGTTGAAACTGGATGATCTTTGAGGTCCCTTCCAACCTAAACCGTTCTGTGATTCTATGATGATAGGGGAAAAAAATAAATAGCAACCCAGAAGATGTATTATTTGGCTCTAGAACAGATCATAAAAACAAACGATCAGCAAGGGACACATGGAGGGGTAAGGAGGGAGGAAAAGAAAAATCAACATAGCTTGTGGAAATAAAAAAAAAAAAAAAGCAGGAAAATTCTGTAATTGACTTTTTTTTTTTTTTCTCCCCCTCCAAGCTTAATCGAGTTATGTTTCATAGCTACTGTAATTAAAATACGGTGGACTTGAACTTGCATTTCCTTTCCAGAGAAGTTGGTTTAATCCTTTACATATGAAGCCTTCAGAAGTGCCCCGAAATTGCTCAGAACTGAATCATCCTGTCAATGGAAGCTCTGCGTGTTGGGGGGACACAAGGACAGAAGTAGCTGCAGTTTCCCTCCTCCCTGGCTACCCATTTGGGTCTTTCCCCTCCAGCAACAACAACAACAACAAAAAAGAGCATCTTTTAGGTTGGCTGTGGTGACAACAGGAAGCTAGAGCTGGGCAAAGTTATTTATGTGGGGAAATACTAAAATGAGAGATGAGATGAGGGCAGGACCTGCTCGTTGATGGTTATTCCCCTGTTGTGTTTCCTGCAGCCTGTTGTGGATTGAATTCAAATCATTACATGGACCAAGTGATGATTTCCCACACGTTTCCCATCAAGGATGTTTCTACTTCTTCACCAGAAGATTGAAAAAGGGAAGTGGAAAAGGGAAAAGAGAGGCTGCCCTTCTGCCCCTCATCATCATTACTGGATGCTTTCTCACTGGCGTTATTTAGGATTGCTCTTGCACTGTTTAAATGTCTCCCTGATTTTATTACAGGATCACAGGATGTTAGAGGTTGGAAGGGACTCAAAGCGGTCATTGAGTCCAACCCCTCTGCCAGAGCAGGACCAGATAATCTAGCTCAGGTCACAGAGGAATGCATCCAGACAGGCCTTGAAAGTCTCCTGAGAAGGAGACTCCACAACCTCCCTGGGGAGCCTGTTCCCATGCTCTGGGACCCTTACAGTAAGAAGTTCCCCCTTTGTATTCACAGAATCACAGAGTTAACCAGGTTGTACCTTCAACATCATCGAGTCCAACCCCCCTACAACAGCAGGACCAGACAATCCAGCTCAGGTCACACAGGAATGCATCCAGACCGGCCTTGAAAGTCTCCTGAGAAGGAGACTCCACAACCTCCCTGGGGAGCCTGTTCCCGTGCTCTGGGACCCTTACAGTCAAGAAATTCCCCCTTGTGTTCACAGAATCACAGAATTAACCAGATTGTACCTTCAACATCATCAAGTCCACCTAACCCTTCTAATTAACTAAACCATGGCACTAAGTGCCTTATCCAGCCTCCTCTTATATATCTCCAGGGATGGGGACTCCACCACCTCTCCAGGACGCCCACTCCAGTGCCAATCTGTAAAGAACTTCCTTTTAACATCCAGCCTAAACCTGCCCTGGTGCAGTTTGAGGCTGTGTCCTCTTGTTCTGTCACTGGGTGCCTAGGAGAAGAGAACAACCCCACCTGGCTACAACCTCCTTTCAGGTAGTTGAAGAGAGCAATATAAGGTCTGCCATGAGCCTCCTCTTCTCCAGGCTAAACACCCCCAGCTCCCTCATCCACTCCTCGTAGGGTGTGTTGAGGTGCAACCCTCCTGTGCCGCAGCTTATTAATACCTCCCAGACTTTTCTTGCAGAGTAGAAGAAATTCAGCTGCAAATTCTTACCCTTGAATATTGTGACTTGCTTGCTCCTGGCTCCTGATCCTGCAAGAACCATAGCTAAAACCTTTAAAATTTTGGCAGGTAGGGTTTGGAGCTGCAGCTGACTCACCAGAACCAGGCAATGTAAGCGAAGTCATAGGAAGGGGAAAAGAGTGGGAGAGGAAATCTCCAAATGCATAGCCTGCTTCAAAATAGGGATTAGGGAGATTTTTTTCCTCCCCCCTCCCTGGTCTCTCTCCATCTCTAGTTTTAAAGGATTGGGTGTATGCTTTTTTGAAGCCTCCATGGATTTATCTGCAGCCTTTACTGTGCATTTACTGACTTGCCCTCAATGCATTAAAACAAGCAGCTCGATCCTCTGCTTTACAGAGGGCAAAATTTTTCCTCCCTCCTTTTTTTCCACATTGATCTCCTCGCAGCTGAAACTGTAGTGGGGGATGCCCTGTTCTGGTACTAGGGTGGAACAGCAGTCAAAGGTGATAGTAGCAGCACTGTTGCTTTTTTTGCCCCTGCATATTAGTTCATCCATAGGATGAGGCAGGGTTTCTAGGTTATTCTTCAGGCATTTTCATAGTCATAGAATCACAGAATCAGTCAGGGTTGAAAGGGACCACAAGGATCAGCTAGTTCCAGCCCCCCTGCCATGGCCAGGGACACTCTGCCCTAGATCAGAATGGCCACAGCCTCATCCAGCCTGGCTGCAAACACCTCCAGGCATCTGGCCCCAAACACCTCCCTGGGCAACCCATTCCAGGCTCTCACCATTCTCATGGTCAACAACTTCCTCCTCACATCCAGTCTGAATCTCCCCACCTCCAGCTTTGCTCCATTCCCCCTAGCCCCACTGCTACCTGATAGGCTAAAAAGTTCCTGCCCAGCTTTTTTTGTAGGGCCCCTTCAGATACTTGAAGGGCACAAAAAGGTCAGCTCGGAGCCTCCTCTTCTCCAGACTCAACAGCCCCAACTCTTTCAGTCTGTCCTCACAGCAGAGGTGCTGCAGCCCTCTGAGCATCCTCGTGGCCCTTCTCTGGACACGCTCCAGCATCTCCACATCCCTCTTGTACTAGGGGCTCCAGAACTGGATGCAGTACTCCAGGTGGGGTCTCACCAGGGTGGAGTAGAGGGGGAGAATCACCAACACACGGAGAGGAGGCTCAGTGCCTCTGTGGCTCAGTGGGGAAGGTTTTGTTTCCCTCCAGAGGATGATGGAAAATCTAGTCCTGGATCAAGTAAGCTTATCTCCTGCACTCCTTTGCAAAAGCAGGGCATAAGTCCAAATGATTTGACCCTCCTGTGGCAGATGCTGTGGTATCCGTCATGACCTATGGTAGGGCTGTGCATGCCCTGAGCTGACATCTCCCTTGTCAGTGCCAAGGCACCTGGAGGAGAATTGCTCGTCTCTGGCATGCCACAAGAGCAACTACGACCCTTTCTTCTCTGCCTGAAACACCCACTGATGTAAGCTGCAGCTTCATGGTCATCTTTTGTTATTTAAAGAAGAGATGAAGTCCAGATCTCACCTCACTGCCAGTTACCACACCCTTATTCCCTTGGTCAGCTCCATCTAGACTGGCACCAGGGAACAACATCGGAAGAGATGTTAATTAAATCTGCAGTTGCTCTGCTCTGGTGGCTCCATAGCCTAGAAATGTGCTGAGATGAGCAAGAGGCTGAAAAAATGAAGGTGAATATAACTTACTTTTGGGGGGAAGAGAAAAATTGAAGCTTTCTTTTGTTGTCCCTCATTTCTTCACCATGAGGGTGGTGAAAGCAAAGGTATGGAGCAAAGCAGTATGGAGATTCAGATTGGATGTGAAGAGGAAGTTCTTCACCATGAGAAAGGTGAGAGCCTGGAATGAGTTGCCCAAGGAGGTGGTTGGGGCCACCACCCTGGAGGTGTTTGCAGCCAGGCTGGCAGAGGCTGTGGGCAGCCTGATGTAAGGTAGTGTCCCTGGTCATGGCAGGGGGGTTGGAACTAGATGATCCTTGTGGTCCCTTCCAATCCTGACTTATTCTATGAAAGCTGGGAGAGACTTGTTAGAATATCAGGTAGTGCTAGAACTAAGGAGAATGGAACAAAGCTAGAAATGGGTAGACTCAGACTGGATGTGAGGGGGAAGTTCTTCATCATGAGGGTGGTGAGAGCCTGGTTGTCCAGGGAGGTGATGAAAGCCCATCAGGCCAAGCTGGATGAGGCTCTAGACAGCTTGCTCTAGTGTGGTGATGAGAGCCTGGAAGGGGTTGTCTAGGGAGGTGGTGGAAGCCTAGAGGTGTTTAAGGCCAGGCTGGATGAGGTTGTGGGCAGCCTGACCTAGTGTGAGGTGTCCCTGCCCATGGCAGGGGGGTTGGAACTAGCTGATCCTTGTGGTCCCTTCCAACCCTGACTGATTCTATGATTCTGTGCTTCTAATGTTCAGGGTAACAGCAGCAGGTTTAGAGGAATTATTTGGTTTGGCAAAACCCCCACGATTCAAGTTGGCAGAAACATTGCCTCTCAAGAAGGAAACCCACCCTAGGTTGAATGATGGATTTCCCATGAACTGAAGCTGAAACTATTCGCTGGAGTAATTTTGTAGCTGGCGAATTTGGATCACTTTCAAACCTGGCACTTTTGGCAAGCATCTATTCCACCTCAGCTCCAGCAAATGCAAAGCCCCTGCTTATTGCCTGCTTTGTGGCATTTTCCTCTTGCTACACTTCCACTTCCTGAAGCTGCAGGGCTTGAGAGCAGAATTTGGTGATCAGAGCTTCCCCCCCCCTCCCTTTTCTTTTTTCCCTAGACACAGCTTGCATTAATCAATTTTTTTTTTTGTCACAGAACCATATAATTCATATTGTATGAACACTCCAGGAGTTCATACAATCTTTTTTATTACTCTCTATTGTTGAAGTTAGATCAAAATGCTGCCCCAAAAAGGGGGAAAACCCATAATTTGTAAACAGAGGAGTTTGCACGCCACTGAAGAAGCTTGAGATGGAAGTGCAAAAGCTGCCTGGCAATATTAGAGCTTAGATCTGGATACCATCCCTCCCGAATTGTGTTCAGTCTGGAGAAGAGGAGGCTCCCAGGAGACCTTTTTGTGGCCTTCTAGTATCTGAAGGGGGCCTACAGAAAGGCTGGGGAGGGACAATTTAGGCTATCAGGTAGCAATGGGACTAGGGGGAATGGAGCAAAGCTGGAGGTGAAGAGATACAGACTGGACATGAGGAGAAAGTTGTTGAGCATGAGAGTGGTGAGAGCCTGGAACGGGTTGCCCAGGGAGGTGGTTTGGGCCCCATCTCTGGAGGCTGGATGAGGCTGTGGCCAGCTTGATCTAGGGTAGGGTGTCCCTGGGCATGGCAAGCGGGGGTTGGAACTAGCTGATCCTTGTAGTCCCTTCCAACCCTGACTGATTCTATGATTCTGTGAATTTGGGAATGGAATTTGGGATGCTGTGTTTGCTGCGCAAATGGGTGGGATGTTCTGCCTCTCACCCACACCACAGTGTGCCAGGCCAGGTAGCCCTAAAATGTGACGAGTGTTGACTCCCATCCCGAGTCCACCCTTAAGTCTTCTGCTTTTAAATTCCTTTATCTTTGATTTGATGCACCTGATTCAAAGACCAAAGAGGCAACAACCCAGATCAGCAACAACCCCGCCAATTTGGCTTGCTTTTTTTTTTTCTCTCCTCCCCAAGCCAGCAGCATTCGGTGGACATTCTGTCCTCTGTCCTTTCAACAAGTGCTTCAAAGGGAAACGAAAGACGCTTGCCTGATCAGGAAGTGCTTAAAAGAGGGAAATTCACCTTCGTGTCATTTCCCAAGCGTCACAAAATTCGGCTTGAGCGGAGGAGGGAGCGGCGAAGCGCGCGGTCCTTTCTCCCCGTCGCGGAACATCTTCGGGCTGCCCACCCAAGGAGAGCAGCTAGCGGCGGGCTGAAGGTGGGCCAAGGGCTGCCTTGTAACCTTGACACTAGCTACTAAAACTGGGGAGGAAGGGGAATAAAAAGCAAGCGAGGCGGTGACAGTTCTGTGACACTGACAGTAAACACCGAGGCACTGTCGACATCATACAAACTATGTACAAGACCAAGCAAGTGTGTGTGTGTGTGTGTGTGTGTGTGTGTGTGTGTGTTAAGGGCTGGCACTTTGCCACAGGGGTGAGGAAAAGGGAGGCAGGGGAGCTTCTCCTGAACGTTACAGGCTCAACTCACAGCAGCCCAGAGGACAGTTTGCCTGTCTCAACATAACATCCTCTCGCCCTTCCTCTCGAATATTTAGCGAAGACCAAGCGGGTAGCAACGTCTGCTGCGATTGTGGTGCTAAAAGGATGTCAATAAATGCAATTTTTTTTCCCTTGGAAGGGAGCACCTTACTCCAGGAAGGGATGAGGGGCAGCAGGGGTTTTGAGGAGTGGTATGTCCAGTGCCAGCCTCTGGTGGTGCACCTTCTCATGGGCGATGGTAGCTCGTCTGGCAGTCAGTTGGGTAGGGTGTCAAGCCCGAGGGATGCTGCATGCTGCTTTGCCCGGAGCCTTAGGTTCTCAATGCTTGTTGTTTTACTGTTCAGGCTTGGGAGGGAGCTGGAGGCCTGCAGGATGGGTGAGGACCAGACCTGTTGAGCGTGGGAGAGCGACTGGTAATAGGACTGACAGTGCAGGGAGCTCAGCGGAGCCATGTTGACGTTCATGCCCAAGTAGGGCATGGCAGAGGGTGTCCCCATTTCGAAGGAGGAGTAATGGACCAGGTTGTTGGTGGCTGCCATGTGCTGGCGGAATTGCTCCTGTAGGCGGAAGAGGCTCAGGGGCGAGGAGGAGTAGGAGTGAGTCTGAGCCAGGCCACTGCTCGATGAAGGCGTCACGGTCACGCCGATAGGGGACTCTGCAGCAGGAGACAGAGAGGAGAGAGGTTATTCCTACAGGCTGGGTGCACCCCAGCAGGGTTGGAATTGCAGCGTTGACTTCTCTCTTGCATCAGGAGGGCAAACGAGAGGGGTTCTGTTAGCTCTGTTCTGCTCCATACGTAGCATCTCCCAGCACAGAAACGGAGCTGACCTCTTTGCTATGTCTTTCCTGCTGCTGCTGGACGCTGTTCCCCCCCGAGCTCTAAACTGAGCTGAAGGCTTTTGCTCTTTCTGTGCTCCTGCTACAACGGACATCATGCCTTCTCTGAGTCCTTTTTAGTGCTGGAGGCAAGAATACAAGCCTAGACAGCCTGCTGCAGGCACCCATGCCATGTGGAATAGTGACATATGGAATGGGGTGTATTAGAAGAGGTGTGATTAGCGGGTTGAGAGAGGTTCTCCTGCCCTTCTACGCTGCCCTGCTGAGCCCACATCTGGAGTTCTGTGTTCAGTTCTGGGCCCCCAAGTTCAAGAGGGACGTAGGGCTGCTTGAGAGAGTCTAGCACAGAGCGACAAATATGATGAAGGGAGTGGAACATCTCTCTTACAAGGACAGCCTAAGGGAGCTTGGAGAAGAGGAGACTGAGAGGTGACCTCACCAATGTTTATAAATATGTGCAGGGTGAGTGCCAGGAGGCTGGAGCCAGGCACTGCTGAGTTATGCCCAAGGAAAAGGGGCAATGGGTGGAAGCTGAGGCATAGGAAGTTTCATTTAAACATGAGGGGGAATTTTTTTCCCAGCTAGGGTGACAGAATACTGGGACAGGCTGCCCAGGGGAGTTGTGGAGTCTTCCTCTCTGGAGATACTCAAACCCCACCTGGATGTGTTCCTGTGTGATCTGCTCTAGGTGATCCTGCTCTGGCAGGGGGGTTGGACTGGATGAGCTTTTGAGGTCCCTTCCAGCCCCTGACATTCTGTGATTCTATGATTCTATGAGGAGGAATTTTTTCACTGTGAGGGTGATGGAACATTAGAACACACTGCCCAGGGAGGTTGTGGAGTCTCCCTCTCTGGAGACATTCACTACCCACCTGGATGTGTTCCTGTGTGATCTGCTCTAGGTGATCCTGCCCTGGCAGGGGGGTTGGACTGGATGAGCTTACAAGGTCCCTTCCAGCCCCTGACATTCCATGATGCTATGATTCTATACTACTCAAACACCAGTTTTCCCCCTTGGAAATTCCAACTCCCCTTCCAGATGCTGCTCCTCACCTGATTTTGGGCTCACTCTCTTGCAGTTCAAAACCTTGCTGTCCACACCAGGGCTCTTGTCCACTTTAGCCTCATCCAAGGTGCTCTTGAACTCCTCCTCTCTGTCAGTCTGGTCCTCGGCTGCTGACTCACTGGCCGACTGCTCCGACAGGGTTAGGTTGAGGTCTGCACTTACTTCACTTGGGAGGCTCTGGACCTTCTCAGTGTCTGGGGTGGTGGCCTGGGTCTCCAGCACGGGTGGCTCAGTCTTTCCCTCACCACGGTTCCCTTCACAGTCCTTCTGCTTCTGCAGCTGCTCCTTCTGCAGGCTTCGCTGCTTCTTCCGGAATTTGGCTCTCCGATTCTTGAACCAAACCTTCAATGCCACAAACAGTAAAGGGGGAAACTGGTGAGAATCCTGCTCCACACCAAATTCAACATCATTCAGCCTGGGAGCTTCTGGGGAGCCCCCAGCAGCAGGACACCTCTGCAGTGACTCTGCTCTCCTCAGACCCCACCTGGAGTACTGTGTGCACTTCTGGAGCCCCCAACACAAGAAGGACATGGAACTGTTGGAGAGAGTCCAGAGGAGGCCACCAAGATGCTGAGAGGGCTGCAGCAGCTCTGCTCTGAGGACAGGCTGAGTGAGTTGGGGCTTTTCAGCCCCAACGTATACATTTAAGGCAATCCTTTTTTTACCCTTTTATTTATTTGGAAAGTGTAGATCTTTTCACCCTGATTTGGAATGGGAGAAATAATCTCCACGGGAGAAATATTCCCTACTTGCCCTGATCAAGGAACCAGCTGCACCTCAGTCATCTACTGTGCCATGCACAGGCTGGTGAGGGTGGCAATGAACAGACATCCTTAGAGACAAGTGGAGCTCTGGATGTCTCCTCTCTGAGATGTGCTGTGGTCTGTGGTCCTACTGGCAGGCCAGAGGCCTTGGGTGACCTGTTCTAGTGGGAGATGTCCCTGCCTATTGCAGGGGGTTGGACCTGGATGATCTTTGAGGTCCCTTCCAACCTAAACCATTCTATGATTCTATGAGCATAGGTTGGAGGAGCTGGGGCAATTCAGCCTTGAGAAGAGAAGCCTCTGGGAGGACCTTATAGCTGCCTTCCAATACCTAAGGGGATCCCTCAGGAAGGCTGAAGAGAGACTTTTCTTAAGGATGTGTAGTGATAGCGCAAGAGGGAACAGTTCTAAGCTGAGGGAAAGTAGGTTTAGAGCAGAACTTAGGAAGAAGTTTTTCAGTAGAAGGGTGGCAGGACTCTGGAATAAGCTGCCAAGGGAAGTTGTGGATGTCACAACCTGGGGGTGTTCAAGGCCAAGCTGGATGAGAGCTTGAGCAGCCAAATCTAGTTGGATATGAGGAGGAAGTTCTTCACCATAAAAGTGGTGAGGCCCTGGAGTGGGTTGCCGAGGGGACAACCTTCCCTGGAGGTGTTTAAGGTAAGGCTGGATGAGGCTCTGTCCAGCCTTATCTAGGGTAGGGTGTCCCTGGGCATGGCAGGGAGGTTGGAACTAGATAATCCTTGTGGCCCCTTCCAACCCTGACTGATTCTATGATTCTAGGTGTCCTTGCCCACAGCGGGGAGGTTGAAGTAGATGACCTCTAAGGTGCTGTCCAACCTAAGCTATTCTCTGATTCTGTGGCTCTGCCTGGTTTAGTGCTTCTACAAACAGCACAATAAGTAAATTCCAAACCTTGTCCAACCTTTGCATTGATTCTTTAAGATATTCAACCTGGTGGTTTGTTTTTTTTGTTTTGTTTTTTGTTTTTTCCCCCCCCAAACTGTTCAGGTATTTGCATCCAACCAGAATGTCTTAGAGTCAAGTCTGATGCCATTGTATTGGCTTACAGCACAATGCTCTGTTTGTTAGTTTCTGAAGCCATACAGGACACAGTCTCAAGTTGTGCCCGTGAGAAGAGGCTGAGGGAGCTGGGGGTGTGCAGCCTGGAGATGAGGATGCTCAGGGCAGACCTCATTGCTCTCTGCAACTACCTGAAAGGTTGCTGTAGCCAGGTGGGGTTGGTCTCTTCTCCCAGGCAACCAGCAACAGAAGGAGGGGACACAGTCTCAAGTTGTGCCAGAGGAGGTATTGGCTGGATATTAGGAGGAAGTTCTTGGCAGAGAGAGTGACTGGCATTGGAATGGGCTGCCCAGGGAAGTGGTGGAGTCACCATTCCTGGAGGTGTTCAAGAAAAGACAGGGTGGGGTACTTAGTGCCATTGGCTAGGGCTCGGTGCTAGGTTGGACTGGTTAATCTTGGAGGTGTCTCCCAACCTGGCCTATTCTATTCTATTCTATTCTATTCTATTCTATTCTATTCTATTCTATTCTATTCTATTCTATTGTATTCTATTCT
>VWZI01022960.1:29812-42821 GCA_013396835.1 Psilopogon haemacephalus
TTCTATTCTATTCTATTCTATTCTATTCTATTCTATTCTATTCTATTCTATTCTATTCTATTCTATTCTATTCTATTCTATTCTATTCTATTCTATACCAAAACTATGGTGGCAGCACACAAAAACCATGCCATTACAGGCTGTTAGCTGGGAACTGAATTTTGGGAAGGAGGAGACAATCCATACATTTAAAACTCAAATTCCTGGATTGAAAGAAATATTTGCTAAGCCTTTCAGTGTTGTTGGGTTAGTTAGGGGAAGAAAAAATAATGAAGATACAAATATTATATTTATAGAAAAAAAATCTACTCCTGCTTATTGGAACAGGTTGCCCAGGGAGGTTGTGGCTGCTCTCTCCCTGGAGGTGTTCAAAGCCAGGTTGGATGAGGCCTTCAGAAACCTGTTCTAGTGGGAGGTGTCCCTGCCTAAGGTGGGGGCTTGGAACTGGGTTATCTTTGAAGTCCCTTCCAACATAAACCATTCTATGATTGTATGATTCTCTCCACTTCACACACAGAAGAATTTGCTGTTTAAGTCTTTTAAAGACCAGCAATGTAAGAACCTCGCCACCAGCAGGTTGTGAAGCATGTTTGGCTAATTGAAACTAAAAAAAAACAACCTCCAAAAAAACCCCCATTCCCCCACAAAACAAAAAAAAAACCAAAACAAACCTTGGCCTGAGATATTGCAAATATTGACAATGATCACAGGGATCACAGGATGTCAGGGGTTGGAAGGGACCCAAAGAAAATGAAAATCACTTTGCATTGCAATAGCTTGCCCATCTGGAATTGAGCAGCTGCCTCTAAAAGCAGCCTCTGAAATGTGAAGACTGCTGTGTGAGGGAACCAATCCCTCAGTCACAGGATTCCAGGATCCCAGGATGTCAGGAGTTGGAAGGGACCTAAAGAGATCATTGAGTCCAATCCCCCTGCCACATCAGGACCAGACAATCTAGCTCAGGTCACACAGGAACACATCCAGACAGGCCTTGAAAGGCTCCAGAGAAGGAGACTCCACAACCTCTCTGGGCAGCCTGTTCCAGTGCTCTGGGATTCCTACAGCAAAGAAGTTGCCCCTTGTGTTGAGCTGCAACCTCCTGTGCTGCAGCTTCCATCCATTGGTCCTTGTCCTATCCCAGCGAGCAAGTGAGCAGAGCCTGTCCCCTCCCTCCTGACCCCCTTCAGATATTTATAAACATTGATTAAATTCCCTCTCAGCCTTCTCTTCTCCAGACTAAGCAGCCCCAGGTCCCTCAGCCTCTCCTCATCAGGAAGTGCTCCACTCCCCTAATCACCCTTGTTGCCCTCCACCAGATCTTCTGCAGCAGATCCCTGTCCCTCTTCAATTGGGGAGCCCAAAACTGGATGCAGTACTCAAGCTGTGGTCTCACTAGGGCAGAGTAGAGGGGGTGGGAGGAGAACCCCTCTTGATCTGCTGGACACACTCTTCTTAATACACTCCAGGATCCAATTTACCCTCTTGGCCACAGGGGCAAGTATCTGTTGGATTATAGTGCAGACCTCCATTTGACATGTGCTCCAGTCCCCTAATCATCCTTGTAGCCCTCCACTGGAAAAGAGCAGCTGGAAATACTTGGGCTTTCTGCTCTTCTGAGAAAGGCAGACAAGCCTTGCAAATAAATAAATAACTAAAGAGGCTCGTGCTGCTGATGCTTCTGCTGTTCTCCCCCCCCCCACCAAAGAAATGTGAAAAAACAAATGAAAACCAGTGTGCACTTCAGACAGTCCTAAATGTAAAAGACGTGCAAGTGGATTAGGAATTTCTTCAGCAGATGTGTGACTTTGGATGATTTTATTCCCCCTCCCTCTGCCTCTGGGCACCTTTCTTACGGGGCACTTACTGCCCCCAGATCTTTGGTTGTGCCTGGAAGAATCTGGGAAGACGAAGGTGTTCCTGGTAGTGCATAAAATCCTGCCAAATTAGTTCAAACCCCTGCTCTCCTCCTCCGGTTGCAGGTCCCGGAGTTGATGGGTGTGAGCAGAACAATGGAGAGTTTGGCTCCAGCAAAGCCCTGCAGGCTAAGTACTTAGCACATAACCAAATGCCAGGGTGGACACCTAGGCAGGGAACTTTGTGTTCCTTGGCCAAAACAATGTGTGCTAGTGCCTATTGGCCCATTTCACTTGCAAAAATAGTGTATTTAAGGGGGGTGATTTAGAGCCACTATTCCTTTTTTCCCCCGCTGCCTTCCACCGGGACTGGAGGTCTATTTGCAGCTCTTTCTCGGCAGCCAGGTGTTTGCAGCCTGTTCAGCTTGCACCAGCAGTCTAGCAGCAAGGCAGCTCTTTCCTCCTCCTCCTCTACCACGGGGAAAACTTCGTATCTATCCCATCAGTGTGATATGGGGATATGAACGAAGAGAAGAGCACATAGAATATTATGATTAGTGTGATATGTGTCAGTGTGATATGGGGGTATGAACGAAGAGAAGAGCACATAGAATATTATGATTAGTGTGATATGTGTCAGTGTGATATGGGGATATGAAAGAAGAGAAGAGCACATAGAATATGATGATTAGTTGTATGCCTACACTGAGAACACAGAAACAGAATAGATAACTACGAAAGCATAGAGATAGATAACTAACAGGATACGCTGTACTCTTGCAAGGAACAGCACAAAAGCACTCCAAGGTTATCTTAAAGAACAGAGCAAGGATTATAGTGTCGTCTAGGAGAAGAAACAGTGGAAGAAACAGTGACTGGCAACCATCACCAGTGAGGGAGGGTAGATGTCCACCAAGGATACACAAAGGCTTAGGTTGGTAAGGATGTTGCAAGCTGTACGATTACCAAAATTCCAGGCAGAAGGTGAGAAGGACATCATGATGAAGACTATGGCCTTCCTCCCGAAGACCACCTCCCACATTTTGGGGACCTCTGCCCATGATTCCTGAGGAGCACTATGCAGGCACAGATATGAAGCAAGAGCAGGCAGGTTTCAGTGATAAGAAGGCATAGGCGTTGTGAATATGCATGGCTTCAGTGTATAAATCCAGATGGCTTGCTCCCTTGGGCATGCATGCTTTGGAGGAAGGATCCCCCCGTGCATCTTGAGCAATAAACATACCTGCTTTATAACTTTCTGGTTATAGAGTCCTTTTCCATACATCAAGTGAGTACATGCTAAGACCCCATCGGCGTAGTTAGAATTTCCCCTGTCGCCAGGTTCCTGTTTTCCAAGTTCTGACCGTTTAAACTGCTTTAAACTCTTTAATTCCATGTTTATGAGTAACCTTTGTGTTGTAATTGCTTCTTGTCGACCCAAGATCCAAAGAATCTCAGGGAATTTTCCTGAATTTTTGAGTATTCATAGAATCATAAAATGGATCATCAAGTCCCTACTCTAAAAAGTTCGCCCCAAAGCCATATCCTCGAGCACCACGTAGAATCATAGAATGGTTTAGGTTGGAAGACACCTCAAAGATCATCCAGTTCCAAATCCCCTGTGCCATAGTCAGGGACACCTCCCACTAGAACAGGTTGCTCAAGACCTCATCCAACCTGGCCTTGAACACCTCTAGGGAGAGAGCAGCCACAACCTCCCTGGGCAACCCATTCCAGTGTCTCACCACCCTCACTGTAAAGAACTTCCTCCTAACATCCCGTTTAAATCTCCGCTCTGCCAGTTTAAACCCATTCCCTCTCGTCCTGTCATTACAAGACCTTGTGAATAGTCCCTCCTCAGACCTCCTGAAGGCCCCCTTCAGAAAATGAAAATTATCTTAATTTAAAATTATTACTAATAATTAACAACTGGTTATTAATAATCATAATGGAAGGTCAGCCCCCCCTGGAATCCCTCTACTATATTCCTTGAAACATCTCCCCTCATTGTCAGTACCTGAACTCTGGCTTCGGGTAGGTTGGTGCACATAGCCAGCCGCTCTCTCATCACCACGTCTGGGTAGTGAGTCTTCTGGAAGGTCTTCTCCAGGGCCTCCAGCTGCTGGGCAGTGAAGGCTGTGCGACTGCGCCTTTGTTTGCGGTGCTGGGATCCATAACGTGCCTCCAAAATGATGTCTTGAAATGTACAGCCGTTGGAAGACAAGGAAAGAGGCCAATTTAATTATTGGAATTTGTATGCTGACAGTTGAACACCAGCACTTGCTAACAGCAGGCAAAACGTTCCAACTTTCTTTTGTTCACGGTTCTAGAGCGAATAAAACACAGACACAGACACGCACACACGCTCTGCTGGTTGACTGAGGTGTTTGAGGGGATAAAAGCTCAGACTAGAAATCCCATCATGGATCACAGGACGTTAGGGGTTGGAAGGGAGCCAAGGAGATCGAGTCCAACCCCACCTGCCACAACAGGACCATACAATCTAGCACAGATCACAGACAACCTCATCCAGACAGGCCTTGAAAGCCTCCAGAGGAGGAGACTCCACAACCTCTCTGGGGAGCCTCTTCCAGTGCTCTGTGACCCTTACAGTAAAGAGGTTCCCCCTTGTGTTGAGGTGGAACCTCTTTTGCTGCAGCTTACACCCGTGGAGAGGCAACCTCTTTCTATGGTGGCTGTGCAAGTTGTTGAGCATCCAAAGTTAAATTTGGCTACGATCATCATAGAATCATAGAATCATAGAATCATAGAATGGTTTAGGTTAGAAGCGACCTCAAAGCTCATCCAGTTCCAACCTCCCTGTGCCATAGCCAGGGACACCTCCCACTAGAACAGGTGGCTCAAGGTCTCATCCAACCTGGCTTTGAACACCTCCAAGGAGGGAGCAATAAGCAAATCTGCTCTAGCATTGGTGAAGCAGGACACGGAGATGCCCAGACCCCATTGTGGAATAAGCATCTTTCTTGAAGAAACAATATTAAAATGAAGTTGGGGAGATTTGCTCTTGTATTTGGGGGAGGGGCCTAACTTTATCATAGAATCATAGAATGTCAGGGGCTGGAAGGGACCTCAAAAGCTCATCTGGTCCAGCCCCTCCTGCAAGAGCAGGATCACCTAGAGCACATCACATTGGGACACATCCAGACAGTTATTGAATATCTCCAGAGAGGGAGACTCCACAACACCCCCTGGGCAGCCTGTTCCAGTGTTCCATCACCCTCACAGAGAAGATATTCCTCCTCATAGAATCACAGAATGTCATGGGCTGGAAGGGACCTCCAAAGCTCATCCAGTCCACCTCCCCTGCCAGAGTAGGATCACCTACACCAGATCCCACAGGAACATGTCCAGACAGTTCTTGAATATCTCCAGAGAGGGAGTCTCCACAACCTCCCTGGGCAGCCTGTTCCAGTGTTCCATCACCCTCACAGAGAAGATATTCCTCCTCATAGAATCACAGAATGTCATGGGCTGGAAGGGACCTCCAAAGCTCATCCAGTCCAACTCCCCTGCCAGAGTAGGATCACCTACACCAGATCACACAGGAACATGTCCAGACAGTTCTTGAATATCTCCAGAGAGGGAGTCTCCACAACCTCCCTGGGCAGCCTGTTCCAGTGCTCTGTCACCCTCACAGGGAAAAGTTTCTTCCTCAGTTCACACACTGAGGAACCTCCTATGCCTCAACTTCCACTCACTGCCCCTTGTCCTGTTACCTGGCATCACCAAGAAGAGGATGGCTGCATCCTCCTGGCACTCACCCCTTACATATTTATAAACATGAATGAGGTCACCCCTTAGTCTCCTCCTTTCCAAGCTAAAAAGCCCCAACTCCCTCATTCTCTCCTCATAAGGAAGATGTTCAACTTCCTTAATATTTTTTGTGGCTTTATGTGTTGTGTTCTCCTTGAAGCCAGGGTCAGAGCTTTAGTAGGCTGTGCTGCTGCCATAATGCTGTGCTGATTGGTGGGAATCATAGAATCATAAAATCAGTCAGGGTTGGAAAGGACCACAAGGATCATCTAGTTCCAACCCCCCTGCCATGCCCAGGGACACCCTACCCTAGAGCAGGCTGCCCACAGCCTCTGCCAGCCTGGCTGCAAACACCTCCAGGGAAGGGTCCATGCAGCCCAAAGACTGCATGAACCCAAAATGAGACTGCAGCCCAAAATGAGCTGCATCTAGCTCATTTTGTTGGCTGTAGCTACTTTAGTAGCCATGCATCTCTCCAGGAGCCAGGTTAAGCTGGCCCTTCTTCAATGTCTTATAAGTAGCTCATTGTAGCCTTCAGAGCATGTTGGGATGCTGCTCTGGCTTCCAGTTTAGGAGAGCATTTAAACTCGTGTGCTCGTGCATGTTTAGCTTGAAGAGATGTGCTTTACCAAGGGTGGCAAGACACTGGAACAGGTTGCTTGGGGAGGTTGTGGCTGCTCCCTCCCTGGAGGTGTTCAAGGTCAGGCTGGATGAGGTCTTGAGCATCCTGATCTAGTGGGAGGTGTCCCTGCCTATGGTGGGGGGTTGGAACAGGATGATCTTTGAGGTCCCTTCCAACCTAAACCATTCTATGATTCTAAGGTATAGAACCTGGGGTGGAAATGCCAACCAGCACCAAGTCCAGCTCCACTGACTGCAAGCCCAGAGCTTGTGTGCTGAGTCCTTCTCAGTGGAGAAGCTGCTCACAAGGTCTGGCTTTGCCAACTGTGCTTGCAAAATTGAGGGCAGTGAAGAAATTCAGACTGGGGAAAAATCTGAAGCCAGCGGTAAAGGGCTTAGTGTTTCCCCAGAGGCTTTGTTATTGCACAACACTTAGTGGGAGTACATAAGATCTTAAATCAATGAAAATAAGTTATTTTTAAATGGGGGGGGAAAAAAAAATCCCTTATTATGCAAGTTGGGACATGCTGTGCTACAGAGCTGGAATTAAACAGTCTGGCAAGAGGTTTTTTGGGTTTTTTTTCCTCTCAAAGAGGAAATGCAGGAAGAGCAATGTCTGGCATCATCTTTAATTCAGTCAAGAATGTGACTTCCAGTAGAAGAGAGGAACGGACACCCTAGGAAGCAAAACCTAACACAGGGAGAAAAGTCAGCATCAGCAGCCAGGACGAAGGCTCTCGCCGCTGTTTGTTTGTGCCTTTGCTACAACCCTGGCAGGAATCTAAGCAATAAACCAAAACCTGCTGTCAGCCCAGCCCCAGAGCCACCCAGCCAGGTTCCAAATGCGCCGGGTAACGAGCGTGGCAAATCAGCTTTGCGCCGCTCCAGCATTCCTCGTCCCAAACTTCCAGGAGTTTCATTCTAGGTCAGCATTTGCAGCGCCTTCCTGAGCCGTTGCCAAGGCCGCGTGGGTTTGGCAACCTGGAAAAAAGACGTGAGGAGGATAAAGGTCTTTGGCCAAATACAATACAGCGTGGGTCACATACCAGAGACTTTGGTGTTGGAGGCCTTGCAGCGCTTCGGGGCGTTGAAGTGCTGGCAATACCTGCTGCTTTGGAGGCAAAAGAGGCCATCCTTGGAAGCTGTAAGGCACGGCTTACAGTGCAGCCAGGAGGTGTCCCAGGACAAGGCATTGATGCCACCCCAGAATGTTTGGCAAAGCTACTATTTGTGCTCAGAGCAGGAGAAGTCAGGATAAAGGACACTGGTTAAACACCCTACATGCAGGCTGGAAGCTACCATTTGTGTTTGGAGCAGGAGAAGCTGGGATAAAGGACACAGGTTGAACACTCTGCCTGCAGGCTGGAATATTCCTGAATGTCTAAGAGTAGAGGTTAGACCTGCTAGCTCCCTGGAGGCAGCAGCTCATGCCTTAAGTTTGGGCATATCCTTGGAAGCTTTATGGTGCAGCCAGGAGGTGTGAAGGCATTGATGCCACCCAAAAATATTTTGTAAAGCTACCATTTGTGTTTTGAAGTCAGGACAAAGGACGCTGGTCAAACACCCTACCTGCAGGCTGGAAGCTACCATTTGCATTTGGAGCAGGAGAAGTCAGGACAAAGGACACTGGTCAAACACCCTACCTGCAGGCTGGAAGCTACCATTTGCGTTTGGAGCAGGAGAAGTCGGGATAAAGGACACTGGTTAAACACACTACCTGCAGGCTGGAATATTCCTCAATTTCTAAGAGTAGAGGTTTGACATGATAGCTGCCCGGAGGCAGCAGCTCATGCCTTAAGGTTGGGCACATCCTTGGAAGCTGTAAGGCACAGCTTACAGTGCAGCCAGGAGGTGTCCCAGGACAATGCATTGATGCCTCCCCATAATGTTTTGCAAAGCTACCATTTGTGCTCAGAGCAGGAGAAGTCAGGATAAAGGACACTGGTTAAACACCCTACATGCAGGCTGGAAGCTACCATTTGTGTTTGGAGCAGGAGAAGCCAGTATAAAGGACACTGGTTAAACACACTACCTGCAGGCTGGAATATTCCTCAATTTCTAGAGTAGAGGTTAGACCTGCTAGCTCCCTGGAGGCAGCAGTTCATGCCTTACATTTGGGCACATCCTTGGAAGCTTATGGTGCAGCCAGGAGGTGTCCCAGGACAAGGCATTGATGCCACCCAAAAATATTTTGTAAAGCTACCATTTGTGTTTTGAGCAGGAGAAGTCAGGACAAAGGACACTGGTCAAACACCCTACTTGCAGGCTGGAAGCTACCATTTGCGTTTGGAGCAGGAGAAGTTGGGATAAAGGACACTGGTTAAAGACCCTACATGCAGGGTGGGAGATGCCATTTGTGTTTGGAGCAGGAGAAGTCAGGACAAAGGACACTGGTTAAAGACCCTACATGCAGGGTGGGAGATGCCATTTGTGTTTGGAGCAGGAGAAGTCAGGACAAAGGACACTGGTTAAACACCCTACATGCAGCCTGGAATATTCTTCAATTTCTAGAGTAGAGGTTAGACCTGCTAGCTCCCTGGAGGCAGCAGCTCATGCATTAAGTTTGGGCACTCCAACGAGAGCCAGTCAGCAATTATTTTAATGTTTTAACTATGTTCTCCGGCTTTGTGCACGAAGGAGAATACAAATTGCAGGTGAGGCTTTGCAGTTACAATCAGAAACCTCTGTTTTCTGACTTGGGGTCATTTGCTTTTGTGCTGCTTTATTCTGGCTGTCCCCGGAAGGCAAATGAGATCTATAGCCTGCACTGAAAGATATTCAGAAGTAACAGCATGTGGAGCAACTGCAAAGAAAGCAGCTGGTAGGTCTGTAATACTTACACTGCCAATGATAAGCAGCAAAAGGGGGCTGTGGGATTTAATTTGGAAAGCCTTTCAGATGGGTTATTAATTTCGAAGATAAGAGGTCAGAAAACCAAACGAATCTCCCGGTCAAGAATATGAGAAGAGCTTTCTTATTCTATTCTATTTTATTTTGAATCTCCCTCTGCTTTTGCCCCAGCCAGGGTCAAAGATGTTAGGTGCTTCGTGCTCTTCTGTAGAAGATACAGGTGATCACTGAAATCTTTCAAGAGCTCCTCACCCCTTTGGAAATCTGCACCTAAGAAGCCAAATTCTGTGAGGTGTATGGTGGAGCTCAGAACTGTCTGCTCTCACCTGACTACCTCCACGCTCAAAGGATGAAGGGAGGAGTGGGTAGGTAAGCAGGACAAGGAAAGTGTCCACCTGTCATTGGTTTGCAACCCAATAGCAAAGCCAGGATTAGACTCTGGCTCTCCTTGATCACGCTGATTCTCTTTCAGTGAGGACACCACCACCCAGCTCTGCCTTGCAGCCCCCAGAGGTACCACAGTTCATAGAATCATAGAATTGTTTAGCTTGGAAGAGACCTCTAAGATCATCAAGTCCAAGCTTTAACCCAGAATTGCCAGGTCACCACTAAACCATAGAATAGAATCATAGAATCATAGAGTCAGGCAGGCTGGAAGAGACCTCCAAGATCATCCAGTCTAACCTATCACCCAGCACTATCCAACCAGCTAGACCATGGCACCAAGAGCTCCATCCAGTCCTTTATTGAACAACTCCAGGGATGGCAACTCCACCACCTCCCTGGGCAGCCCATTCCAGTAGGAAATCACTTTCTCCATGAAGAATTTCCTCCTAAACATGTAATTGGGTTTTGGTTTTTTTTTTTGTTCATTAATTCTTTAGTGGTTGTGTAAATCACTATATTCTGACTTCTTTTCCTCAGCAAAATCAAAGAAATCTTACCGAGTTCTAGATACAACATGGAAGAACAAACAATGGCCTGAGATGGCAGAAGATCATAGAATCATAGAATGGCTTAGGTTCAAGGGACCCCAAAGCTCATCCAGTTCCAACCTCCCACCATAGGCAGAGACATCTGCCACTAGAACAGGTCACTCAAGGCCTCATCCAACCTGGCCTTGAACACTTCCAGGCAGGGAGCAGCCACAACCTCCCTGGGCAATCCTTTCCAGTGTCTCACCACCCTCACTGTGAAGAACTTCTTCCTAACATCCAGTTTAAATCTCCCCTCTGCCAGCTTAAACCCATTCCTCTTCATTCTGTCATTACAAGACCTTGTGAGTAGTCCCTCCCCAGCCCTCCTGTAGGACCCTTTCAGATACTGGAAGGCTACTCTAAGGTCTTCTCAAAGGCTTCTCTTCTCCAAGCTGCAGAGCCCAAACTCTCTCAGCCTGTCCTCATAGCAGAGCTGCTGCAGCCCTCTCAGCATCTTTGTGGCCCTCCTCTGGACTTGCTCCAACTAAGATGGTTGTTAGTGGATGCAAGTTCTGGGCCCCTTGGTGGGGGAATCCAATTCAATCTGTGCTGCTATTTACTAAAACAAGAAGGTAGTTTTTTAGGGTATTTTGAGCTAACTTGGTAAAACATTTCAGTGTCTTTCTAGTTCTCTCTTTTCAATGCCATATAGTGGGGCTGCATCCCTTCACATCTCTGGGCTCCCCAGCTGTTGGATGCCAGTCTGCAGTGAGGTGTAGCAGTTTGCTAGCAGCATGTCACCTGAAGAGCTTGGCCACATGGCCACTGTTCAGGGGCATCCCAGGCCAGTTGGCTATGTCACACTATGACGCCTCAAGAAGAAGGTGGCAGTGTTGATATGAGTGAGGGTAGAGAGGATCTTCAGAAGGACTTGGATAGGCTGAATCAAAGGGCCAACATTAATGGGATGAGTTTCAACCAGGCCAACTGCCAGCTCCTGCACTTGGGTCACAACAACCCCAAGCAATGCTACAGGCTTGGGGCAGTGTGGCTGGAGAGCTGCTGGCAGAAAGGGATCTGGGGGCTGGAATAGACAGGAGGTGAATAGGAGCCAGCAGTGTGCCCAGGTGGCCAAGAAGGCCAATGGCATCCTGGCTTGGATTAAAAATGCTGTGGCCAGCAGGAGTAGGGAGGTGATTGTCCCCTTGGAGTGGGCTCTGGTGAGGCCACAGCTTGAGTGTTGTGTTCAGTTTGGTGCACCACAATACAAGAGAGATGTGGAGGTGCTGGAGCAGGTCCAGAGGCACCAAAGCTGGGGAAGGACCTGGAGAATAAATCTTATGAGGAACAACTGAGGGATCTGGGGATGGTTTGTTTGAGGAAGAGGAGGCTGAGGGGAGACCTCATTGCTATCTACAACTACCTGAAGGGACATTGTGGAGAGGCTGCTGCTGGTCTCTTCTCACAGGTAATTCTGAGACAGAACAAGGGGGAATGGCCTCAGGCTGAGACTGGGAAGGTTTAGATTGGACATTAGGAAAAAAGATTTTCCTGGAGAGAGTGGTCAGGCACTGGAATGAGCTGCCCAGGAAGGTGGTGGAGTCACCCACCCTGGATGTGTTTAAAGGTCATTTAGATGTGGTGCTTGGGGCTATGGTTTAAGGTGAATTTTGTGGAGTAGGGTTCTAGGTTGGCCTTGGTGATGCTGAGGTGCTTTTCCAACCTGGATGTTTCTGTGATTCCGTGAAGACTTTCACTCACTGCAAGCCACAAAGGTTTGCTGTTTGTTCCCACGCAGGGAATGGCAGAAGCCATGAGTTGTTCTTACCAGCCAGTCTCTCTGCCAAGGTGAGGGCGTGCACCGAGGGCCTGTAGTCGGGAGCGTGCTGGGCTTGCTGAGCTGCCTGCTGGTGGAGGTTGTACATGGCGCTCAGCGAATTCATGGCGTGGAGGGAGTAACCATTCACTCCATAGTGCTGCATGGTGATATAAACCTGAAAGAAAACAGCAGCCAGAGGAGAGGGGTGCTTAGGAAAAGGCTATGCCAGCGTCCTGATGTCTCAGCAGGCCTTTGGAAATGCTGAGCTCACACTTAAACTGCTGCACGCGAGGCTCACGTCCAAACTCGCAACTTACAGGATCTCAGGATGGCAGAGGTTGGTAGGCACCCAAAGAGATCATTGAGTCCAACCCCCCTGCCACAGCAGGACCAGACAATCTAGCTCAGGTCACAGAGGAACACATCCAGACAGGCCTTGAAAGACTCCACAACCTCTCTGGGCAGCCTGTTCCAGTGCTCTGGGATTCCTACAGCAAAGAAGTTGCCCCTTGTGTTGGGCTGGAACCTCCTGTGCTGCAGCTTCCATCCATTGCTCCCCTTGCTATCCCAGGGAGCAAGTGAGCAGAGCCTGTCCCCTCCCTGCTGACTTCCAGCCCTTCAGATATTTATAAACATTGATTAAATCCCCTCTCAGTCTTCTCTTCTCTTCTCCAGACTAAGCAGCCCCAGGTCCCTCAGCCTCTCCTCCTCAGGCAGTGCTCCAGTCCCCTAATCATCCTCATAGCCCTCTGCTGGCCCTTCTCCATCAGATCCCTCTTAAACTGGGGAGCCCAAAACTGGGGCTAGAACTCAAAATAGCTCCTGTAGAACTAAAGTACCAGTGGCATCAGTCCGATTTCCAATCTTAGACACCAGTAAATATATCTCAGTCATATTATGCTGGACAAAATATTTGAAAGGTTGGGGTGGTTTTTTTTTTATGTACCATAATAAAATCTATCATATTATTATGACTTCTAATAAATGAATCTAGCTCTACCCCAGGACTAGCTAGGATTTTGTCCCTGTCATTGTCTACAGTGGGCTGTTCCAGAATCCTGTTGCTGTGATGTCTGATAATCTGTCTTCTCTGAACCTACTTTAGGAGGAAGTTCTTCCCAGAGAGAGTAATTTGCCATTGGAATGGGCTGCCCAGGGAGGTGGTGGAGTCACCA
>VWZI01022961.1:15243-42531 GCA_013396835.1 Psilopogon haemacephalus
TCTGGCATCAGTGAGTTTTGCAGGAAGAATGTGGCTCCTTATGAACTACATACAAATGAGACAATGGTATTTAATTATGAGTCTAGTTGGAGGCTTACATCTAGTAGAGTCCCTCAGAGGTCAGTACTGGGACTAGTATATTCATCAATGATCTGGATGAGGGCACAGAGTGCACTGTCAGCAAGTTTGATGATGATACCAAACTGAGTGGAGTGGCTGACACACCAGAAGGCTGTGCTGCCATTCAGTGAGACTTGGATAGGCTGGAGAGTTGGGAAGGGAGAAACTGAATGAAGTTCAAAAAGGGCAAGGGTAGAGTCTTGCACCTTAAAAGAACAACCCCAGAGATCAGTATAGGTTGGGGATTGACCTGTAGGGGAGCAGTGAAGGGGAAAAGGACCCGGGGGTCCAACTAGATGGGAGGTTGAACATGAGCAAACAATATGCTCTTGTGGCTAGGAGGGCCAGTGCCATTCTGGGGTGCATTAGAAGGGCTATGGTTAGTAGGTCCAGAGACATTCTTCTTCTCCTCTACTCTGCCATGATTAGGCTGCATTTGGGCAAGTTCTGGGACCCCTAGTTCAAGAAGGACAGGGAACTGCTTGAGAGATTCTAGTGCAGAGCCACAAAGATGATTAAGGGTGTGGGACATCTTCCTTACAAGGAGAAACTGAGTGTGCTGGGTCTCTTTAGTTCAGTGAGGACACTGAGAGGTGACCTCGTTAATGTTTATAAATATATAAAGAGAAAGTGCCAAGCAGATGGACTCAGGCTCTTCTTGGTGATGCCCAGTGAAAGGACAAGGAGCAAGGGGTGGAAATTAAGGCATAGGAAGTTCCATGTAATCTTGATGATTTATTTTTTTTTTCTATGAGTGTGACAGGACACTGGAACAGGCTGCCCAGGGGTGTTGTGGAGTCTCTCTCTCTGGAGATATTCAAGACCAATCTGGATGCAATTCTGTGTGATCTGGTACAGGTGATCCTGCCCTGGGAGGGGGCTGGACTAGATGATCATTTGATGTCCTTTCCAACCCCTAACATTTTATGATTCTGTGAAATCACTGGCCCTTCTCCATTAAAACCCTAAAGAGAGTTGGAGTTCATCTTCTTTATACACCTAAGAAATTACTTTTCAGGTGGAAGCTTATGCTGTGTTTCCTAATGCTTTTGTACTTCCTCCAGAAAAGAGAGTAAATAGCTTTGCTCATGACATACTCCACATATGTGACGTCCACCCCTCTCTGATTACCCATAGGAGTGGTTTCTGGATAGATTTAAAATCAGTGTGAATTTCTCATCACTATAGGAGTGTTGCCCTGCCATGGAAGAAGGAGTTAGTGTTCTGATAGCATGGCTTTCCTTGGGTTTCTTGTCTTAAACTAAGTCCTCTGTATACACTGTCACTGAACACTGCCTTCTAGCAAAGTACTCCCCTATGCCCACTCTGAAGTTGCAGCTTCAGCTCTCAGTGTTCAGACTTACTTTGAGAACTATCATGAACACTGGGGAAAGTTACCACTGTAATAGGAAATGGAGAGAAAAGGTGGCAGGTGGGAAAGGCAGAATTAGAAAGTCAGGCATCTGTGTTTAACTTCTCAATTGCTTGTAGTAAATAAGCATGGATGACTTAACTGTTCAGTTAAGCTAAAACCAGACTGAATTATACTTTTTCATAGGGGAGGTGCACTGTGGGCTTCCTTCTATTGTTATTCTAAGAGCTCAGATACCCTACTTAGCCTTTGCTCAGAGAACTGAGAGACTGATGCGCAGAAATGTTTTGACTTTAGTGGGACGAAAACCATGGGTACAGAATACAACTGAACTAGTGTAAAGTTACTGGTAGAGCACATATAGATACTGCTTAAGGTCTAAAAAGACATCAAGAACAGAAAGCTGGCAGATGTTTATGTTAGAGATAACAAGTGTCTAGGAGCTAAGCAGTGTCAAGCAAAAACAATGTTAGCTTTGCCTGAGTAAGGAGTTGTGTCCTGATAAATTGTTACTATTGCTGCTGTACACAGTTGCACTAGCCAATTATTATTTCACACAGTGTAAAAGCTTTGATTTTTAGAATATGTAAGCTGGTGCTTTGCATGCAATAAATGGACATCTTGCTCGCATCAAGTAGCATCCCGTCTCTCCATTGCTGTCAAGAAGGCAGCCTGAGTTCTCAGTTGCTGAGTAGTCATCAGGCAGCTGTGCAGGCAGCTCTGACCCTGGAATTTCAAAGGAACAGCACAGTGTGTGCATGGACACTGGGAAAGCCTACTGATGCTATTGAGAGGGACCAGTGTCGGAGGCTACTGATTTTACCAGTACAGACAGTGCAGACAATGTAGCAATGGTCTATGGAAGTAAAGGCTCCCTAGCCTTACAGGATACCAACATTTGTGCACTGATGAAGAATTTTCACAAGGAAAGAAAAAGTGAAATCCAGACAATATCAAATCAGCAGCAGTAGCTGTGTTAGTCACCTTACCAGTAAAATGTGGGGATGAATGCTCTGATGTTTAATTCCTCAGTGGATAAGGATGATCAGGGAAGCTGTCAAAAACATTTTATGAAAACTGTAGATGATTTCCTACAGGCCAGGCAATTTGTTTCAAAACTGTCCACTTCATTTAGATGCAGATGGAAAAGGGCTATGATTGTTGTGTTTAGCAAGTATTGCTGCTTTGGACGGCCAAATTTGAAGACAGCATTTTCACAGAGAAGCTACAAAAATGCAGGGATGGTTCACAAAGGTCTCTGACTGACTCAGATAAAAATATTAAGGTAAGACAAAACTGAACAGAACTTAATAAACTTAATACAGTGGTAGAAGCATGCTTCACAGACTGAGTCATACAAAAAAAAATTTCAGCACACCAAAGTTGGACTTCTTAATTATAAGCAAGGATGAGTTTATTGCACTGACCCTCTTTGGTACAGTATCATAGTGGAAAGCATCATGGAAACTATCAAATTCATGACTGTGGGCTGTCCTCTTCTGTGACACAAATGATCCAATCCTTCTTCCTTGTCTGAATCAGATGTGCATCTCTGCTGAGAGCTTTTTGTAACACATCTGAGAATGGCTTGCTCTACATCATTTATCACACCTATATTTCAGTTATTAGAGTTGGTGGTAAAAGTCTTGTGTCTATATAAGGGTTTTGAAGTTGGAATCAGAGTGAGGTCTGATTGTGACCAAAGTCAGGCAATGTATTATGAGCTGATGCCTGGAAAAAAATCCGTTTTATCAGAAAAGGTGTTGATCTTGGAGAATAAATCTTATGAAGAGTGACTGAAGAAGCTGGGACTGTTTAGTCAGAGAAAGAGAAGCTGAGAGGAGACCTCACTGCTGTCTTCAACTACCTGAAAGGACTTTGTGGAGAGATTGGTGCTGGCCTCTTCTCACAGGTAAATAGTGATAGACCAAGATGGAATGGCCTAAAACTGCATCTGGGTAGGTTTATACTAGATATTAGGAAAAAAATTTTCACAGCAAGATTGGTCAGGCATCGTAATGGGCTGCCAAGGGAGGTAGTTTAGTCACTGACCATGGATGTGTTTAAAAGTTGTTTGGATGTGGTGTTTAGGGATATGGTTTAGGCTAAACCTTTTAGAGTAGGGATATTGGTTGGACTTGGTGATCCCGAGGATCTTTTCCAACTGGAATGTTTCTGTGACTCTGTAGGTCCTGTATTTGAAATGCAATGGCAGTGACAGAGATCAACATGAGGTGCTGTCAAGTATCTTCTTCACTGTTAATATACTTTGCTCTTATACAGTCCTGTCTTCCTCTTTATTTGAAAATCAGAAATTAATTTCACACTTTAATGCTCACTTAGTTCTGTGCTGTAGTGTCTCTTTGTGCAAGGAAGAAGTAATCAAATAAAAAGAAAGACACTTTTAAACTCCCTCTGAGATGGGCCAATTTATCATCTTCCTGCACTGTGATCTTCTGAGGCAATAAAGGAATGTCTCAAAAGATCACCAGTCTGATGACATGAGCTTAAAGCAGTGCATATGCATCATGCCTACAAAATAGGACTGTAATCTATAAATTTATATTATCTAAATGTGTTACAGTTTAAGACTGGTGTCTTATATGTAAATTGTAAATTGTAAATAAAAGTTTTAAAGAGAATTAGAAGTATGTCCCAAAAGGGGCTGAACAGAACATAAGAGATAAATGTATCTCATTTCATTGTTTTGTTTATTTTTCTATATAGATGGGAATTCAGAGTGTTCTTTCCTCTCTTGATTGTTTTCTTTTTTCCCACTGTGCCTCCCTCTGTCCTTGCTTGCTTTGTACTAATCGTTGTTTGAGTTATTGGTAAGAAGAGAGATAATATTGTGGCAGTCTGGGCTTTGTCCAGGGGTGGGTAGCTGGGCTATTGTCTAGTTATACATGTGTGTGTATATATATATATATATATATGTATTTGTGTATGTTTATTACCTTTTATATTTAGCCTACTTTTGTAAGTAATAATAATTTCATTTTACTTCCAAATTCTGAGTAGTGTGGTATTTTACCTTTGGGGGATAAATCTCAAATTCTAAGTGGTGTAAAACCACCACAAAATGATAACAGATAATTAATTTAATTTTGGTTTTGTGTCGTCCACCATGCTAATTCCATGCCTTTCTGCACAAGTTATGGATTTTTCCTTGCTCTTGATTGGGCTGGCTAGGAATACTGAAGATTATAGGGCCATGTGTTTAATTGTCTTTTTTTTTTTTTTTTTTTTTTGATGCTCTCTCCCATCTAATCTCTNTGAGAAGATGGATTCTTCACAGGGATCTGTATTTGATACATCAGAGACCAAAAGATATCTTTTCTTAATGCGGAGTAGGAAAACCAACAGAACACAGATTGTAAATGCTGGGCTTTGGAGTACACAGTGAATAATTCCTGTTACTCTTATGGCTAGAAGCCTTACAACAGCCCAAAATAAGGCATCAAACCATACTATAATACTTCCCAGTGACAGAATGTAACAGCTCTACCATCAGAAGGAGAGAACAGGAATATTACATCTGGCATTTTCAAAGCTGGTAAGGGCAAGTACTGGATCTAGGAACTACGGTGCCCAAGTGCAATTTTACTGGTTCAGACCTACATCTTTTTTTTTTTTTTTCCTTGTTTTTTAAGTCCCTACACTACTTCCAGCAGCTGATGCATGTCAAAAGCATCAGTATGGCTTGCTTCTTCCTGGAATACATCCACTTGAGTGTCAACAAGCTTTAACTTAACTGAGCTGAAGGTTCTGTCTCAACCAGGATGGTTAATGGACTAGTCAAATAAGTATCTTATTGATTCTTGAACCTTTCTTTGTCCACTACAATATCTTTCAGCACGGTGTTCTGCAGGTTTATTTTTAGGCATGTGGAAAGTCTCTTCTCTCTATTTGTATTAAATCATGTGTTTGGCTATTTTATTTGGTGGAATTATTTCATTTGCTACATAAATTAATGAATAATTATTTCTTAATGAATCACTTTATTGCTGTAGACTCTGATGGTTTGGGAGTGTCCTGCCTCCCCCCCACACCCCTCCAAATTCACCAGATTAGACTCATTTGGCTGGAAATTAAGGAAGCTATATTTACAGCTTAGCACAATTTACAAGCATACACAGATATTTACAGTTATATATAAGTTAAAAGTAATACAGAAACACAAAATCCTCCCAAAACAGTTAGACTGCCCAGGAGGTTCCCAAACCAAATTTCCATTCCCTCACCCCCTTCTCCCTCTTTCCCTCTTCTCAGAAATAACCAGATCAATTCCTGTGTATCTCACATGAAAAATCTACAGAGATCTGAGCTGAGATTTAAAAAAAGATGACAAAAGGTTAGGGGGAAAAGGTTACATGGGATTAAACAGTTAAGGCAGATGCAACCAGTCAGACTGATTGACAAGAACAAGTGAGAACTAACTGAGAAATGTGTGAGAAGTGAGTGTCTTATAATTTGACTGCTTGCCTCTCTCAGAAGAGTGAATGATATATATCATTGTTACTTTCCTCCTTACAGCCAAGGATTTAATTTCTCTCAGTAAAATATTCCAATTAGACTCAAACCAGCATATGGATTTACTAGTGAAGGCATTTACACATATCTGCATTTGTATGTCTCAAATATGACCAGGCCAAATTTTGCTCTGATGGATGGCAGTGGGAATGTATGCTTTACACATACACAGAGATGTAGCTTACAGTTGGAAGCACCTCAAATTCAGGATTAAGAAAAGATTAGCATGACTTATTGTCACAGTCCAAACAGTGGACTCGTGATGGTTCGTTAGTGTAATCTCAAAGTGCAAACCACAGGCTACTCACACCAAGGGGTTTTACTTCAATTAACAGTGAAACTTTATTGTTTGGCCATAAAAAATAGAGAAGAGTAAGAAGAGGAAGGGGGAAAGTAAAGTGAAGAGAGGAAAGGGGAAGAGGTCCTATAGCTCCCAACAATGCAAGTGTCCGAAAGACATCTCTCTGGTCCCAAGGCTCAGTCCTGTTTGTCCTCCTATATCTTCAGGAATAACAGCATAGATTTACTTTAAAATACCAATTTTTTCTATTTCCCCAACATTACTCTGAGCTGAACAGGGGAGATGCTGAGGCATTTAAAATGTTTTGAAAGCTGGTAGTGCCTCATCATCTCAAGGGTAGAATTAGAACTGGGACATAGTTATCAGTTCACAATGGAAGTCACATACAAACAATTGGTTTACACTTAGAAGCTGTAGGCAGTTAACACATCTATATTCCCTTTCCCCCTACCACTGCAACCACAGAACAAATACTTTGCCATTTGTCTCAGTGTCTGGTTCAAGTTCTTAAGGTACTCTTAAACATTCCAAACACAAATTTTAAAACTCAGATATAAGCTTGAAGTTCTGCATTTTGTGGATTCAGATGTCAAATACATTCAGAGCTGGACCAGATACTGCTCAGTAGTGGAAGCTACGAGGGAGTATGATGGATTAATTCATTCTTGAGATGTTTATGAGGACTATCTTTTTCCTACCAGTCAGCAATTTCAGTGCTGATGTTTCTGTCATCATTTGCCATATGAATTCACAGCCAGACTTCACTGTGTCTCTTGCAATTATGCTGAAATAAGATAGGAATCGTTACATTATGGAAAGACACTGGGGTCAAAGAAGTGCACAACACCCCTTCAGATTTGCCTTTGAGACTTTTGGATGTTATACCTGTCAATCAGAGCTGCTTGAAACACCACAATCATCTCAGGAAGTTTCTTCCACTTAATAGCAAGAAATGTGCAGATGATACAAAAATGTAGAACACTACTCTGATGTCAATGGATGCAATGCCACTTCAAAATGTTTGTGGTGGGCTGACCCTGGCTGGCTTCCAGGTGCCCTCCAATGACACTCTGTCACTCCTCTCCTCAGCTGAATAGAAGAGACAAAATGTAACAAATAGCTCATGGGCTGTGAAATGGAGAGATCATTCAGCAGTTGCCATCATGGGCAGAACAAACTCAACTAGGAAAAATTAATTTATTACCAATCAGATCAGATTATGGTAATGAGAAATAAAATCTAAAAACACCTCCCCTCACCACTACCTTCTTCCCAGGCTTAACTTTATTCAGTTTTCTCTGCCTCCTCCATTCCAGTAGCACAGAGGAAGTTGTGATTAGTCCATTACATATATTTGTGCTGCTCCTTCATCAGAAGGAGGACTCTTCAGGCTCTTCCTCTGATCCAGCATAAGGCTCCCCCCATGGGTGACAGTGCTTCACAGACTTCCCCAATGAAAGTCCTTCCCACAGGCTGCAGTTCTTCATGAAAAGCTCAAGCATGGGTCCCTTCCAGGGGATGTAATCCTTCAGGAACAGATGCTCCTCATGGAGTCAGTAGTCCTGGCATCAAAGCTGGTCCTGCCTGGAGCCTGCTCCATCATGAACGTTCCTCAGTGTCACAGCCCTCCTTTGCATGCATCAACCTACTGTGGTGTAGAATGGTCAGTAGGCTGCAGGTGGATATCCACATCTGCAAGATGCAGAGACACAGCCTACCTCACCATGGTCTTCACCATAGGTTGCAGAGAAATGTCTGATTCAGTACCTGGATCTTTGCCTCTGCCTCAATTTTCCCCAACCTCTGTTTCTCTCATGTGTTCTCACTCTTCGTTCCATCTGCAGCTTCTCCCATGCAGTTTATTTTTCTCCTTAAACATGTTACACCAGGGTTGTAACCACCATTGCTGATAGTCTCTGCCCTGGCCAGCAGTGGATCTATCTTGAAGCTGGCTGCCTTCAGCTCTGCCATGTGGGAAACTGCTAGCAGGCTCTCACAGAAGCTTCCCAACACTGCCAAAACATTGCCATGAAAATTCAATACAATGTTTTAAGTCCAGTTTTCTAGATAACTGCAAACAGGACAGTGGATCCTTGTCTCCTGAACACTTTTAATCATAGTTGAAAGCCCTCAGTGACTGAGTGTAACTTACAACAAAAAAAAAAGAAATATTTTTTTCCTCCTCAAGCAGAAAAGATACCCTCCAAGTTTTCCAGCAAGTACTGTCTTATTGTCTTGGTGGTGTTCTTAGTTTTTTACTGCCCGTGTTGCCTGTGAGTTCCTATGGATGACAAAACCCTTGTCCTGCTGACTTCTAAATTGCGCCTTCCACTCATGTGCAATGAGAAATGGTTTCAGGCCTCTGTTTCTGCTGACAGTCCATTATGTGATTTGAGGCCACTTTAGCTGCTCTACAGACCGTATGGAGCCATGAAACTACAAGGAACAGTAAGAATAAGCAGAATAAATTCTACATAGCTTCACATGCTTGCAGCAAATACCATTGTATGAACAATCATTTCCACAGCAGCAGCAGCAGTGTATTTCCCAAGGGAAACCTGCCAAGTGTGAAAGACTTCCCACTCATCCTGTTATTGATGCCCTTGTATTGATCCCTTCATCATCGCTGCTGCTCTGAGCTACTTCACATGCAGCACAAAGTTGAATCATACTCTTCAGCTATATTTCTTTGACAAAAGAACCTGTTTCAGGCTGGCAGATTTAGACACTAATGGAAGTTGAAAGAAAGTGGAAAGGAGGAGCTCTGCTGGTGTTTGTATCTGCATGGAAAAACTATCATCCAAACACTTCCTATATACAGACTTAGGTCTTGATTCGCTAATGGCATTATTACAGGCTCAGAGCATCTTAGAAAGTGAACAAGCCTCTTTCACGAAAGGGATGCAATTGAAAATGTCTCTTCAGAAACCATAATGGACAGCAAAGTTTGTAACCATAGTGTGTAAACTGTGAAAGCAGCTCTTCTCTCTGAGTCAAGGAATGTAAACTAGGTATTATAGTCTTTCAAATCACAGAAAATTCTATGAGCATACATAACAGCAAGAATGGAGGAGAGCAAACTGTTTCACTGATATTGCAGTGATACCTTCATAACTTAATACATTGGACTGAATTCTATATAAATAGACTGAATTATGCATATATCCCCAGCTACCTGTGTTGATACTTTTCAGATACCTGACTAATTCCAAGACTCACTATTTATGCATCATAAAATATTAATTTTTACTTTGCTGAACAATAAATGAATAAATAAACAAACCCGCTTTTCCAGTTCAAAGTCACTAAACTGCCCAATATTTCAAGCCTCTTTTTGAGATGAGGCAACAGAAAAAGTGAACTTGGATAAGTTTTCAGTGGGTCGCATTCCTTCTTAGTACTGTTTCTTAGTCAAACTTGGTTTTCCTTTTCTGGGTGCATCAGTTGTCCTGCTTATGGAGTTTTAAGTCTTATTCTCAGTCTGTGCCACTCTGTGCAGTTTGCTTGTCTCAGACCTGACAACTAAGCAGGTCCTTGCTTAGTCTGCAGAAACCTGCTAAGGTGATCTTCAGTCCTCAGCAGCAGTTCGTGGGCTGAGGGAAGGAAGGGCCAGGCGAACCTTTCATTTGTTGCAACAACAAACTGTGTGAAAGGTCCTGCAGAAGAGCCAGCACTGAGAGTGATTCATGGAGCAGCACTAATTGTACTGGCTACAAGATAAGCTGCATGCTTGGTGAGAGATTAGCCCATAAATCACTGTGGGGAGGTAATTTTTTGGATGTAATCAGTTAAGTCTGCCCATTTTGGCAGCCTCCCACTTCCTTTCTTTTCCTTTTTTTCCTTTTTTATTTCTAATGAATCTCACCAAAGGGGAAAACCACACTTGCCTGTCTCCTCTCATTGCCTGCTGCAAAACCTATGCATCTCCTTCTCTCTTACCAAGCTCCCAGATCTTGCCATTTCACATCTTTTAATCAAGTGCTACTAGCCTTCTGTAAGTGAGCCCTTTAGTTGCATCTTTCATTCGTGGTCTTCAAAGCCATTTACAAATAGAGGAGACCAAACTCTAAATTCTCCTGCTTGGCTCATTTTATAGGTGGGAAAGCTAGGATATATGTTGTTAAAGAAACACTTTGTCCAAACTCAGGATACTGGCAGTATTTTACACCACAGCTGGTCAATAACTTGTCTAGACGACATTACAGAACATCTGCTTTAGATACTGGTTGTCACGGGTCTTTTATTTGCTATTTGCCTATTCATTGTATTTATTTATGTAGTTCCCAGAGGCTGGAGAAGAATTATTTCATAGGTGAGGTTTCACAGCAGCACACAAAGCCAAGCACAATGAACTTGCAGTTTGAGAACCTTCTCTAATCCAAGAGGTGCTCTTCTTGGGCTGTTTCTACAGGCTGAGAGCAGAGACTGAGTGTACCCACAGTCACTGCAATCTCTGTTCTCACTTTCCTATTGTCCTGATTGCCTAAGTTTGAGGCCATAATGACCAGACCTGGTCTACTCTTCTCCTTTGAGTCCAGGTTAGTAAAGGCAACCTCACCAACTTACTGAATCAAACTCCTGAATCCAGTTCCCATCAGCTGCTGAGTACAGTCTGGGATTTCTTCCACAGCATGAGTGGTGATGGTGAAGCAATTGCCATCAGGGTAGAGCAGGCTTGGGGTGGGGGGGGGCGTCTGATATTGATTGTATGTCTTTTTGAGCATATTTCATTTTATTGTTTTTATTTTCAATACAGTTTTTTTAGATTTTCCAATCTGTAAGTCTCTCTCTCTTATTCCCTCTTTCTTCCCCTTGGGAAGAGTAAAGGTTAATAGCATCTGTCACTCCTTTAGTGGTCAGCTCAGCCCTAATGCTTGACATCCTCATCTGGTAAAGTAATCCAAAGCAACCACATTCAATTCACAACTCTTTCTTCAGAAATAATCAAGAGAGCTTATTTTCCACTGGATGGTTCTCAGAGACTATCAGGAAAAAATTGCCCTAAAATTCCTCTTTAAATTCTCAAACAGTTGAGGAGTTGAAAATCTACAAGAATTCTCTTGGACTACAGGATTGTAGTTCATACTGTAATACACTCTTGTAACATATATCCTCCTCACCATTTACTACAGAAAGTAGAAAATATTGCTACCAATAGAAGATAACTTTTACTTTTGGAAATGAACAAAGATATAATTTATTAACCAGACATGCTGTGGGAATTCTGTTCACTATTGACATACCTTTAATAGCTTATAATGAGCAAAGCTACCTTGTAAATTGCCTTCCGATCTTATTGAAATAGTCTGATACAAACTGCACTCTAATTGCTAAATTAGGACTGTGTTCTTTGCTGAGCTAATTTCCTCACTAAATGGGCATGTGGTGTGGCAGTTAAGGGCTTTTTATCAGATTATTACAATGAGGGATTATATGGTTTCAATGTAATTGAATTTTAATGAGGACTAATCTTAAGCAAATACACCTCCAGAAATGATGCAGCACTGATGTTATGCTGAGAAATTGCCACATATTCCAATTGGTCTAAAGCAGATTCCTGCTTTCATTTCCACTTATTTCAGAACTGCTGAATAGGATTCTCTTCTCTGAAAGTCCATTTGGATTGTGATTCATTCTTTCTTAAACTTGCTTGGCAACAATTGCAGCAAAGTAAGCAATTCACATCCAGCAGTTGTAATGGCCCACAGCAGATAAAGAGAAACAGGCAGTACATTACGTAAACCTTTTCCATGCATCACAAGAGTTAGCTCTCTGCCAGAAAGTGCAGACTGAATTCTAGTGTAGTGTTTCAGGTGGCAAACCTTTCCTGTAGCAGTAGTACAGGACTATTAAAAAACTGTCATTTTTTGACTTGGTTGTACAGCAAGTTTGACTTCTTCCAAAGACACAATTTCATATTGAGAATCAAAGCAATGGGAAATTACTGTATCCATAAGACTAGAGAAGAGCAAAATACCTGCCTCAAGGCATACTCTGGCTAAGAATACATGTGGTATTACACAATATCTGTGATGAGAGGTCAAAAAGACTAACCTATCTTCAAGAAGGTAAAAAAGGACAACCCTGGGAACTACAGACGTGTCAGTCTCACCTCTGTGCCTGGCAAGGTCAAGGAGCAGATCCTCCTCAATGCTCTGCTGTGGCACATGGAAAATAAAGCAGAGGTGTGTGATGGTAACCATCATGGCTTCACCAAGGGCAAATCATGCCTAACAAATTTGGTGGCTTTCTATGATAAAGTCACAGCAGCAGTGGACAAGGGAAGGGCAACTGATGGCATCTACCTGGATCTAAGAAAGGCCTTTGACTCTGTCCCACATGACATCCTGGTCACCAAACGGGAAAAACATGGACTCAATGAGTGGACAACTCACTGGATAAGGAATTGGCTGGATGGTCGCACTCAGAGAGTGGTGATCAAGGGCACAATGTCCACCTGGAGAGCAGTGACAAGTGGCGTCCCTCAGAGGTCAGTGCTGGGACCAGTGCTGTTTAACATTGTCACGGTACTGGGCTGATTAAACACAGTATCCCGTGGGATGAGGGGGTCTTAGCACGCTCCTCACCGGTTCTTCGGGTTTCGGTCGGCAGAAAAGACACGGATATCGCTTAAACGTCAGGTATAAACGTTTAACAACCAGGACAGGGGAAAACAGAGAGCTTACATGCAAGACAAATCCCGATCGCGCCTATGAACATCCGTGGGAGCGCGAGGCAAAGGGGGGAAACACGCTCCTTCCCGAACTGAGGGGGAAGACCGTGGAAGGAGGGAGACCGATTTAAGGAAAATAAAAGAGGGATTAGAAGGAGGGAGAGAAGGGTCAGCCTTGCCGCTTAGGAGAGCTGCGTGCTGCCTGCTGCCTGCTGCCGTGCACGTGGCTGGGGCTTCTCCCAGCTGCTGCGTGGGTGACGGTGGACGAGGAGAGCGGGAAGAAGAAGGAAAATGGCTGCTGACCCGTTTAAGTACCCTGCAGGGCGAACGAAGCTGTCCATCAGGCGTCCAACATTTCCTGGCCGGCCAATTGATTCAAGGTTCGACGTATATGGGCATCTCGAGGTTCCCNAGGCCAAGTGTAAGGTCCTGCACCTGGGTCTGTGCAATGCCAAGCACAAATCCAGTCTGGATGGTGAGTGGCTGGAGAGCAGCTCTGACGAAAAGGACCTGGGGGTCTGGGTGGATGAGAAGCTCAACATGAGCCTGCACTGTGCACACGTGGCTCAGACAGCAACTGTGTCCTGGGCTGCATTAAGAGAAGCATTACCAGCAGGGCAAGGGAGGGGATTCTCCCCCTTTACTCTGCTCTCGTCAGACCCCACCTGGAGTACTGTGTGCAGTTCTGGAGCCCCCAGCAGAAGAAGGACATGGAACTGTTGGAGAGAGTCCAGAGGAGGGCCACAAAGATGATCAGAGGGCTGGAGCACCTCTGCTATGAGGACAGGCTGAAAGAGCTGGGGCTTTTCAGCCTGGAGAAGAGGAGGCTTTGAGGAGATCTTATAGTAGCCTTTCAGTATCTGAAGGCAGCCTACAGGAAGGCTGGGGAGGGACTGTTCACTAGGTGTAATGGGTTTAAACTGGCAGAGGGGAGAAAGGGATGTTAGGAGAAAGTTCTTCACAGTGAGGGTGACAAGACACTGGCACAGGTTGCCCAGGGAGGTTGTGGCTGCTCCCTCCCTTCATGTGTTCAAGGCCAGGCTAGATGAGGTCTTGAGCATCTTGATCTAGTGGGAGGTGTCCCTGCCTATGGTGAGGGGTTGGAACTGGATGATCTTTGAGGTCTCCTCCAACCTAAACCATTCTATGATTCTATGATTCAAACCAAACACATACCCTTTACCAGCACCAATGTTAACCCTAGAAGTTTGTGTTTATGATAGCTTTACTGAGACACTCTGTACTTGAAATAGATAGGACTCATGTGGTGCAAATGAGTGACACATGACTAATTTCTGTCAAGAAGAAACATTTCTTAAGTATTCTGATGAAGATAATTTGATACTGCAAATGCAAAGACATCTTGGGAAGCTCAAAACTTCCCAAGATGCAAAGTACTGGTGAGTCAGGTGAGATGTCAGTGTTTGTCACTAAGGACTGCAGCTATTTCCACTCATGAATGTGGAAAAAAATAAGGGATCTTTCAAAAAGGGAAAGCTTTGATAAGCTCTACATCTATTGTGTTTTAATTGTTAGCAAATGCCAGCTCCAATAATGGCACCTGCTGTGTACCTGTGTAATTACAGTGCTCTGGAATAAGATAATGACTGCAGAGCAAAAGTCTGGCCTGAAGCCACTGCAGGTGTACACCTTATTGAAGGTCTTGTGGGCACACTAGCAGAAGAATTCTGAGACTGCTGAAACTGTTGGAGCAGAGAGGAGATCAGTGTAGGCCTGTTTTACCCAAAGGATGATTCACACAAATTAAGGCTGTTTTCTTGGCAACTGCCTGCCTCACGTGCACACGGACATAAAAATGGTGTGTATGCAATGCCATGATATGTTCAGATGCAGAAATATCTCTAATAACAGTTACCATAATGAGTATATTAGACACTACACATTGCACCTTTGAAAGTAACCCATGTCCAGATCACACTGAACGACAGATAATTTATCACCACAGTACTGCTATGGAAGAAAACATGGTGATGGCAGCTACTTCTATCTACATCTTCCATTACTAGAATAAATGCTTACTGAGAACAAAGGATTACACCTGTCGTTTCTCATCCATAACCACATGGCTCTGGAGGCTCCTCAATGGAGAACCACGGAACACAACAGTAAGAAAGGTCATGAGGAGGACATATAAGTATGCTCAGAATCATATAAGTGATCTAACTATCTCAAGATGACTTCGAACATTAAGACATTTTGAGGCAGTTCAGATTCCTAGTCATTAAATTTAAGGTGATCCCAAAACAGATGGCAGCACCATTTATTGGTGAAGATGTCAGGAAGCCTGTATTTTGCTGTGCCACTGATGAGTCATATACCCTGCAGAAAGGCTTTTCACCTTATTCTGTCCCTCTTTTCTTCCTATGTTACTCAGGCACATGTTGTGGTTCAAATTGCTTGCCTGTGTGATCAAGGTGCAAATGACACTATGCTCAGGCTTAGAGAAGAGTGAGGGATTTGTGTTCTTCCGGTGTGCTATTTTGCATATCATTTACAGTAAAGTATTTCTAAACTCAGTCAATCTGTCATTTTATACTCAGATGGTAAAACTTTCCTATGTTCATAGAAGCTTTCTTAGGCTCCATGTCCACTTCTCCCTTTGCTTTCTTATGGTCCTTTGTGGCCCACCACCAGCTGTGTTAATCCTCATCTGCTCCTAATATTTGACATAATGAGTATTGCATGTGTTACTGAAGCTCTTTCCAACTTTCTGAGTATCAGCAACTTTTACTCTTAAATTTCCTTATAGAATAGACCACCTGAAAGCAAGGTAAATGCAGTATATTTGATCTGCCTTTCGACTGGTTCTGTTTAGGTTGCTGATCTCTGATGACTGCTGACTTCTAAAACTGAACATTGAGCAGATATACAAGCAAGCAGCAAAGAAGAACTTGGCATATGGTGCTGTGTGTTTCTCTAAAGAAGTGTTTCAGATCTAGACAATGTTTGCAAAAAGCATCATCATCACCATCTGAGTGCTTTTTGTTGTAGTGAATTGAAACCACATTTTCCAGTGTCTGGAAAGTATAATCTGTGACAAACCTACCATATGGCAAGATTTGAGCCTGAGGCCTGCATTGAACCACTACTACCAAACATTGTTTTAGCACAAGATTCTTTCTTTTTCTCCAGCTGTAGTGTTAGTTTCTAGTGACCCAGTGACTACAGAAAGACATCGTGCTGCTACTCTGATTTCCCTCTGATGATTTCATCAGAGAAGGAAAATGACTGAATATACATGGAAGGTAAAGTAACCTGTTAATTCTGAGAATGTTTTTTCCAAAAGGAAAGACTCTATGGGAGAAGTCTGTGCTTTGTTATGATCAATTTCAAACTACAGGTTATGATTATTAATTTTCCTCTATGAATGTTAATTATCGTTTATTAATATTCACATTTTCACCAGATCACATGGAATTCATTTGGATTCTCAGTAGTCAAAAGCAAGTATTTACATGAAGGGTATTTGTGAACACAGAATTAAACAGTCTAAACAGACAGAACTTGAAAGCACAAATGCTGAAACAGGTAAATTCCTATATACAACAACAAAGCAGTACCTGTTATGGCCACAAGGTGGACCAAACATACTTATTCAGTGATTCTAAAAAGTCTAAGTTTGATAGCTCATGGAACCTTAATAAACTATAGCCCAAATACTCATGATGTACTGTTTTTCCAGGGTACGTTTCCTATATAAAGACACTTCCAAAACTCGCGACTATGATCCTGAGGGTGAAATACAATATATTCCAAGGTAGAGGGAAGGAGAGGAAAACTGAGTAGGTGTAAGCTGCTACTGCTGCAGACACCTGTGGCCGCTATGACCAAAAGTTTCTCTCTGCACTCAGGAACCTTAATGAGCTATTAATGGAGGAAAGCAGCTGTGGGATTCACTGAAGGAATCACTCTAACATTCCAGTCCAAGGAAGGCTCAAAAATAGCAGAAAGGCTGTAGAAAGGCAGGCTTTTCAAATCATTAACCTATTAAATACTTTTTTGTTTGTTTGTTTTGAGAATCAAACTGGCCAATAGGTTCAATTATCAGAAGTTTTGACCGATAAATTCAAAGTATTGTGCCTCATGTGGCTACACGTATATTCCCAAAATGGGCTTAAGGCATGTGCAGGGCTGTACAAGGCACCTGACACCCAGCCCTCATTGTTTGTTTTGTCTGCTTCTCAACTCAACTCATGGACCCTCAGGGACAAGAGGGGCAGTGGCCAAACTAGTCTAGCAGGATTCAAGCCCTGCCAGGACATGCTTCATTTAGTTTGCTGATGTATCAAACTGACACTCTAAAACCAGAGATGCAATAGTTACTGACACAGCACCATCCTGCAGAACCATTAAGCCTATAAACTCATTATCCAAAGCATACACACCTCTTGCCATCTTTCCTGTTCTGTACAAGTGCCATCACATTAAATATGTTGTCTGTATTATACAGCTGTGGAAATAAGCTTCCTTCTGTTTTGACAATCAGATTACACACACATTTACCCTGGGTGTAATTTTTAAATCTCCAGCTGGTTTGCTCTGTTAAACTGCAGTGGTGCTGAGAGGAAGTGGGAGGAGCAGTTGAACTGTACAGATTTGTGCAACCTTTCTCTTCTCAATGAACTCAATCTGTGGGGCTCTGCTCCACTCTCATCTGCCCAGAGGAGTGTTAGTCAAAACCAGCACCTTTGCTATGCATAAGAGCATGTGTTGTACTTCGACCTTCCCTTGCTTGCCTACATAAGGATAGGCAGGTCCAATAGTTCATATGTTTTGAATTTGTCTTATGTTTCTGGGGGAAAATACTAAAGAAATACTAAAGAAATAAAAATGGCAAAAATATTCACTGACTATTTCAACCTCTTGGTAAGTCTAACTGAACAGGTATTTGACATTCAACATTTTGCTGACTTATTCTAGAATTAATACCACCCATTATTATTTACTATTTATGTGGGCTAGATTTGGTTGAGGGGATTTTGTTTTGGTTTTTCTTTAGTGGTTGTGTTTGTTTGTTTGTTTGCTTGGGGGTATTGGTTATTTTGTTTTCAATTTTTATTTTTTTTAAAGATGTGATAGAAAATGATACTAATCCTTCACTGCTGTCTTTAATGAAGTTAATTTTCACTAGAGTTGTTGGCTTAACAAGGAAGGTATACACCACAAGATTTTAAAGTGCTTTTTCTATGAGGTCACACCATTCCTTGTGTGAAAAAAAGGACAATTTCATGTGCAAGACTCTGAACTCAGATTAATTGAAGGAAGGAATATGAAAGCCTGAAGTTTTAGAGTGGAAGAATATTCACTGTTTATTATTTTTTCTAAAAGGCTCAGATTCTGATCAATATAAAGGTTCAGCTCAAATCCAAGTATTTCTTTAAGATAACTTCAGATATGTTCTATCTAGCATGCTTAACAAAAATATTTCTTCATTTTAGCTAGGTAGTGAAGTAATGTATATATGTAGGTGTACAAGTTTTGGGACCAATATTTGTGAAAATTACCAGTATCCATTTAACTTACATAGTTCACCTTTAGCACACTAAAGGTCCCTGTCTCAATGCAGAAAAATCTGTCACTCTGCTAGGTGGCCAGTGTCTTCAAGAACCTGAAATGTAGTCTGAAGTCCCTGCACGAGGTGGTGGATATCTCCCTCTTTTGGTACAAGAAGTGAGTCTCAAAAACCTGGAAAGACACAGATTGTGTCTTTCTTGAGAGTTTTGCCTGTGCAAAAGCCAAAATTCTGTAATTTGGGCTAGGCTTATTCATTGTAAAACACTAACAAAGCTTTGTGTACTATTGATGATAGGGAGGAAAATGTATCTCAGACAAGACTTAAAATGACCTCTCATTAAAAAAAAACAAACCCAAACCCAAAACAAACAAACCCCCCCCACACAAAAAAAAAAAAAAACACAAAAAAACACCACCACCACCACTCTTCCTGTTTCGCTACTGACTTTATTTTGACATTTTTCACCTAAATATTTCAAACACGTTCTACCGAGACAGAAAAAAGATCTTGGTAAGTGGAAGAAATTGCATTATGTCTTTCCAGTGTTTGGTTCAAGTGTCCTAGATGAACAGCAATAATCACAGGTCATTCGTATACATATCCTGAACTGCTCTGTGGCTGAAGCTGAGAAGGACCTGAGCACTTGAGGCAGAATCATGCAGTAAGAGCCACAGCATTTCTGGCAGAGGCAAAAAAATAAGTTAAACCAAAAGCAAAATAAATTTCCAAGTCTACAGTAAATATTGTTTGCATATACAGTTCACCAAGACTGGCTACAAGAAGGAAAAAAAAAATGTATTAAGGACAGAGGTCTTGCCTTAGATAATAAAGGACGAGAGTACAGAATCGGGAGCTATAAACCCCATATTGTTTGTTGTTTTTCTTCATTTGTTTGGTTTTTTTTTTTTTGTTGTTTGTTTTTTGTTTTTTGTTTTTTCCCCTTAGCAACAGAACAGTCATGAGGGCTATCTGTTTCCATCCACAATTTCCTGTGTTTCTATGCAACTTCTAGGCATGGATTTGTTTACATTATCTTTAAGCTAGGAGCTTTTAGAAGTGCTGAGATGGCTAGTGATTCCAACACATTTGGAATGTGGATGATTGTTAGTACATTTGCATCTGAAAAATGGGTGATCGAGAAGTGAATGTATGGGACAGGACAGTCAAGTCTCATTTCTCTTAGCCCTCTTAGTCTAGACTGAGGGCATGAGTGCTCTTCAGTGGCTTCTTGTGCTCTGTTACTTTATCCTTAGTCTGAAGCATCTGCCCATTCAAAAATTCAATGGAAGCTTATTGTAAAATGTTGAATAGTTCTCGCCTTTTTTTGGCAGGTTGTGGGTATGTGTGTATGCAAATGTAGGCATTTTTTTAACATCTTTGTTCAAGATTATCTTGGTGGTACTTGATTTGGGATGTATACGTGCTACTTTCCAGGTCAGAAAGTCCAGTTGCCTTCTCAAAAGAGTGTCCAAGTTCTTTGCAGCTACTAAGTTTTACAAAGTATTGTAAATCAGGCATATGCTGTTTCTTCCTGGCTTTGGCCAGAAACTTTGTTAACTCAAGAAACAGGTTTTAAATGCAGGAATTCACTGTTACTGTTCCTTCTTCTTAATATACAGGCCTGTTTTTCTTCTGAAATCAGAACTTTGGGGAATACGAAGAGAAGAGATGCTCACATAATCCATTGTCTAAACTCAAGATGTGTCCTGAACCCTTTCAAGGAGAGAGGACAATGTCTTTGCTCAGTAAGGATGTAATTTTTCCTGTTGTCTTTGTGCAACTTTATTTCTCAGCTGTCATGCATGGAGTGGAAAGAAAGGGGAAGTCCTTCTTGCCTTAAAATCATACTTGAGGACAAAGTGAGTAGTTAAAGATGGCATATGAGTCTAATATCTCCTGCGTATAGATCCTTGCAAGTTGAAACACAAAGCGACTATGTCTAATTAAGAAAACAGAAGACTGAAAAAGTATTTTGCTCAGCTCAGCTTGACTGATGGACAATATACAAAGGCCAGCTCTAGTTGCAGAATGGGAATTTTGTGATTTTGTTTTTCTTCTCGAGGCTTACACTAACTGAAAACACCTGGGAGTGAGTGTTAAGAGGGCTGGTAAGGGAACAGCTTTCCCCTACTGTTCTCGACACGTGGGAAGAAGGTGGTGGATTTGTCCTTTTCTTTTGATCTTGAGGGAAGAGGACAAGTGAGGGATAGAACTGGTTTCCACACCTACACCCACACACACACAACTCCCACCCCCAACCCTCCCGCTATTGAAGGGTAATCTATTCCTTTTCTCCTTCCAGACCTGCTAGTTCTCAATCCATCCTGAGCCCAGAGATGATAATAGAGAGCTTTCACATGCAAATATGTCAATTTATTTTCACAAAAGCAAACCAGTGAGGACTGAAAGAGAAGCCACTGTAACGCTGACAGTTACATTGTTCCAAAACCACTCTGCAGCTCAAATTCAGGAAAGGAACTCTAATCAAAAGCTATTCAGGTCTCAAAACCACAGGCCTTGACTTGCCTTTCCCATCTTCTTAATGCTTCTCCTCTTTCTCAAATCTTCCTTCATAGCAAAATCACTGATATGCCCACCTGCTCAGCTACATCTGACTGTACTACATCGAATTGTCTGGCAGAACTGGGATGTTTCTTCCATGACCTGAGAAATGCTTTTAACCCATTTATTCTATGGTATCTCTAGAGCATAGAGAAATAGAGGGGAGGGAGATGCATTTATCTGTGTTGCTTTCTTGTATGTCTGGCCACAGGGAGATAAAAGTTAAGAAGTCATGCAGGCCCCAGAACTGAATGCTTCACTTTGGCATCTGTTCGATAACTAAATGCAACCCTTTCCCCCATTCATGTGTAAATAGGAATGGATGAATATACTAAAATATTCTACACAGACTATGATAATAAAATGTTTGGATCCTTCCCTGAAAATAATGCTGCTCTCTAAATGAGCTTGCAAATATGATAGGAAAATAAAGGACTGTTTTATATCACTCAGTTTGACACCTTCGGGCAAGTTGAAAGGACATTTTTTTTATGATGCAACACAACCAAATCTTGTTTTTTTATGATGAAAACACAACCAAATCTTCCTAAACTCTGGAAGCAAACTGGCAGCATATATATGCCACCCAAGCTAGATATTCTTGCCTTATAGCATAGAATTGTTTCTAGGTCTGAGATAACTTAACCCAAGTCATTGTGAAGGGTTTGTGCTCAACAATTTTCTTGGTCCATTATTAGCACCTATCCTTCCCCTGACCAAAGATTAACTGTCCAGGAAGGTGTAGGAATGGAAAAAGAACATAAAAATGAATTTACGGTTTCCCTCCTCAGTCCAGTGCTGTGATGCAATTCCTAAAACCACATGCTCTTAGTGCTCTTAGAGAGATATTTATTGTTCTAGGTTTCACCTGGCGTCCATCACAACAGACTCTACAATACACCTGAGCACGAACCCAATGTCACCTGGGAGTCCCTGGTCTCATCTCATCTGTGAGGAGACAAACTGTTTCCTGTTTTCTGAGTTTTTGAATCACCTACATCCAAGATACATCTGGAATTAACTGAATTTGTAAATATTCATTATTGTAAATATTTTGTTGTTTAAATTAGATAGATAATTCTCATTGAAACTGGGTGAAGTGACACAGTGTTTAATTTCTCACTCAAATTCTCCAATTAGCTCAAACCAACACATTTATCTGTGTTTTTCAAGAAGCTTTGAACATGTAGGGAAACCTCTTACCCATTGTAAGAGTTAAGGAAGATGCTGACTTTACTGTGACTCTGAAGCAAATGGTCAAATTAACCTAGACAGTAGTAAGCAAAAGAGTAGTAAGTGTTATAAATTTGTTCCACAAATTTATGAGAGTCCGAGCCAATCAGAATTTAAGGTTTTATTAGTAAGCAGCAACAAGCTAACAGCGCTGGACAGCCAGGGAGTTTCCTGCCCTACCAACGGGCTGCACCCCGGAACAACAACAGGTACCTTTTATTTGCTACCCTAATACATATTCATCAATCCTTGGAAGGGGACGGGTCTCACTTTGGCACATGCATTCTTCACCTGGGGTTCCTGCCAATGGTCGTGTCATGTGCTCCTTGTCTCCACAAGCTCCCCCTCCCTTCCTTCAAGTCTCCTCCACCCCTCCACATGCCGCAGCCACACAACTGGGGCTCGCAGCTAACCCTGCACAATTTATATCATATTGTAACTTAACAATTCTAACAAGGTTTGATGAACAAACAATTCACAGTTTATCGCAGTAAGCAGTAAGAAAAATACTAGCCATAGTTTCCCAGAAACAGAACCTCTGCTGCTCAAGAATTCTGGCCATTCCGGAGAGGCAGCGGCACAGGCACCAGCTTCGGCACTGAGACCAGCTGTGGCAATTATTGGTCTTGCTTTCCAGGCACACAGGGCACTTGCTGAAGCGGAGGCACCGGGAGAGAGGGGAGGAAGGGCAGCAGGGCTGCAGCTGGGGGCGATGCTGTGGTTCCTGGGTGACATAAAATGTGGGCGAGCCAGTGCCCGGCCGCTGTTCCAGAGAGGCAGCAGCAGAGCTGTCTCACCGGATCCCAGCCAGCAGTGTGCACTCAAGAGAATAAAAAAAATTGCTGAAGGGCAAACAGTGATTGGCTATACCCTGAAGGGCATTGAAACTATTTGCAGCTTATTGGACAGGGCCATGAGCCTCTGCCACTGCACTACAGAAGTTCATACCTCTAAGGCGACCAGCCCCCAGGAGGAGGGAAGGAACAGCTGCGTGTAAGAGCAGGGCGAGTGAGGGCGAAGGGCAAGTGGAAAGCAGCAAACAGTGATTGGTTCCTTCCTGGACAGAGAGAAGATCATGGTCACAACACAGCCAATAAGCAAAGAGCGAAAGAGTGTGAGAACTCAGACCATACTCCTGCACTAACCTACAGCTGTGGAGGTTTCTGGCTGCAGAGAGTGCCTGAGCCTGGCGCTTGAACTGGAAGGAGTCAAAGACACCGCTTGTGTACGGCGTGATCAAATAAATGACCTGCTCAGGCAGATGGTTGAACTGAGAGAGGAAGTACAAAGATTGAGAACAATCAGGGAGTGTGAAAGCAAGATAGATTGGTGGAACCGCACTCTGGGGCCAAGGCAGCAGGAAGAGGCTCTACAAGCAGAGGAGGACCCCTTCTCCTCCTGTCGCCAGACATAGGGAGGGAACATAAAGGACAAGGGGGAACGGAAAAACGTCCCTCCTTGGAGAAGTAAGCGAGAACCTCCTCAGCCTCCCTCACCTACCATCTGACATTGTACAATAGGTATGGGGCTTTGGGAGTTGACAGCCAGGAGGATGAAGATGGAGAAAAAGACAGGTGCAGTGCTCTATAAGAGGACCAGGATGATGGCTCTTCCAGCTTAGAAGTACCACCAAAGTCTAGGCAATGAGCCTCCTGCATTACAACCTCTGGTATTAAGAGGAAAGAAGGGTAATAGTACTCAGTGATTCCCTTCTGAAGGGAACAGAGGGCCCTGCATGTTGTCCAAACCCATCCCACAGGAAGGTCAGTTGTCTCCCCAGGTATGGGATATCACAAGGAGGGTGCCTAAGATAATTTATCCCTCTGATTACTACACACTGCTGGTTGTCCAGGCTGGCAGTGATGAAATTGACATAAAGGGCACTAGGGTAATTAAAAGGGAATTCCAAGCTCAACTGGGTCAACTGATTGATGGGATAGAAGCACAGATGGTGTTCTGCTCTGTCCCACTGTGGTAGGGACGGACACTGAAAGGCACAGGAACACCAGCATTATCAATAAGTAGCTCAAGGGCTGGTGCCTGAAGTGAATGTTTGGGTTCTTTGACCATGGGGCAACCTTTACTGCATCTGGTCTGTTAAACTCAGACAGGGTCCAACTATCAAAGAAGGGCAAAAGAATTCTAGTCCATGAGCTGGCAGCCCTCATAGGGAGGGCTTTAAACTAGATTTGAGAGGAGGAAGGAGGTGAAACAAGGCTTTTCACAGAGGAAGCTGAGGGTGGTAGTCCAGTGTCGGGGGTGAAATCAGCAGCCCAGCTGTAGTACATGTACACTAATGCGTGCAGTATGGGAAACAATCAGGATGAGATGAAGTCTTGGTGCTATGACATAGTTGTCACCACAGAAACATGGTGGGATGCATCACATGACTGGAGCACTGCAATGAATGGATACAGGCTTTTCAGGAAAGACAGGAAAGGGAGAAGGGGTGGAGGGGTGGCCTTGTATGTTAGGGAAGCCCTTGATGCCATGGAGCTTGTGACTAATGATGAGCGGATTCAGTGCTTATGGGTAAAAATCAGAGGGCAGACCAATAAGACTGACATACTGGTTGGAGTCTGTTACACGCCACCCAACCAGGAAGAGGAGGTGGACGTATTTTTTTTCCTTACTTACAGAAACCAGAAAGCTGTCTGAGTAGGTCAGATCTTGTCAAGGGGAAGTATGACTCATAATTTTGAAAAAGACATCTGGTGATGAACAGGGATGGATTTCAACAGTCAGCAAAATTCTCACCTTGATTCATAGAAGAAAATATTTACTGTTATTGCTGAATATCCCACTTCCTCCTACCAGTAGAAGGTTTTCTATGATTGAGAAAACACTTGAAAATTGAAGCAATTTAGAATGTGATTTCCTGGTGGCCAGTCCCAATAGTTTCCAGTCATCCACCATGTGGCTGTGTTTTCCTTTATTACAAATGGTTATTTGTAAATTTCCTTAGACTAAAAAAATTGAGCAAAATTGCCTTTTTTTATGTGGGCCACAGTTTATTTATTGTTCCACTCATGGGAAATCTCCAGTGTAAGTAATTGGTAGCACTTTTCTATCACAGTGAAATCTGCTTATGAACAATCTAAAATCTCTTTTTCAAATCCCATTTTTTTCTGGACATTTTCCTCTTGGCCAAGGATATACAAAATGTCTATAGATGCGTTGTTATAACTCTAAGGGAATCAGCAGTGGTTTTTCTGAGTCTGAATGCAACAAAAGCAAACTTACCTGAGTGCTTAACAGCATCTTCTGCTTCTGAAAGATTTCTTGTGTCTTAGTTGATCTTGCTTGTGGAATTTCTACAAACTCTTTCTCTCTTTTTTCTTTTTTTTTCCCCCTCCCAATCATAAAAGTAGGTTATTAAAAAAAAAAAAAAAGTTTCATTGCCAGTTAATTGCCAGTAAATGGAAAAGCATGTGCTTCCTGCCACAATTAATTACTCTACTGGCAGTTTCCTAGTGCACATAAGTCTGTATTCTAATTATATGGAGACAGTGTCTGCCATGAAGCATTAACATCCAACCACTAAGGTATATATGCAGTTCTACAGATTTCACCTGCCAGGTCAGCTGTCAGAAACAAAGATGATGAAAATTCATTAAATCACCTTGTCCCATCTTCCTAATTATCATTGCTTTTTCACCTTTAAGGATTCTCCCTAGCCTACAGTTAATTGATTAAGGAAGGGAAAGAGAATTTTTTACTGTTCTGAAGGAAGAAGTGCATCTTAATTTATGGGCCATGACCTTGCAAATATGCAATTCATGGGCAGTTAATCATCACTGAAAACACTGTAATGATTCTAGAGTGAGGAAAAGAAAATATCCCATACAGAATTTTAGAGAGGCAAATTTTTTTAAGTAAGAGATGAAATGTAGTAGTATGGGGGGTTTTTTGGTTTTTTGTTTTGTTTTTTTTTATGCAGCTGAGAATTATCTAGGAGTATACAGTTGTTAGCCCAAATCTGCTGTCAGGGGTGTCAAGAAAACAAAGATGAGGACTGAATAAAAATAAAACCAATTGAAGCCTTTGGGGTTGCCTTTACTTTTATTCTAAAGATTTTTTTTAAACAGAAGAAATAAGGCAGAGATCTCAGAGGTAGATCAGAAAGGCAGTTTTACATCAGAGAGGGAAATACAGACTTAAAGTGATGTGACTTTCTGTTTAAGGTCCTGGCAGTGGTTGGTAGTTTTCTTGGAGAAACTTGTCTGGATAATAGTCAGATTTTGTGAAAGCACTGATAGACTGATCTGTTTTGTTCATATTATTTCTGAAGATCTTAAGGAAATTTTATCTAGAGTCCTTCAGTTATAATTCAAGTAGAGAAAGGCAAATGCCCTAAAATTTGCCAACTGATGTAATCTACCTGGATCTGAGTAAGGCCTTGGACTTTGTCCCACATGACACCCTGGTCACCAAACTGGAAAAACTTGATGGGTGGACAACTCACTGGATAAGGAATTGGCTGGATGGTCACACACAGAGAGTGTCCACGCAGAGACCAGTGACAAGTGATGTCCCTCGGGTCAGTGCTGGGACCAGTGCTGTTGAACATCTTTGTCAGTGACATGGACAGAGGAATCGAGTGCACCCTCAGCAAGTTTGCAGATGACACCAAGCTGTGTGGCACAGTTGACTTGCTGGAGGGCAGGGATCCACTCAGAGGGACCTGGACAGGCTGGAGAGGTGGGCCCAGGACAACCTCATGACATTCAACAAGGCCAAGTGTAAGGTCCTGCACCTGGGTCTGTGCAATGCCAAGCACAAATACAGGCTGGATGGTGAGTGGCTGGAGAGCAGCTCTGAGGAAAAGGACCTGGGGGTCTGGGTGGATGAGAAGCTCAACATGTGCCAACAGTGTGCATATGCAACCCAGACAGCAACTGTGTCCTGGGCTGCATTAAGAGAAGCATTACCAGCAGGGCAAGGGAGGTGATTCTCCC